>WEKW01018182.1:226073-285351 GCA_013389905.1 Sula dactylatra | reverse complement strand
CGAGGCCCCTCTCCCTCAGCGCCTCCCCCGCAGCATCCCGCGGCCCCGCCCGGCTGCGGGCAGCTCCCCGCCGCCGGGCTCAGCCGCAAACCTCTGCCTTCCGCCGCGGCGAAACGTGGTCTTTTGTCGTTTTGGCTCGGTCCATTGTGTTCCCGGCAGCGCAAGGCCGGGGAAGCCCCTTCCCCTCACCGCCTCCAGGCGCTCGGTGCGCCCAGGCGGGTTTTTCCGATGCATTCCTTCCTTTAGTCTGGGCTGTAGATCTAAAAAAGCTTTTACACTTACATTGCTGTGGCCTTATGCTTCGCGTTTGACCAAAGCAGTCTGTCAGATCAAGACTAAAGCCAAGTAGCGAAATAACTGCAAAAGTCACGGACAGGACATGCTCCAAACCAATGTCAGCTTTGGAAAATGCGTGCATTTCAGAGGTTTTTCCTTTCAAGCCGCAGGAGTAGACAGCAGGGCGCCCATGGACTTTGCTCTGAAACTTAAGTTTGAAACACAGCTTCATTTGGGATCCCAAAGTGACAGATGCCGTGTGCTCACTAGCATGTCATAAGATGCATGCGACAAAGGAGGACAGACCCTGCATGTCTCCTCCGTGCCTGGCTTCCAGCGTGGCTGGCATAGCAGGTGCCACCAACAGTGTATCAGTGGGTTTACATAGTGTGCGCTGACAATTAGGGCTGCTCACAGCAGACATAACTCGGAAGGGTTCTGTGTCCTACTTTGCACTGTTTTCAGGCCAACCAGGCCACACTGGATCGATGTCCTGCTTCCAGGCTTTGCTCCACTTTTGAGAATGATGCAGGAGCTACATGTGCGGAAGAGGTTACTGTGTAGCTGTACTCTTCCTCTTTGTGTCTGTTCAGCACAGAGAAAGGTACACCCCATAGTTTTTCAAGATTTAGGCCTTGAGATAACCTGCCTCGTTGAGTTAATTTGGAATAATTTGGCCAAGTTTCTGTCCTTTCTAACTGCAAATAATTTATTATGGCACATCACTTCTTTGAGACTTACCACAAATGTGCACTGGTGTAGTTAAAATACTACAAATTATTGTGTGGACTTCTTTTTCCAAATTAGAAATAGTTTATTGTTGTTCAATTTAAATGCATTCCTAATCAATTTTAGATAAACTAAAGTAGTCCTGGTTGGAACAGACATAAAAGTGTGCATGTGGATTTTTGCACCAGCCTTATTTACACTGATTAAAAAAAAATAATCATACCTCAGATGCTTTCTGTTTAATGTAGGCAAAATGTAAGGTTTCACGATCCTTTTCAAACTACAGATGGACTTATCATGGCTTCATGGCTTGAACCAAAGAAGGACTGGCTTCTGAGAATTATCACTCCTGAAGAGTAATTTTGCAGTTCTGCCATAGAAAAGTAATAATTGCACACTTGAGAGAACAGGCTCGTTCTTGATGGAAGCAAAAGTTTGCTTGATTTTTCTTTTTCTTTCTCCAGAAGTTTAAAAGGAAGTTTATCCAAGAAAATGCCTATTTTCTGTATTCATCAGTGCAAAGAAGGATTTTTCTCCAGTGAGTAGTAATCTACCTTTAAGAAGAGCTTTTGCATTACAGTGTCTCCGTTTATCTACTTCTGTTCCAATTTCCCTTTTCAGAAAGTTGGTATCCTCACTGCCCGTTATCTATGTACTACTCTGCTTTTATTGACTTATTATGGAAAACTTACAGATATTATAATTTATTTTCATGCTTTGGGCTGTTTCTGGGCATCTTTCCAAAGTCTGTATAAGTGCTTTTAGGAGAAATGTACCATTTTGTTGTCTGTTATTATTACGGGATTTATCTTTAACTGTTTGTCAAAAGCTTAAACTGTCCCTGAGCATAAATGTGACTTTTCAAAGTAGGCTTTGCTCCTGGCATTCTCCAGGTTTGCAGTTTGTCCACACAAGCGGAACACTATATATTTTCCCTGCCACATGCAATCGTTATGTATCATCACTCATTTTGTTTGGCTCCCAAAAGTGTGCCAAATGATTTAGAGAAAAATTAGAAAGCTATGGCCTGAACTTGGTCTGAAGTGTGAGCCTGCTACAAAATGTGAAATATAATAAGTGTTGCTGGCTTTGTAACAACAGTCTGACTTTTATGGCTGCACTGGCATTTGACAGTAGGAAAACAAGTAGGTAGGAATCAAAATGGTAGCCTTTCTGCCTCAGCAACCTGTAAAAAGCAGGTTCTTCATCTGATCTGAATTCCCACTATCTTCGTTTATATCAGTAACATAGGTCTGAATTATTATTTAGAGTTACCTGTAAAAGGATAAGTTAGAAATGTTAATCTTATTGGCTTTTTAAAATGATTGATTAAACTGCATTAAACAATCTGCAGATTTTCTTACTGAGCTTTTTAGAAGCCTTATTTCAAATTACCTCAATTCTCTTTGAAAGTGAAAAGCATGTTTAAGCCTAGTGGTTGTTACGGTTAATATGAAATAACTCAATGCAGAAAGCACCCCATCTCAAAGAAAGGGATGTATGCTTCACAGTTGCATTTTTAAGTTTTGGAAATTTTTCCTCTATTTGTATGTCTAGGAAAAGTAACTGTTCTGTGTTTCTTTCTGAAAGCAATCTAAGTTTTATAAGGCAATCTGTATTTGTGTTGCAGTATAAGACCAGCAATTGCCTGGATGGTGGAACAATCGAATATTCTATGCATCACTCTGCTGCCAGAGGCTGTACTCTTGTTTGCCGTTTTGGTTTGTTTTTTTTTTTTGCATTTTGTTCTGCAAACAAATGGCTGCTTCCTAGACATGCATTCATGCACTTTGTTTTCTGTTGATTTGATTTTCTGAAGGGACTTTAATTGGTCACGGAAGTCAAAAATCTTCATGAGCATGAATGAAATTTCAGGACGGAGGTTGCTATTGGTGAAATCTCTTGAATTTTGAGTATTGCAGAAGAACAGAAGAAGAAATTGTGTCTCTTCTATGTTTGTGATGTCAGCACACATTTCTACAAGAAGCATGCATTTCTACAAGACCAAAGGGCACTTAGAGCTAAAATTCACAGTCTCCAAATAATATTCCTACTTTTAACTGTCTCACTTTGAGTTGACTGTTTTCACAGTGTACACCATGGCAGGGACTGGAGTTTGGACTTCTATACCTCTTCCATTTCTATCCAGTTTTGATTTGTTAAAATAGTTCTCTGTATATATTTTGCAGTCAACTCGAGCCCAAGTCCAGTTGTTTAAATGGAAGCCTGTTTGCCTGCCCACTGCTGTCATGAGCCTGTACAGAAAAGTTGTATCTCATTTAATAAAGAGGAGTCCATCTTCTCTGCAGAAACAGAAGATCCACTTAGTAACATTTTCTAGTCTGAGTATCATCTTTTCCCTGTGCAATGCTAATATTTTTTTGATAGAAATCAAAGCCTTAGTGGGGGAAGGGTTATTTTGTTCTTCATAATTTTCCAGCCCTTATTTCCTGCTTTAAATTGCCCATAAAATGAGATCTGCCATCTAATTCTCAATGATTTCTTGGTATTTTAGTCACATTGAATTTCTATGGCACGTAAGAGGATCCTTTTGCTGTGAACTGTCAATAAAAATAGTCACCTGGTTTTGAAACTTTAATCTAAATAAATTGAGCAAAACAAAGATGGGGAGTGGGAAGGGATTTAGGTTGGGTACATCTCAGCGTAAGAGAGAGAGAGATCTGCTTCCACAGGACAGCGTATATTCGTTGTACTGTTGTCATTGGATAGGTGATGAAGGTAGGTGGAATAGGAGACCTTATGCGTGTCTTTCTGCTGAAACTGAAGAGCAGCTGTGATGACTAGCTCAGACCAGATACTTCAGTGTTAGGTGATTAAAGGTGACTCGCTTGCTGAAGATTACTCCAAGGAGTCATAGCAGGGCTAAAACTAAACCTCAGCCTCCTGATTTGGATTCAGTGTCAGCATTCCAAAGACATCCTATCTCTAAACATGATCACCTATTCCACCTTCCCTATTCTTTAGTGTAAGAAGACATAGATATACTTTCTATAGTTTCTATATACACTTTCTGTAATATATGTATATATACACACATTTTCTGTGTGTACTTGTATGCAAGCTACTCTTGCTATTCCACTCCTGAGACTGTTCTGCCAATTTGTGTCACGCTCTTCTAACGTATGAGCACTCGGCTGGAATGGAGAAACGGATTTTCATTCATGACCCAAACTAACATTTGAACTTCCATTTTTCAGGGGTAAAAGGCTAATTCCATAATCCCCCATAACCCTTTGACTAATCCTTTTTAAGATGGAAAACAGAGCCAGAAGAAAATAATTGGTTTATATTATTAAAGGGAGCTACCACAATCCCTTGTTGATGTAGCATTCAGGTGCTGTTATCTCTGTCCTTCAGCTTGTTTTGCAAGCAGCTGCTAGCTTTGTCACAGCCAGAAGGCCAAGATGGGCTGGGGAGGGAGCGTTGCCCTGACAAACAGGAGGTTCTGAAGTTTGAGTGGTGACTGTCCCATGGATTTGCCACAGCACTGGGGATAGCTAACTTAATTTCTTTGTCTTTTATCACATTAAAATGAGGCTAAGGAAAACTCTGTTATGTTCTTCTTGGGAGGGAATTGAGAGTTAATGATTTAAATGATCTAAAATTTATTTAATTTTGCTATGCAGCTTATTGTCTTTTGTTTATGTTAATGCAAAGCAGTCATGGATGTCCTAAGCTGCATAAAAACCAGCCTGTAGTTCTTTGCCAATACCAGCAGTAACAGATGGTCTACTTCACAGGGTTGACCATGAGTTCAACATGAACTGAAATTTGGAACCAAGGAATAATTTGGTTTGGTGAACCAAATGAGTTCACAACATAAATACAATTGCTTTTTAAAGAAAGGGGTCAAGTATAATTCTTCACCACCAGTTTCCACCAGCATTGTCCCAACAACAGTATGAACTGTGCTGTCTTGAGCTCTGTCACAGTGTCAAAGTATCAGCTGAGATATTAGGTGTCACCTGAGATCAGTCAGGTGGCTGACACAATATACACAAGACACAGAGTTGCAACTGCATTTTTCTCAAAGGGATGGAAGTCTGACCCTTTCTCTTCTAGCCAGCTACTGATTTTTGCAAAACCCCTAGAAGTATAATAACCTCAAGGCTTGAGGCCATGACTCAAATCTGGTGGAATTTAGCAAAAGTTTAAAAGTGGTTGGGAGGAGCTAGCAAGAGGACAGATGTGTTAATAGAAGGCCTGATTATCATAAGTCCCATTTCCATAGGAAGTTTAGGTTACAGTGGTCCAGTACTTAGAGCGCTTCCACCTAGACTACCTGGTGCTGTATCCACTTGGTTCTTGTATGCTAGGGAAATAAAGGCTGGGACTGGAGCTGGAACATGATGGATTGATGGGAATAAAAGGCAATTCAGACTTGGTGATTGCTTGATTAGAATAGATCATTGTCTGATAACCACCATCGCACCGACCAAATGACGTGCTTAGCTGAATTTGTTTTTCTACTGTTACCTATGATTCAGAGGCACCAGTCTGGCCCCTGCATTTAGAGCCATGTATCTCTCTTCAGTGACAGTCAACATAAAGTCTGAGCACCACTTCAGTGACTGTAATAGTGTTTGAGAGAAATGTTATTGTAGTACATGAAGTGGTGTAGTGCTCTTGTGATGTCTTCATTCCAGATGAGTTTCATCTATTAAAGTCTCTGAGGTGAAGTGTGGTTTTATGGGTATTAAATCATTCACTGAACTAGAGTCTTCTACATAATGTTGAAATTATACTTGTTTAGGATTTTAGTGTGTCAGTTTCAGAAAGGGTTCAAAAGAATCTCCAACTGCTTTTTCATCTAGGGTGCAGTAACAATCATGCTTTTCTTCTGGTACTCTCCTAGCACAAAGGACAAAATCATATTAGAGGACAAAGTTATATTTATGGAAAATACTAACTATTCATGCATTGACTGGAATTCATTAACTGGACAAAATGCTTGGAGATATATTTGTGGAAGTGGCTCAGAATTGGCTTTTAATTCAGTATGATTATTAACTCAAACAATAAGAAATAAAATACTTCCAGACTTGGTATTGCTGGCATGGAGGATATGGCTGAAAGCAGAACATCAAACGAAGAATGCAGGAAGCAATTTGGAACATGCTATGGTGGCACTATGTTTAAAACTAACAAAAAGGAAAAAAGTGAGCATGTCTAGCTTTATGAAGTGAAGCTTGGCTGGCAGTAGGTGAGGACTACATGGGTTATAGAGAAATGGTATGGGACATGGATGAAAATTAGGAGAGGAAGAAATGAAAAAACTGGCCTTTTTTTCTAGTTTTGAATTTTAAATAGTACATTACTGAAAACAGGATGCTTGAAAAATGCACTGGTATGAAGGAATAAACAGGTTTAGAGTATCATAAGGGGATAGGCAATTAAAACTATTAGACATTTAAGTTTTCACAGAAGGAAAGAAAAACCAAAAACAATTCAAATTTTAAAAGTTAAGGTCCTTAAAGTAGCATAGAAACAGAAATGGAACATACATAGTCTTTTTCAGTCAAGGGTCTCAGAGGGGCAACATTCAAAAAATCAGTAGGCCACTGAGATATGCAAACTGACAATAACAGTTTGTTTTGGCAGAAGCCTAATAATCATTTCCTCCACTGTTGGCATGATCTAAACTTGATTCACTTGTGAAACAAGTCTATCTCTTGCAGATAAGTGGTCATTCAAAACTGTGTCATAGGGTACCACAAAAAGGGTTGAATTCAGATTTTACAAACCTTAACGTTACTATTCATCTGACGCTTTCTTCACTTGCAATCTTAAGCTGCAATTTTCTGGAATTTTTTATTTCATGTCCTAGATCTTTTTTAAGAAAGAAAACTGACAATTGAATATTCTGTCATTCAGGATTTATTGACCTTCATATGGGCTGTCACTGATAGTGAACATTACATATTTAAATCTTCTCTACAGTTCTCTTCCCTTTAAATTAATGAGATAATGGCTAATCACAATTAGTTGTCATTCTGTTTTTTTCATCAGCATTAAATCAGTCTGAGGCTATTGAGTTTCATGGCCACTTGCTTTCAGCAGAAGACTGGAGATGCTCAGGAATCTGGGTTTCATTCTGGAGTTGGGAAAGGATTTGTTTTTATGATGCTGACCTTTCAACCTATTTCTCCCATATTTGTTTCCTTCTGCTCTATCCTACCCTGTTCCTCCATACCTGCTCCCTTCTGCTGTATCACGCCTTGTTCCTCCTTTAATCTGTTTTCTTCCCCCTCCTTGCATTGTTCCTATTTGCTTTTTCAGACAGTCTTTGTCTCCCCTTTTGGGATCTCTCTCTGAGATCCCAGTACTTCCCCTTCGTCATGTGCATGGAGTCTCCTCGCCTAGCAAAGCCCAGTTCTCCTTTCACTACCATGAAATTTTTGTCCCACCCATTTCCCTACTTGTACGACTTTCTAATCTCACCACCCTTTTCCTGAAGTTCAATATCAATAAGTCTTACATTTTTCTTTCTCCCTTGCTGCTGATCCCTCTTTCTCTTCCCAGGTACGTCTACCTCAAAGTATCTTGTCTTAATGCTTTGTTCACTTTTCATTTATCAAATTCTGGCCTAGGCTTCCAGAGCTGGCTGGACCTTGTACCAGCCTTGCCTGGCAGATTGTCCTAACCTATGTTGTCCTCTCACTATGTCCTGCTTTTGACTTGCATTGGATTGATTTTTGTCCTCTCCACACTAAGTGAAGAACACCTCCTTTGTGTGTTTAAAGGTGTTAGCATGGTTTGAGACTGATGAGCATATAGAAGTCTTTTTGCTTTTGTTTTCAGTCATAAATCCAGCCCAGTTTCTCTTGGGACTGGCATTTCAGGGGAGACCTTTGGAAGAACCTGTAGCCTTCTATTGAGCTGCGAACAGCAAAGTCAGTGTGAGTGGGAATGAGGGGATGAAGCACATTCAACCAATCTGTTGAGGTAAATTAGGCAACTTATGGTATTTTTGGACACAAAACACACACAAAGACAACTGGAGCCTGCACAGACAATTACAGATTGATTGGAAATAGATGGGACAATTTCATAGTCGCTCTTGATCATGTTTGAAGCAGAAAGCTCTTATCACCCCATGTGTAATGCCTGCTTTGCCCTGCTGTTTGTTGTCTTCCTTCTGTAGAGACTGTCCAGAAAATTCCACCTTGTTCCATAGCCCATCACTGATACAGAGCTCTAATCTCAGGAGAAATATTGTTATATATTCCTAAATTACCTGATCAGCTCCTTGATAAAAATTTAAGTTGTTCCATCAAATTGCTGCAGATTGCATATTCTACACATATGTAAAGTTTTGATATCTTCATAGCTGGGAAACCTCTGGTTTCTACCCTATGCTATTTTTTACTTATCCCAGGGCCATCACTTTATTCATAGTTGTTTTAAAATGTCTTGGCTGTAGCACTACACAAACATGCAGTCTTTTAAAATACAACTGAAACATCTCTGTATGTAACTGATTAACTTTTGCTTTTCAACACTCAAAATATTAAGTTATATAAATAGACAAAATCATAGCCATGTACATTTTTATATGACATGCACACCTTTTATGAGTTGGTGATCTATTAATCATATTCATTATTAATAAAATAAGATATATCTGTCATCACTGTGAGAAACAGAGTTTCTTGTGTTTGGAGATAGAGACACCTTTGATTTGGATCTAGTTTTCCCAATTGCTTGCAATTGTTCATGTTTTTCTCTTGTTTTATCTTCAGACAGGGCAATTGACCTATAAAAGTATTATATCTATCCCTTTTCAGATATGTTAATAAAATAAAATTAAAATCAACTGAAAAAAAGTCAAGCAACTCATAATTAATAATATTCATAGAGCTGGAATGGATTACTTTTCTGTTCTACCTCTGGAAGATAAAACAGAAAGGATTGTTATTATTAGTTATCTAAGTATCTCCCTCCATAGGATTTTCTAGGGATGTTAAAGGCCTGATTAACTGCATTTTTGCTTTTTTATTTCATACAATTAATCAGCTAATATCCTCATGCTATTGTTTATAAGTTCTCAATTAAAGTTTATTGTCAATTTTTATCTATTATTTCTGATAAGTTTGTTTTAGCTTAAATTAGCAGTTCTTATTTATGCAAAGATTTCTACCAGCTTTCCTATTTTTAGTTGTTGTTTTTGTTTGCTTTTTTCCATTTCCTTCTCTGTACTCTAAAAAAATTACTGGTTTTCACATATCACTAAAAATCATACATTATAGTGTTAACTTCAGTTTTCAAAGGTTAGGTCTGTCTAAATTCAATAAAATACATGATCCCTCTCTCTCTCTCTGCGCCTTCAAAGAGTCACAACTAATCCACCATTCCTTCAGCTGTTAACTACTTACATGCTAGTAGCACTTTTTTGGTGTTTGTTTTCAAACTTGTCCTTTTTCTTTCTTTTTTCCTCCTGATTTTGTGGCCAATAGAACCGCTCTGCTATGTTTCTTTCCTACTCATACTCACATGCTTCACTGAATTTAACAGCATTATCTGTGAGCTTGAACTGCTTGTTTTCATGTTAATTGCCTTACATTTCTTTGGCTTGTTCCGCAGTTTTAAATGTTTTACCTTTTCTACCACTTAGTTATTCTTTTGTATATGGTTCTGGTTTTTTTTCAAAACTTCTCACAAAGCACGTTGGAGGAGCCTCAAAGCTGATGCTGCCTTTTCTCTTCTTGTTTTCTAATTCTGGGGTTCATACCATATTTGCGTCTCCTATTTATACGATGCTTCACTCTTATCCCTCTTTCTTAGGTCCGATTGCTGCAGAACATTGTTAGCAAATGTTAAAGCCCTGACTAATTCCTGTGTTTATTAACCCTTTGAGCCTTTTGTTCATCTCTTAAAATTTTCCTTGCTTGTTGGAACCTCTGTGCTAATTCAACCAAGGAAAAGGTTACCAATCTGATTCAGTGGTTGCTGCTGGTCAACTTCGGCTCCCATACTGGTATCCCAATGGATGCCTCCACACCAGGAAAGGTGCCCAAGAACTGGGGGGTAGCCAATGTCACTCCAGTCTTCAAAAAGGGCAAGAAGGAAGACCCGGGAAATTATAGGCCAGTCAGCATTACCTCCATCCCTAGAAAGGTGATGGAACAGTTCATCCTGGAGGTCATCTCCAGGCATGTAGAGGAAAAGAAGGTTATCAGAAGTAGTCAACATGGATTCACCAAGGGAAGATCATGCTTGACCAACCTGATAGCCTTCTATGATGGCGTGACTGGCTGGGTAGATGAAGGGAGAGCAGCGGATGTTGTTTATCTTGACTTCAGTAAGGCTTTTGACACTGTCTCCGATAACATCCTTATAGGTAAGCTTAGGAAGTGTGGGTTAGATGAGAGGACAGTGAGGTGGATTGAGAACTGGCTGAACAGCAGAGCTCAGAGGGTTGTGATCAACAAGGCAGAGTCTGGTTGGAGGCCTGTAACTAGCGGTGTTCCCCAGGGCTTTGTGCTGGGTCCAGTCCTGTTAAACATGTTAATCAATGACCTGGACGAAGGGACAGAGTGTACCCTCAGCAAGTTCACTGATGATTCCATACTGGGAGAAGTGGCTGATATGCTAGAAAGCTGTGCTGCCATCCAACGAGACCTGGACAGGCTGGAGAGCTGGGCTGAGGGGAACCTCATGAAATTCAACAAGAGCAAGTGTAAGGTCCTGCACCTGGGGAGGAACAACCCTCTGCACCAGTCCAGGGTGGAGGCTGACCTGCTGGAGAGCAGCTCTGCTGAGAAGGACCTGGGAGTGCTGGTGGACAGCAGGGTGACCATGAGCCAGCCCTGTGTCCTTGTGGCCAAGAAGGCCAATGGTATCCTGGGGTGCATTAAAAGGAGTGTGGCCAGCAGGTCGAGGGAGGTCATCCTCCCCCTCTACTCCACCCTAGTGAGGCCACATCTGGAGTACTGTGTTCAGTTCTGGGCTCCCCAGTTCAAGAAAGAGAGGGAACTACTGAAGAGAGTCCAATGGAGAGCTATGAAGGTGATCAGGGGACTGGAGCATCTCTCTTCTGAGGAAAGGCTGAGAGACCTGGGTTTGTTCACTGTAGAAGAGAAGTCTGAGGGGGGATCTTATCAATGCTTAGAAATATCTAAAGGGTGGGTGGGTGTCAAGAGCATGGGGCCAGACTCTTTTCAGTGGTGCCCAACGACAGGACAAGGGGCAATGGGCACAAGTTGGAACACTGGAAGTTCCACCTGAATATGAGGAAAAACTTCTTTACTGTGAGGATGATGGAGCAGTGGAACAGGCTGCGCAGAGAGGTTGTGGAGTCTCCTTCTCTGGAAGTACTCAAAACCCGCCTGGACATGGTCCTGTGCCCCTGCTCTAGGTGTACCTGCTCAAGCAGGGGGTTTGGACGAGGTCCCTTCCAACCCCTACCAATCTGTTATTCTGTGATTCTGTCACTCATTTAACCCATCACTCCATAGAGGTGTCCTTGTTTAAGAGCACTGTAATTTTTGTTATTGCTTTAATATGTCTGGGACTTCAATTCCTTGTGATAGCAATTTCCTTTTACATCTCTAGCCCTTCTGTTTTACTACAGTTTTTATGGTAAGTGTCATGGTTTAGCCCCAGTCAGCAACCAAGCACCCCGCAGCTTCTCGCTCACTTCCCCCTGGTGGGATGGGGAAGAGAATCAGAAGAGTAAAAGTGAGGAAACTCCTGGGTTGAGATAAAGACAGTTTAATAAGTAAAGCAAAAGCCATGCATCCAAGCAAAGCAAAACAAGGGATTAATCCACCCCTTCCCATCGGCAGGCAGGTTTTCAGTCATCTGCAGGAAAGCAGGGCTCCATCAGGCGTAGCAGTTTCTTGGGAAGACAAAATGTCATAACTCCAAACCTTCCCCCTCCAATGTCCCCCCCTTCCCCTTCCTTCTTCTTCCCCAGCTTTATATACTGAGCATGACATCATATGGTATGGAATATCCTTTTGGTCAGTTGGGGTCAGCTGTCCCGGCTGTGTCCTCTCCCAGCTTCTTGTGCACCAGGCAGAGCATGGGAAGCTGGAAAAGTCCTTGACTAGTGTAAGCACTACTTAGCAACAACTAAAACATCTCTGCATTATCAACATTGTTTTCAGCATAAATCCAAAAGGTAGCCACATACTGGCTACTATAAAAAAAAAAATATATTAACTCTATCCCAGCTGAAACCAGGACAAAAGAGCTATTGGTTTTCTCTGCATGGTTGTCTTTATTGTAGAGCTGGTTTTGCAATAATGCATAATGTGGTGAGTAATTCTTCTATTCCAGATTCCCAGCACAATTATTATTATCAGTCCCTACTCTGGATGGGTCTGGATCACTGTCTCTCTCCATCCTAGTGTTCCTGGTCTCCCAAAGAGCTCTAACAAACCCGTTATGACGTTGAAGATGTGCTTACAGGGCCACTGTGTTTCTCTAATCTTTTGTGGTCAGCCCCTGCAGGACAATGGCAGGGATCAGCAGCCTGGCTGATTCTAATGGAATATTCACCTTCTTTTTTGTATGCTCCTTCCTTTTTCTTTCATTCTGCTCCCTTTCACTGAATATCCTAGGGTATTTACTTAGTCACCTTACACCATTTGTATTTATAGGGTGAAGAAACAGCCTTCTTTTTTACACAGCAGCGTTCCCATCTAGGAATGCTAAATCTGGCACTTCCCAGTTTGGCACATTTTTCTGAATTTAAGCCTGTCTTTCTAAAATGGCTCCTCTGACCTGAGCAGTTGCCACCAAGCACCTGGGAACTGGTGGCATCCTTGCAATGAGGCTAATCAAGTTCTAGTCCAACACTGTTACAGGAATGGTTTCAATCCTAGATGCAAGGAAGCATGTGCAATGCTGAGATGTACATAAGCTTCAGGCAGCTGTTTGGTCCTGCCTGCACATTGTCTCACAACCAGGACAAGCAAATGCTGCTTTCTTGCACTGGTGCCCTGTCAAACACTTGGTCTTTAGTTTTGCCTTGAAAAACACATCCCAACAGAAATGGTCAGGCTGAGTGGCAGAAGGTGTGCAAAGAGAAGCCAGCATTTGATCTCAGAGAGGTGGTTTAAATGTGAGTAAAAAGCTGTTTCTGTCTTCAGCAGGCTTCTGACCTGCTTCTTTCCTGTCAGTGAGGTCAGCAATGGGCTGTCAGAGGTGACGTGTGTGGGGAAAGAGACCGTCAAGTTTTGGGAGTGCAACTGATTATAAATGGAATGCTTTCCCACATTAATATTTATGCAGTGTGTCCTCAAATGGCAAAGGAAGGTTAATTTTAGATTACTTTAAGTTGTATTTCAGTGGAATACAAATCTGAAGAGGTGTTGTGAGACTTCAGTGGCACAACTGATATGAAAAAGTGAAGTTTTTGTCTGATCAGTAGGCAAGGGAGTTTTATCATAGTAAATCTATAGGTTTTCATGAATGGCTGAAGGTACATGAATTCCTTCATCAGTTTCACAGCCTATTGCAGACAGATTTTAGTGAAACTGGTTACTGTGCTATTAATTATTAAATGAGACCATATTATCCCTAATGGGCTTGAACCATCACCAAAAATGTTTTAGCTTTGTTTTTGACCATGCTAATAATAGTCTCACCTGTCTTGCTACATTTACTCTAATGTTTTACTTTCTGACTACTCTAGAAGCAGCAAAACGTATTTTGGTAACATAAGGTAGGGTAAATACAGGTTCCAATACAGTTTTGATCTGTATTCCCTTTTCAAATGCCGTTATACCAAATCCATTAAGTGTTTACAATGGACAGGCTGAAAAAATGACTATCAGATAAAAAGAGGTGCCATATTTCTGCATCTCAGTGACTCAGCAGCAGATCTGCTGAGTTCACAAACAAATATGTATTTTTTAGTCCTGCAAACTCAGTTCTAACTCTAATAGTCAGCTGGGCTCTTCACTTCCCAGTTATCACCATCACTAATAAAGAAAACTGAAATGAACACCACCATGCTCTGTTCTTTTCATTACCTATGAAATTGCTCTGACAGGCTCCTATTTTCTTCATGAAGATATTTTTGAATTGATTGTGAAACTGTGATTAGCAAGGAAAAACCTCACCTTGATTTCCAGAACCCTTGTTGATTAAACAGGATTTGCAGTTAATAAATTCCATAGTTTTTAAAATTTGGAACTAAGCAAATTAATATTCCAATCAATGAAGGAGTAAATACAGAACTCAAATCACCTTACAGATTTCTGTAATACTTTAGTTGGTTTAGCACCAATTCTAATCTAGAAAAGAAGTATTTAAGTTCGAATATGCTTTAGTTTGACTGTGTGATGGAATACCTGGACAACAGGTAAGTGGTAATCTTGGTAGTGATCTGAATCCCTCAGAGCAGAGACATGAGCTCCAATGAACAATCCCTTAATGAGGTTGTTCACTGCTAAACTCCAAATTACATATCCTGGATTACTCTCTCATATATATTTTAATAAACTAAAAGGATGATTTGTTTTAGATAAGCTAATTACCTTTAGGCAAGGGATCAGTATTGTTAATGGCAGAATTCGTGCAATTCCTCTACTTAATCACATCCATTTTCACAGACTGTTGCACCTACATGTAGTCTGTTTAATATGACATGTTCCCTTTCTACTAGCTGCCGAGATTAGACAGTAGCTGGATCAGAAGAAAAAAATGTATTTCAATTCCTGTTTTTTCAGAAGGTTCTCTTCCTTTCCACAAAATGGTTAGGAGGCTGGACTCTGAAAGGCAATGATTTTTTTTATGAAAAAAAAAAAAAAAAAAAAGAGTTTAGAAAGGGTACTACAGGGCAGTAGTTTCCTACTGCTTGTGGATTCTTCTTTAGTTTTCATTTTCTGAACATACAGCACAAAGATCACAAGGGTATTATAGGGCTTGTGTTGAAATCTCTCTGTGAACAGGCAAATAACTCCCTTTGCTCAGAGCTCTGGTATTCTGATCTGCTAACCTGCATGTAGAATCATAGAATATCTCAAGATGTAGTCATGATTCAGAAGGAATTGTTCAAACAGGGCATTCTCAAAAGATGGAATAATATTTATTAAGTCATTAAGTGTCACAAGTAGCACTTTTTCAAGATTTTATATTTTTTCCCTTATCTAATCAAAAAGAGAAAAAGGAAGAAGCTTTTAGTCAACCATAAATTTGGGTGCATCATTACCAAATTTACCGGACTGGTAAAGCTTTTTGAAGATGGTGTACAGATTCTAACTGTGAGAATATCCTACAGTTGTGGTTACCAAACTCTTAGCTCAGAGGACGCCTCAGACTTTCTTCTGAGCTCCCAGCACTGCAACACAGAGCAGGTCCATAAACTCTACTGTTTAATATGGTTTTGCAGACTTCTTTAGACTACACACTACAGCTTCAAGGCTTTCCAAAAACTGTGGGCAACGAAATTGATAAAAATTTCCTCTCTATAGGATTACAGATTATAGGATTATAGATTATGGATTGTAAAATTGTTCCCAAGGTTATCTGAAAATTGATATGCCATAGCTGTGCTTTCATTGTGAAGGGTTCATCACAATGATGAACTATGCTTCATCACAGTTATGGCCATGTATTTTTATGGTATCCACCACATGCAGTGTACCTGTGATTTTGTCTTGTCAGACAGTTAGGTTCAGAGATGCTATTCAAGGCAGTGAGCTTTTTTACATGCCATCAAATTGGAATCTAATAAATTGGTGTCATTTGCATGAAAAAGCAAGAGTGATGAGAAGTGGCAGGAAAAGTAGCCAACAGAGAAGTACATAGAAAATAATTCAAGACTGCAAAAAGACACAAAAAGATGATTTTACAAATGTCCTTTTTCTCACGCACCGTAGCTACTTTTTTCGCGAGTTTTGTTATTAGCTGGCAGCAAGCCAACAACTTTCCTTCCAGTTAAGCTGTATCGGTTCTTCAGTGCTTTGGAAAACTGAGCTGGATTCTCATCCTCCTCATCAGCCAGTGAGGAAACAATGGGATTTTAATTGCTGAATCTTCATTGCTGATAATAAGGAAAGGGGAATAAAGAGCACAGGTAATTTTCAGATTCCAGATCTGTGGTTGCTTATAGTTATACAAGTTATATTATAAGTTCTAAAATATAACTGCCCATTATCTGTGAAAATCTGTTTTATCTTTCTTCCCTTTTATTACATGAAGGTTGTCATTCTTCTTCATACCTTTAAGATCTTGCATCATCATGTCACTTCTTTATGTTTTATTGTTAAGTTTTGCCTTTTCTGTTCACATAACAGAGCCAGTTGGAAAGTGCTACCTGTCCTGCCCTAGGAATGAATTTCTGAGCATGTCTTTCAGCCTACAGATCTCTTTTCATTCAAGTACTTCTCAGAAAGTTATTTCCATTCTTACAGAAAGTCAGCCAACTACCAGTAAGTAGGAGACACTAAATAGTCACTTCACATAACAAAAAGATTTGAATAAACAAAAATTTGTTTTGTTCATTTGCCCCCCAGCATATAAGTTCCCCTTTCCTTATTGTTTTGCCTTTTATCTCTTCTGAGGAGCAGTCAAGATTAATTCTTTCCGGAGACTTCTTTCTTTCCAAGGAATTTTCCAGAGATTGTTGGAAAATTAAAAATGCTAATAATTGATAATACTGTGAATGTCATAATACTGAAAATGGAAGTAGGAAAAAACCTGAATTCAAACAAAAATAATCTCATTTTTATATCAATACAGTCACATTTTAGTAGCTCATGTCACATGCAGCACCTACTTTTGAGAGTTCTCATATTTCCTCCATTATCCCAGCTTTTCGCTATAGCTCCTAAAGTTTAGATTCATATTTGGACATGAATAGAGAGTGTACACAGCATTCTAGGTGAGTCATGTCTTACACAATGCTTCATGCTCTACGTAGGGAACTCATGGGCTGATCTACTGTAGGATGACCTTTTCCACTTTGGTGGCTTATGTTTACCCTGAGGAATAACCAGAGTTTCATCTCCTTCATTTGCTTCCAGTAGATGACTTCTTAGCTTTCAGACAAAATTCCTATTAGTTGATTGGTAACCAGAGTTCTATTCTGTACCATTCAATGCTCATCTTGTTTTGGTTACTCAGAGTCACCTAGTTCTTTGGCTGTACCTTGGTATCTTCCACACTGCTAATACCAGCTCAATGTGTGTTCATGTCAGTGTATTTATCCACTCCAACCTCCTTCCAGTTTGTCTTCCTTCAACAGTACTCATTGTTACTCACTCCTTTGCCACCATGCAATATTTACACCTCACCTACAATACAACTTCTATGCCACTAGTTGGAAAGGCATGAGCTTATGAAGTTCTCCACTTCTAAATCCAGCAGTTGGCAAAAGCTTGACATAATTGCAGAAAAGAATGGATGGCTGGAGATGAATGCAGTCCAGAAAATGTGAGGCAAAGAGCCAGAGACTTCTTGCACAGAGCCTGAACCATTCCTGTAATGTGCATAGGCTTATTGGCAAGAGTGAATCATCCTAAACCAAAGAGGCCACCTTAGATATTAAAGTCATAGAAGTGTTCAAAGGTAATATTGTTCCATGAGCAGAAGATTACAATGAACAGCTGGACACCACAGCCATCCACAAGAAAACCTCAGAACAGGGGCTAATAACATCTAATAGCATCTTACAATGGGAGAAGTCACTGGTGGAGAGATGTCAGAAGAAGCTGTAAAACTAAGACCATGTTCAAGAAAGGCTTTCAACACTAACATCTTCATAGGGAAGGGATAGATCAGCAGATAATGTGGTAGATTGAAAACTGGCCTAATGGCTGAGCTCAAAGGATTGTGATCATGGCAGGAAGTCTAGCTGAAGGCCACTAAGTAGCGATGTGCCCCAGGGGTCAACACTGCATCCAGTTCTGTTCAACATCTTCATTAATAATCTAGGTGATGGGACAGAGTGCACCCTTAGCAATTTTCCTGATGACAAAAAACTGGGAGGAGTGGCTGATATGCCAGAGGGCTGTGCTGCCATCTAGAGGGATTTGGACAGGCTGGAGAAATGGACTGACAAGAAATTCATGAAGTTCGACAAAGGGAAGTGCAAAGTCCTGCACCTGGGAAGGAACAACCCCAGGCATCAGTATATGCTCAGGGCCACCAAGCTGGAAAGCAGCTTTGCGGAAAAGGACTGGGGATCTTGGTGGACACCAAGATGAACATGAGCCAGCAATGTGCCCTTGTCACAAAGAAAGCCAATTGCATCCTGGGCTGCATTGCCAGCAGGGTGACGGAGGAGATCCTTCCCCTCAGCACAGGTGAGGCCACACCTGGAGTGCTGTGTCCAGTGCTGGGCTCTTTACTACAAGAGAGACATGGACATACTGGAGAGAGTCCAAGGAAGGGCCATGAAGATGATGAAGGGACTGGAGAATCTCTCCTCTGAGGAAAGACTGAGAGGGATAGGACTGTTCAGCCTGGAGAAGAGAAGGCTCAGGGGGATCTTATCAGTGTGTATACATACCTGAAGGAAGGGTGCAAAGACGATGGAGCCAGGCTCTTTTCAATGGTGCCTGGTGCCAGGACCAGAGAAATGGGCATAAACTGAAACACAGGAAGTTCCCTCTGAACATCAGGAAGCACTTTTGTACTGTAAGGGTGACTGAGGACTGTAATAGGTTGTCCAGAGAAGTTGTGGAGTCCAAACGTTGGGTTTGTTGGAAGTTTTCAAGACTTAATGGAATAAAGGTCTGAATAACCTCATCCGATGTCGTAGCTGACCCTGCCATGAGCAGGAGGTTGGGCTAGAGACCTCCTGAGGTCCCTTTTAACCTGAATTATTCTGTGATCCTATGAGGCTCTCATATCTTTAAAACTCTCAGAGATAATTCTTGGATTTGTTGTTCTAGCCCATGGCTGCTTTCCCTGTGATGAAAATTTT
Source organism: Sula dactylatra (assembly GCA_013389905.1). Taxonomy (NCBI): domain Eukaryota; kingdom Metazoa; phylum Chordata; class Aves; order Suliformes; family Sulidae; genus Sula; species Sula dactylatra. The sequence continues at coordinate 266,441 of WEKW01018182.1, read as the reverse complement.
TTAAAGTACAAAAATGCACCACGTGTCATAGTTTAGCCCCAGTCAGCAACCAAGCACCACACAACTACTCACTCACCCTCCTCCCTGCCCCCTGCTGGGATGGGGGAGAGAATCTGAAAAGTAAAAGTAAAAAAACGTGTGGGTTGAGATAAGAAGAGTTTAATAATTGAAATAAATTAAAATAAAATAATAATAATAATGAAAATAAATCAACAATAATAATAGATTATGATGAAAAGGAAAACAATGAGAGAGAGAAAAAAACAAAACCCAGGAAAAAAGNATAGTTTAGCCCCAGTCAGCAACCAAGCACCACACAACTACTCACTCACCCTCCTCCCTGCCCCCTGCTGGGATGGGGGAGAGAATCTGAAAAGTAAAAGTAAAAAAACGTGTGGGTTGAGATAAGAAGAGTTTAATAATTGAAATAAATTAAAATAAAATAATAATAATAATGAAAATAAATCAACAATAATAATAGATTATGATGAAAAGGAAAACAATGAGAGAGAGAAAAAAACAAAACCCAGGAAAAAAGAAGTGATGCAACTGCTCACCACCCACTGACTGATGCCCAGCCAGTCCCTGAGCGGCAATGACCACTCTTTGGTCAACTCCCCCCAGTTTATATACTGAGCGTGACATCACATGGTATGGAATATCCCTTTGGTCAGTTTGGATCAGCTGTCCTGGCTGTGTCCCCTCCCAGCTTCTTGTGCACCTGGCAGAGCATGGGAAGCTGAACAGTCCTTGACTAGTGTAAGCACTATGTAGCAACAACTAAAATATCAGTGTGTTATCAACATTATACTCATCCCAAATCCGAAACACAGGACTGTACCAGCTATTAGGAAGAAAATTAACTCTATCCCAGCTGATACAGGACAGTATCCACCCCTTATTCTATACCATCTATGTCATGCCAAGGACCGACCCTTTCCAAGATGTTCCAATTAATCACCACCACATTCCCTGTCTTTTGATATATACACACAGATATCATTCCCTTAGTCTTTGGGCCATCAGTCTAAAATGTCCGTTGAGTTCATTTAGTCCATGACTTTGGGCTCCATCCTTCACAACAGTCTTTGAGGACAGGAGAGGCGGTGTGTGTGGTGTTGGATTGTTGCATGATGAAGCCAGTTCTGGTTCCATCACTGCTTCACTTTGCTCAGTTTCATCGAAGTTCATTCATCATTAATCTGGGTGATTCTTACTGTAATACCATTGATATGGCATATAGCAACCACAGGAGTGATGATATGCAGCATTATACAGCAATTAACACCATACAATTCAGTTCATTAACTTTTCTCACCCAAAATCAAATCCCCTTGAGGACATTGGACTTCCCCATCCTTCCGCATCACCCACCAAGTGCATCCAGGTCCTTGGGCAAAAGCAGTTCCACAAACGGGTTTTCCTTTGCTTGAGACAAGAATAACCCAGACTGTCTTCCCCAGCATATTTTTTATGTGCGCTACAGGGATTTTATCCCCTTCCACATTATGTAAAAGTTTTTATTGGGCAGGACCAACTTGATTGGCAGATCCCCTAGTGTTGACTAACCAGGTGGCTTTCGCTAAATGTGTATCCCAGTGTTTGAATGTCCCACCCCCCATTGCTCTCAGCGTAGTCTTTAACAGTCCATTGTATCGTTCGATTTTCCCAGAGGCTGGTGCATGATAGGGGATGTGATACACCCACTCAATGCCGTGCTCTTTGGCCCAGGTGTCTATGAGGTTGTTTTGGAAATGAGTCCCGTTGTCTGACTCAATTCTTTCTGGGGTGCCATGTCGCCATAAGACTTGTTTTTCAAGGCTCCCAGGATAGTGTTCCAGGTGGTGGCATGAGGCACAGGGTATGTCTATGCCAAGGATGCACAGAACCTCTGGGCCAGTCACAATGGGGTGCTTTTGCCACTCATTCCCGGTTAGGCTGACTTCTGCCTCCAGTACAGTTAGCGCTTGGGATCCCCCTGTCACTCCAGCAATACAGATGGGTTCTGCCCCTATATAGCTTCATGGCATTAGGGTGCACTGCGCACCAGTGTCTGCTAGAGCCTTATGCTCCTGTAGGTCAGATGTGCCAGGCCATCGGATCCACACAGTCCAGTAAACCCGGTTGTCCCTTTCCTCCACCTGGCTGGAGGCAGGGCCCCTCTAGTCCTGGTCAGGAGTTCCTTCATTTAAAGTCAGGAGTAAGATCAGCCCTTCTGCTCTGTCTGAGGAACTGCCCACTGGAAACTGGATCAGCAACTTTCCTGGAAGAACCCTCTTGTGTGATTGTTTTTCCTTGCAACTCACATACTCATGCCTCTAGGGTTGAGGTAGATTTTCCATCCCACTTCCTCATGTCCTCTCCATGGTTATGCAGTTAAAACCCCAGGGTGGCCTGTGGTGTGTACCCACTATATCCTCTCTCCTGAGCAGAGGAACACTTGCTCCTAATAGCTGAGATACCAGTTTGTACAGGTGGGGAGCAGGACATACCCTCTTTGAATCATTGGAACTCCTGGGACAGTTTCTCAGCTAGTGTGTCCAGCAGTTTCTCCACAGCCCAGATGCAGGCCCGTAGGGAGGAAGAAGGACTTTCTTCTTATTCCTGGAGTTGACCAGTCAATTCATCCACCGTTTGTCCCTCTTCGTCTTTCCAGGCCAACTACTGCCATGAGTTGGCATATGATGATGGTGCGCTCCATACGGACTTCCTCCACATGGGTTGTGTGCACTGGCAAATTCCCTCAGGTACTGGATACCTCTGTCCATAGTGGTCCACTTGCCTGGGTGACATATAACATCTTCCTTGAAGGGATACCTTTCCTTCCTGCCTGACAGGAGTCACCTCCAGAGGCTGAGGACTTGTACCCCTTTTCCAATTTATTTGTCAATGCCCCCTTCCCTAGAAAAGGGATCCCAGCTGCTTAGCTTCCTTACCCTTTAATTCCAGGCTACTGGCCCTGTTATCTCAGCATCAGAGCAGACAGGTGACAATGGCGAAGCCAGGTGCTCAACTGGATGACAGCTGAAATCCTTTCACATATCTCGCAGCTTACTCAAGGATAGAGATCGGATGGTTATTTTCTCATTTATGAGTTCTTCCTCTTCCTCCTCATCTCCTCATGATGGCCCTGCTTTTTCATCAACCCTTTCTAAACGAGCTGACTTTCGCTTCCAAGATCTCTTCTTGTGTGTAGGGATGACTGATACCTGCATAGGTTAATTCTCTGGTTCAGCTGCAGTACCTGTTCTGGGGGTTTGAGTAGCCACAGTGCCTGCTGTTTTGTCGTCAGATCCAGAGACCTTCTCTTCCCATATAGGCTACTGAACAGTGTTGAACAGGGCTTGGTAAGTGTCGTGGTTTAACCCCAGCCGGCCACCAAGCACCAAACAGCCATTCGCTCACTCCCCCGCCATGGGATGGGGGAGAGAATCTGAAGAGTAAAAGTGATAAAACTCGTGGGTTGAGATAAAGACAGTTTAATAAGTAAAGCAAAAGCCATGCATCCAAGCAAAGCAAAACAAGGAATTCATTCACTACTTCCCATCGGCAGGCAGGTGTTCAGCCATCTCCAGGAAAGCAGGGCTCCATCAGGCATAGTGGTTACTTGGGAAGACAAACACCAAAATAACTCCAAACACATCCCTTCCTTCTTCTACCCCCAGTTTTATATGCTGAGCATGACATCATATGGTATGGAATATCCCTTTGGTCAGCTGGGGTCAGCTGTCCCGGCTGTGTCCCCTCCCAGCTTCTTGTGCACTCAGCAGAGCATGGGAAGCTGAAAAAGTCCTTGACTAGTGTAAGCACTACTTAACAACAACTAAAACATCAGTGTGTTAACATTATTCTTATCCCAAAACCAAAACACAGCACTATACCAGCCACTGTGAAGAAAATTAACTCTATCCCATCTGAAACCAGGATAGTAGGCATAGGCCAGGCTCCAACACATTGCAGTGATTTGTGTCTCCCTGGAATTGCCAGGGTGACAGCATACTTTTTCCAAATACTCTACTAATTTTTCAGGATTCTGCACTTGGTCAGGCATGAAGTTCCAAAACATTGGAGGTGCCCACTGTCCCAGGTATTTGCCCATACTATCCCTCATACCCCTCATAACTATCCAGCCTGGGGACAGATGTCTGGATGATATTCTTAAATTGCTGAGTAATCTTAGACAAAACTGAAATTATATTCCCAAGAAATACCAATAGAATTATCTTAACTATCCAAGGCTGTTCATGATCCTGAAAAGCTATTGTAATGAAGGAGGAGACATGATAGAAGAAGGTAGTGAAGGCGCCATTCTGTATTTCTCCATAAAAAACCTCTCAGAGGAAGAGGTATAATTGGTTATTGCCTCCATGAGGTGGTACCTGAAGTACAGTAATGGCTTCAGTACAAAGCTTAAATACCAGATAAAGCTCAAGGCCAGTGTTTTAATAACAACTCTCCCAGGCAAAACATCACTAGTCACTGCAGAGCACAGCAAACTGAAAAACCCAACACCAATCTTTAACATTTACAGCAAAAACAAGAGCATGGTGCAGATCAGATAAACATAAACTAATATCGAGAACAGAAGTATCAATATTATGACCCGCAACTGTTAACAGATATAAATTCCTTTATATGCTCTGGTTAGTCTGTTATTATTTCAAACCCTTTGTGCCCCGCATTGGGCACCAAAAAGAACGGTCGTGCTTTAGTCCCAATCAGGAATGAAACACCACACAGCTGCTCACTCCCTCTCCTGCCCCGCCATGGGATGGGGGAGAGAATCTGAAAAGTAAAAGTGAGAAAACTCATGGTTTGAGATAAGAACAGTTTAATAATTGAAATATAACAACAACAACAACAATAATAATAATAATTCTAAAAAATGGTAATGAAAAGGAAAACAACGAGAGAGACAGACAAAAAAAAAACCCAGGGAAAAAAAGTGATGCAACTGCTCACCACCTGCCAACTGACACCCAGCCCATCCCTGAGCAGCAACCACTGCCCCTCAGCCAACTCCCCCCAGCTTCATACACCGAGCACGACGTCATATGGTATGGAATATCCCTTTGGTCAGTTGAGGTCAGCTGTCCTGGCTGTGCCCCCTCCCCTCCCAGCTTCTTGTGCACCCGGCAGAGCATGGGAAGCTGAACAGCCCTTGACTAGTGTAAGCACTACCCAGCAATAACTAAAACATCAGTGTGTTATCAACATTATTTTCATCCCAAATCCAAAACACAGGACTGTACCAGCTACTAGGAAGAAAATTAACTCTATCCCATCTTTAACCAGGACACCATCAGTAGTTCATTGCAGAACCAGGACACCAATGAGCATAACAGCCCAAATATATAACATGATAGTTGCATGCTCTTCTATATTTCTGCTATGTTTTTCGGATTTCAAAAGATATATCTGATAGCCAGCAACAAACTCAAAATGTGCAGAAAGAAAAATGAGACTGTCTTCTTCTTGACCATTTAATTATCTTCACACACACACAACAAGTTTCATTAGAATTTTGCTTTCAGTCCAGGAGATCTGAGTGTGGGTCTCTCTTCCTTAGCACTCCAGAACCAATGCAGCTTAATTAGAAGAGGAAGGTCTTTTGCCCAGTTAGTATTCTGCTGTCTCAGAAAGAGGGTGAACAACTCTGCTGAGTAAGAAAGTGACATTATTAGATATCTTGTCTAACCTTGGTTATATTTTAAGCACACTAGAGATGAGAAATATGGCTGATGTCTCATTGTTTTAACAGAGCTAGATTTCATTTTAAAAGGGAAGGATAGTCTGAGTGTTTGCTTGCTACCTGTATTATGTGTTTTCAACAGGGTAGTAGTGAAAAAAAAAGGAACAGTGAAGAGGCACATATGATTGATACTGCAGAAATGACTGAGGTACGCAGTGTTTCATTTGAGTCAATGCAGAAAAAGGCAATGTCAACCTTCACCAGGTACTTAAATTAATTTTAATGACAATATAGAGGTGCAGAGCAAGATAGAGCAGGGAGGCATTAAAGACATTTAGATAAGTTAGATGGATTCAATTTGTTCAGACCTACTGAAATTCACTCTGAAATCATTAAAGAATGTAACCATTAAAAATTGCCTGCAAGAATTTCTGTAAGTGAGGAGATCCCAGCAGACTGCAGAGAGCAAAATTTAAAATCAACAAGATTAAATTCAATAGAGACAAGTGTAGAGAATGGCCATTAGGAAAAGGAAATCAAACACACAAATATAAAAATGGTGAGTAACTCAGCTGAAGAACTGCAGAAAGAGAATTTAGGGGTGCAATAAATCAGAAACTAACCCAACAAGTTATAATATCAGAGAAATTGAGGCACAGTGCAATATTGTTTCTAGAAATGCAAATTGTGTTCTGTGATGTTTTAACAGAAGCAGAAATGATAAGAGATAGATAAGTTTTTCAGTCTACTAAGCACTTAGCTAAGCTAAGCCATACTGAAATCCTGTGTCCAGTCTGAGCATCCTATTTTAAATAAAGTGTAGACAAATTCTGATTGCTTTCAGAGCTCTCTCCAAGAATAATTAAGGGACCTAAGAGGAAGGTCTAAATGAATTGAATGTGTTTAGTCAAGAAAAAAAAATGAGAGAAAGAATGAAGACAGCATTCTGTTTGTAACAAGTTGCTATAAAATAGACAATAGCAATTGTTCTCCACATTGGGGAGACAGGAAGAAGAAATCTGATTAATTGCAATAAAGAAAACTGAGTGGGGTTTTTTTCCCCACATTTTGCTCTTATAACGGATGTAACAACACATTTGTCCAGAGGACAATCGTGCATGAATTATTTCTCTATTAATAAGGTGAGAAATGCTAAGAAGGGAGGTTTTTTATCCTGTGAAGACAAGGCCTTGTGATCTCAGTGAAAGTTTAGGACAGGCCAGTGTGTCTGTATGTCCCAGAGTCTATCTACCATTGTTAATGTGCCTGAATGCCCATGCATCCAAAATGGATGACCAATAAACCTGAGGTCAGCAGAGTAATCTCTTCCCTGAAGGATAAGTTTATGAACTCATAGTTAAGCTGAGGAGCAGAATGACTCTTCAGTTTCATTATATTCTTTTTCATTTTCCACCCTGGATAACGGGTGGCAGGCTGTACAGAAACACAGAGAACAAACCAGAAGGTGTTTGTGTTAATTCAGCACTCTTGCTCATGCTAATTCTTTGATTCCTTGAGTGCTATTCTTTCAGAATATCCACAAGGTGATGTGGAATATTTACGAATATTTACAGAAGGTTTCTTGTTCATTGTAATTATGCTAATGTTAAACAGCTGAGAGAAGCAGATTAGTTTGCTGTATCATCACTGAGCTTATGACAGTCACTCAACTACTATTCCAAAGGAGACCATGCAATTTCTTTGCTGTCTCATTGTCTTGCAACGGCTATCAGTATTACACTGTGTGTGTTTAGCACTAACAGTGTTTGTTTAGTGTTGTTTAAGACATGCAACATAGTTCCTCCTGTTAGAAATTAAAATTCTAAAGTAATCTGGCAAGCAATATGTAATCTCACTGTGAAACTCCAAAATAAAAATGACCACAATTTTTAATTATGCATTTCTTCTGTCCCCAGACATATCTTGCTTTAATATAAGCAACGCTTCTCTTCACATAATACAGCATGTGACAAATATCACTTTTCCACATTTTTTTTCTGTAAAAGAAAACAGCAACATGGTTCTGCATAGTTCAGCTCTTTCCCATTTTAAAGACCACAGCCACAGTCTGGGGGGGGGCGGGAATAATTCTCAAAGTTCAAATATCTTAGGCAGACTGATGGCATGTGCTCTTGCCTTCAGGCATGCTCACACATGGGCTGTTTGTAGCTCTCAAGTCTCTCCAGGGATTATTAGGGTTTTTGCTGGTGTACCTCGAAGAGTTAGAAAATAAGTTTTAAAAAAAAAATTATGCTCTACAAACTTTGATCAATACGTATGCATGGGCTCTACTGTTGTATAGGAACACAGAACTGATGTCATCAAATCAAATCACATGCTCTGTAACTGGAGGCAACCATGTAACATGGGTTAAACACACAAGATCCCACAGCATCTGTTTGGTCCACAGCATTCCTCTCTCACACTGCAAAAATCCTTTAGTAGATCAAATGTCCATAAAAAATGAAGTGTGTCCAACATGATTCACCAAGCAGAAACAGTTTGTCAGTATATATCTGGCACAAATCAGAAAGCATTTTCACCATGGTCCCTGTGATTTTGGCAGTTAGAGTTCCAGTAACATTTACTCCTTGAAATGATGATGAGAAACGTCTCTCATACAACATGACTGGGTTTATCACAGATATGACTGAACTGAAGTCCATCCTGTCAAATTAGTTATAATTCAAATTATATGGAAGTTGAAAAGTTATTTTCTTTGATGACTTGCTAATTAACTAAGCTGATAGATATGTACCACAGTGAAGACAGTGTCTGAATGGCCATTTATTCTTGACAAACAGAAATGTTTCTCACTCTCATTTTTCTTTTTTCTTTTTCTTTTCATAGCTTTTAGTAGAAATGAGTTTTCTAGCAGAACAACAGCTAAACAATGCAGTCTGCAGCACACAGTGAATAGAAGTTCATGTAATGTCTTTACCATGGTTTAATGACTCATACAGGTGTTAATGATGAGTGAGACATGACTCAACTCAAGATCACTAGGTCACTGGGTTCATGTATGTCATGCTCTTCTTCAGAGTGCCAACGAGAGTGTGATCACGTACAGGTCACCACAGCTCATTACACTGAGTGTCACTGCTCCTCATTATACCACATAATGGGTATGGGTGTAATCCCATTGTCTCCCCTACACAGCTACAAGTTTTGCTTTGTCTTGCTTTAAGCATCATTGACTGTTTTAGGTCATTCTACACTTTTCTGAAGTTTGCTGACCTCATCTGTGGCATCTGGGTACACCAAGCTTCGTAAAGTACACACCAAAGTTAAGGCAAAACTGTGAAGGATTCAGTTTGAAATTAAGTTCTTTAAATTAGGGTGTCTTCATGTAGATGTCTATATGTGAGCTATGTGTCTAGGCTCTGATTATAGTTTGGGGAGATCTAGGGCTCCTTTCAGTTGCCTGCACTTCAGTATAAGGTGTTATTTGAGATCCTTGAGGGTGCCCAAAACCTCTGCTCAGGGCTGGCACATGTGACAGTGGTCCTACAGCAAACTTGTGTCCCTTTGGAGTGGCAGCTCCAAATAGCACCACTATACCACCTCAGATGACACTAGACACATCTGCATAGGCAGGTGAATTGAGCCTCTTCTTCATTATAGTCAAGGGAGCCTGGATAGAGCAATCCATTTCATCCTAAAGCAGGCACCTAGTGGCTAGCCGTTCATTAGGACTTCTGTTCAGTTGTTGGAAGATAGCTCACCTGCTTTGAGTATCCAAGGTATCCCGCCTGGTTAGCAGCTACCAGTCCAGAAGGACACAGCTTCTTTTAGGTTCTGTGCTGTATTAACTAACCCTATGCAGGTGCCTTAAATACCATGGGACATCTGCAACAGCACTAGAGATTTATGTTTAGACAAACAACTTTAGCCATGGGAGCCCAAAGACTGTAAAAGGAGCTTACTTTGCATGTAGACATGCACAGAAGCGTCTAAGATTGGAAGGTAGCCTGTAATTGCTCTTACCTAACTAAATCCTCAAATAATAAACTTTTTATTTAGGAAAAAAATTTGGCATTTAGGGTTTCTGTAAATATAAGCATTGAGTACCATTTGAGGGGCCTAGATGTCTGAGATAACAGTACATGGGTCTGGCAGGTACAACAGCTGGAGGCCAGGCAGGATATGCTTGGAAATCTCAAGTGGCACTAGATGCTTTTTATCCAGGTAATTAGTAACTTTCAAAATCTCTGCTACACTGTTGTCTTACCCAGTTGGTAACTCCCTTTTCTAAATCTATTTCCATAACTAATCTTAAGAAGTTTTATCCCTCTCCAAGCACACATTCACAAGGCAGTGTGGGTTACAAGTACAAGCCCCTTTTTTGGGAGTGTGGCATCCCCTACACTTAGGTTATTGATGATAGAGCAATCACAGTGAACATAAAGGTCCTGGGAGGGGCAACGACAGGCAGGGGAACCCTAGTAACCTAATCAGGGAGAACATCACCCCAAACTGGCTACCCCTAGGACCGTCAAAGGAGCAGGATCAGCTCATCATCCCACCAGCCGAGGCAGCCAAAGGAAATCTCTCCCCAGAAAGCTGTGCAGACTGATGGGATTATTGCCTATAGGGGTATAAATCCATTATGGGATGTTCTAAAGGAATTATGGGAATGTGTGAAACATCTTATGGGATGCTTAGTGGAAGGGTCAAAAGCAAGGAAAGGGAGGGATCAAGATGGACTGGAGAGCAAAAAGCATGGGGAAAGAGAGAACAAGAAGCTGAAATGTTGGATGTAAACAGGGGCTGGTCAGCATGCTTGTCTGACTGAGCCCTGTGCTTCGGCACTGGAGTGTATACTACATTTTAATTAAATCTTCTTTCTAAATATCTCCTCTCTTCTGGGCTGGAGTGTGTGAATGTGAGTGAGGAAGGTGAGATGTCTTGGTGCCTGTGCTGGGGAAATGCCAAGGACCTGCAGGGCCCCAAGGTCTGGGGGCCAGTTCGCAGCAGAGAGCAGATCTGGGTGCAGCTCCTGGATACACCAGTGATCTCAGATGGGATCCTGGACAGACCCTACAGCCTGTGTCTGTCTGTCCCACAGAAGACTTCAATGTTGTCAACAGGAGAGAAGAAAGAGGTCCAGGCTGTTGAGGGCTGTTCATGTCTGTGTGAGCATGATGCTCATTTCTGTGGGTGGTGACAAAACAGCATGTTCTGTCTGTGTTGATCTAGGGGGCCAGCTGTATTAATGTGTGTGTGGGGTGTGCACACACAGCTGCAGCAACTTCCATCAACACCGCCAGGGCAGGAGGAAGCCCACTGAGGCTTGCCACCCACTGGAGTTGGCCACCTCTAAGTTAGATGCCCTGGTGGAGATGTGGTACTCTACTTTTATCTGCACCTTTGCTGCTTCCTGCAATCCATCAGTCCTCACACTGGCGAGAAAGCAACCCACAAGGACACATACCCATAGTGTGGGTCCCTTCTTGTTGCACCTCATGCTGTCAGTCTACTAGCTGGATGAAGGCTCATCATAGCATCCTCACAGCACTCCAAGTGTCAGGCTTTTTTCCCGTTACAAAGAATCATTCTTCTTTTATACTTCTTTTCATACTGATTTTTTACTTATTTCAAAAGCCTCTTTCTATTTCCTTAGTTACTCTTTAATTCAGCTGATGGCAGCCTTTCTTTTTAACATCATTCCAGTTTTTGGGCAAACACCCTCTCAAGCAGTTTTGGGCATTCCATTCACGCACATACCTTTTACACTCACATTCCTATTTTATCAGATACTCTTACCCAGGTCACTTTGCTAAGGCTGTGCCTTGTGGTCACCCCCATGCTGGGATGTGGAGAGACCAACCCAGGAAAGATGCAGGCTGGAAATGTGTCTCCTCTCTCTCAAGCCAGTGCTGAAGCTGCTGGAGTGTTTTGTGAGTGATGATCATTGCATACCTGTTTTGAATACTCTTTTCTTTCTCCCATGTCACTGGGGATTCAGCCTCCTACTCCACAGGAATGCCATTCATCAGCTTGGCTAGACCCCTTCAGGCTTCCTGGTCTCCAGCACAGTGGTGTTGGACATATGCTATACCATTAAGACAGGTCATACTAGCAAAATAAAACAAATTTTTAAATTTTTCAGTAAAGTATTTTCCTACTTTTTCTCTAATGTATCTACTGCTTGTATAATACTGCTCAGAGACCAGTAAGGTAAATGAGTTAAAAATATTTCCTTAGGTCACTCTGAACTTTGAAAATATCCTAATGATATTAGGTTAAATATATTAGCTAAAATCAATGAAATTGACTGGATATTTACCAGAATTAGTCACTGGAGTTGTTTTTAATGTTGATTTAATTAGACTTTCTAAGCGCTTCGTGGTCTCGATAACATTTTTGTTATTATTTCCTAGAACACAAAAAATGATTCAAACTCCAGAACTGTCTATATGACAAACTCCATATATGTCTATATGACATATAGTCTATATGACTATAAGTCATATAGAATCTTCATAGTCTGGCATGTATTTTACTTCTGTTTTGAAAACCACTATCACAGAATCACAGAACAGCAGGGGTTGGAAGGGGCCTCTGGAGATCATCTCATCCAACCCCCCTGCTTGAGCAGGTACCTCTAAAGCAGGGGGCACAGGACTGCATCCAGGTGGGTTTTGACTACTTCCAGAGAAGGAGACTCCACAACCTCTCTGGGCAGCCTGTTCCAGTGCTCTGTCACCCTCACAGTAAAGAAGATTTTCCTCATATTCAGGTGGAACTTCCAGTGTTCCAACTTGTGCCCATTGCCCCTTGTCCTGTCGTTGGGCACCACTGAAAAGAGACTGGCCCCATGCTCTTGACACCCACCCTTTAGATATTTCTAAGCATTGATAAGATCTCCCCTCAGACTTCTCTTCTCCAGGCTAAAAAAAACCTGGGTCTCTCAGCCTTTCCTCAGAAGAGAGATGCTCCAGTCCTCTGATCACCTTCATAGCTCTCCGTTGGACTCTCTTNCACAAGGACACAGGGCTGGCTCATGGTCACCCTGCTGTCCACCAGCACTCCCAGGTCCTTCTCAGCAGAGCTGCTCTCCAGCAGGTCAGCCCCAGCCTGGACTGGTGCAGGGGGTTGTTCCTCCCCAGGTGCAGGACCTTACACTTGCTCTTGTTGAATGTCATGAGGTTCCCCTCAGCCCAGCTCTCCAGCCTGTCCAGGTCTCATTGGATGGCAGCACAGCCTTCTGGTGTATCAGCCACTCCTCCCAGCTCGGTATCATCAGTGAACTTGCTGAGGGTACACTCTGTCCCTTCGTCCAGGTCATTGATTAACATGTTTAACAGGACTGGACCCAGCACAAAGCCCTGGGGAACACCGCTAGTTACAGGCCTCCAACCAGACTCTGCCTTGTTGATCACAACCCTCTGAGCTCTGCTGTTCAGCCAGTTCTCAATCCACCTCACTGTCCTCTCATCTAACCCACACTTCCTAAACTTACCTATAAGGATGTTATGGGAGACAGTGTTGAACACCTTGCTGAAGTAATTTTGTTTTGTTTATATTTATTTGCAGCTATTCTTAAATGATTTATCCATAAATTTTAAATTACAGTTAATCAGAATTAGTATTTTTTCCAAAAGAAAGTGTTGGAAGGCACTTGTCAAAGGGATATGAGAGGTGACTACTTTTAGCATTTAATCCACCAACAATCACCTACCTAAAATGGCAATTGCCATCTACCAGGCAAATAATATTTATCTGATATACTATGTGCTGGTACTTAGTGTGCTTCTCTAGACTCTTTGGTATTATGAAAATCCAGTGTTGCAGAGGTTTTAAAGGCATTTAGCACTTAGCATTCAAAACAGCAGGAGCTGCTGTAAACTCATAATGAGACCCAGAGCTATGGGATGATCCCACTTGTTTAATTTTTGTTATCTCAGAAGGAATGCTAGATCCTCTGCTGGCATAAACTGTCACAGCTTAATCGACTTATGCCATATACCAGCTGGTGATTTGCCCAGCTTGGTTTGTTGTGCTTAGGATTAGGTATTCATGTCTCAGTTCTGGACAACTTGAATGAACAAAAATTATGGCATAACCTTACAATCTCTACTGATTTTTCCGGGAGATGAGGAAGAGACTTAGCTCTTAGACTCAGCAGGATCAATTCTGGAATGAAATTAAGGTGAAACTGAAATTAAAATGTCCAAATTCAAGACCTTTTTTATTCTAGGTCCCTTTTCTATGCTAAGTTGTGCTAAAATCTTTCATTTAACTAAAGAATTTGTTGGGGAAGTTGAATATGTGAATGGATTGGGGATCTCACTAAGGTCACTAGCAAACCTAAGCATCAAAAGGTAACCAGGTGTCATGTGCTCTGAACTCTATTAGGGGCAGCTGCAGAGTGAGGGTGCCTTATCAGTCCCAGCATTTAATCAGTTATAAGATCATTAAATGAACATACCTCACAGAAATGTTGGATCATGCAAAATCAGCTGGGAGTAGGATGCATACAAAGTGATATGTTCTTTAGCTTAGGCTCCATAAAAGAAAATTAGCAATGTATTCATGATAAAATTGAAAATAGAGGTTGATATGAGCTTTGGAAAAAATGTACCTGGTGCAGAACTTTTCTAAACTTGAGGGATACTAATGCACAGATTTTTCCTATTAGCTCATTTTTCTTTAAATTGAAGTATATCTGTTGCCTCTTTTTGAACCTGCAGGTCTATAGAAAATTATATTAACCAGTTTTCATAATTGACAAGTGAACATCTTTTTCATAAACTGACTTTCAAATTAAATATAAAAGAAATTGGCCTGGCTTATAAAAAAGCTGAATTCAATAAGAGCTTTTTCCCATAGGTTGCTTTTAATCAGGCCTCAATTTATGACTAATACTGCATGGCTGATTCTTTGCTTCTGTGATTCCATCAAAGTCAGGCACTATCAACTTACACAAGTGCGGCTCAGACTGTCAGATGTTCCAAATATTTTTTTTAAATGGTAGGTCTTTTATTTATGAGAGTGTCCTTCTCCTTTTTATAACAGAAGTACTCGTTTTGCTCCTCTCCACTTCTTAGAAAAAATTGGTGCAGTTGACAGGCTCCGTATAATTTCTGGTGTGAACTCCATTGGGCTTTGCCAACTGAAATTCATTATTTAATGTGTTCTTTCTGATTTCGAGCCCACATTCTTGTCTCCTTGTTGAAGTTCACATGAATCATTAGTAAGCTTTTTTTTCCCCAAACAAAAATCTAAGAAGCTACTGAATACTTCAGCCTTCTCTGTATTGTCTATTATTTGCTCTGCAAATAATGTCAGGTCTTACTAGCCCTATGCTCTCCTTTGTTTTTCTCCTTTCAAACATATCTGTAAGAGTCTTTTTCTATTGCTTTTATATAACCCACTTAGTGAAACTCCTTTTTTTTTCAGCTTTCTGTTTTGCTATTCATATAAGCTTATAGCATTCTTTATCCCTTGCTGTAGTCATGCTCTCTAGTTCCCACTTGGTATGATTCTCTATTGATTTTCAAGTCTTTGAAGATCTCTGATGCAATCATAACAGCCTCTATATCTTTCTTCTTCAGTAGGATGGTTTGCTATGGTACATCTATTTTGGTAACTTCCAGAACTTCTGCTCTCATATATCTCTTGGATTATCCCAGGAAATTGTACCTCACAGCTCCCTGAGTTTGACACAGACTGAAGTTGTTTGTTGACTGCAAGAAAACATGACAGCAGCAAAAGAATCACAAAATCATTCTGTTTGGGAGAGACCAGGAGATCACTAGTCCACCCCCTGCCTAAAGCAGGGTCAGCTAGGAGATCAGACGAAATTATTTAAGTTATTTGACCAGTTGGTTCTTGAAAAACCTTCAAGGATAGAGATTCCACAGCCCTTATGGACCACCTTTTCCTGTACCTGACTGTGCAAATGTTGAAAATGTTCTTATTATATCCGGTCTGAACTTACAGTTTATGACCACTGTTTCTTGTCCTCATGCCACACACGACTGTGAAAAGCCTGGCTCCATCTGCTCGGAAACCTACTCATAGGTACTGGCAGGCTGCTGCTAGGTCCCTCCAAAGCTGTTTCTTCTCCTTCCTGAACAAGTCCAGCTTCCTCAGTCTCTCCTCACAGATCAAGTGCTCCATCTCCTGACCATTTTGGTGGCCCTGTGCTGGACCTGATCCAGTTTGTCTACACCTCTGTTTAGAGACCTGACAGCTTCCCTGGGCATCTTTTCCCCTCAACACCGTCTCCCATGGGATCCCACCTCCCACCTTCCTGAACAAACTGAAGTCTGCTTGCCAGAAGTCTAAGTTTTGTACTCTGTTCCTTGGCTTCCTCAGTCCCCTCAGGCCCTTGAAACCCACTATTTCTTTGTCACTACAGCCAGGATTGCCACTGAATATCACACCGCCAACCAGTTCTTCTTTGCTAGTGAATAACAGATCCAGCTGCTCATCATCCTAGTTGACTCATCCAGAGACCTGACACCCTCCAGAAGTCTTCTGGATTACTTGCATCCCATTGTGTTGCTCTTCCAGCAGATGTCAAGGAGATTAATGTTCCTATTAAGAAAAAATTTATCTATGATTCAGAGACTTTTTCAGTTAGTTTCACAGTTCTCCCATGGTTCTAGTAATACTGACACAAAACGTATTTATCTGTCATATTTAATAATAGGCATCACTAAAAAGACAAAACAACCTTTCACTTATAGTTAGGTGTATTACAGTTTATATGCTCTCCTGTTAAGCATTGTTGGCCTAAGTGTTTAAAAATAATGTTTACAGATTCTAGCTCATCTAAATGCTCATATCATTTATTATGCTTTAAAAAAGGCATGTATTTACATCTTGGCTGGTTACTATAACTGGAAAATAAATCACTGTGTGAAAAATATATAATATTGCTCAGTTACTTGGGGAAATTTAAACAAATGTATGAGTTAAGAAAAATCTGTAACAGTCTCATAGAGCTCCATGTGTTTCATCTGTTAAATAATTTAACTGAGCCACATTGTAGATTAGATTTAGTGATAGCACAGATTAGAAGAGACCTGGGTTACTTAAACAAGATCTTCGGCATCAGGCTTTCTGAACATTCCCCTTACTGTTTCTCTACTCTCTGTGGATAAGAGCAATGCCATTTTTGACAGGGTAACATATGGCCATTCTGTAGAGATCCTGGAAGGAGACATCTAGAAAGATGACTAAGTATGGACTTTCCCAGATGCTCATATTTGAAACCCTGGGACAGCACCAGACAGTACCATTTGCCTATGCGAATGTACAAGTGCCATAAGCCAATGCAGCTAAATCAGAGCTCACTCACAGAGGCAGCTGTACTTCACTAGTGACTTGTCCTATATAAATACCCCAGGTTGCATGTCAAGTTAATCTTATCACAGGCAGTCTTTGGTTGATGACAGTCAAAGTCATTGCACAATCACAGGATCACAGGATAATTCAGATTGGAAGGGAGATCAGGAACACTATTTTGTGCAGTCAGTGTTATCAGTGTAAAATATATTTTAGAGCAGCACACAAATCCATCACCAAACACTGCAAGAGCAGTGCATTGAGGCTTGGGTGGAGGCAGAGGGTAAGCGGATGGTTTCATGCCATATGAACAGGAAAACTCTGACACAAGGAACACCTAAGGCACACGAATGCCCTCTCTTCCTCTGTAAAATGTCCCTGGGTTGACTCTTTCTATATTCCACGATGAACTTCATTCTAAGGTTTCTTTAAGTCCTTAGAGCAACATGTAGGATATTTTCTGTACTTGTCAGAATCTCGCTTGCAAATCTGAGTTCTGAAGTTTGTTTTGGTAACTGTTTCATTATACAGGTTTGTTATAAATCACTGGGGTGGTTAAATTTAAGATCTGTGCCACGATTATGCCACTCCTCTGTAGATGGAAGAGCAACAGTCTGATCAAATTTAGTGGAGATTTACCTGGAAATTTTTGAGTTGAAAGTATTTTCTGTTCCCTTACAGCTGGTGGGAATGACTAGCACAGGATAGCATCAAGAGTCTGTATACATCTCCAGATGAAAACATACCCTTTAAGTGAAACATCGGTGGGGAGAAGGAGAAAAGGTTGTGGTCAGCCCTGGGAGGGCACAGGGAACACCTCCTGGTATGGAGGATGCAGCTTTGGGAGAACAAGAACCAGGCAGTCCAGATTACCTGTGGAGTCCTGGTGTTCATACCTGCCCAGCAGTCAGCTTCAGTCCTTTGCCATGGAGGATGCTTATGTAGCAAGGTGTAGGGCCTCTTTGGGGACTCGTCCAGGCTGTGGAATGATCCCCCATTGGAACAAACGACCTTTGGAAACACTGCTGCCCGCTCTGCTGTCAGTGCAAGGGGTGTTTCTGTGACCAAGCATTTTCTAACAAAGCAGACAGCAACACACACACTGAACAGCACACTCCAAAAAAAATCAACTCTGCACACCTCAGCTGCCAGAATTGCCTCAGGTGGGAAGGTACTAAGAAATTACAGTGATGAGCACAGAGTAAAAATTTATCAAGAACAGCAAGAACTGAAATAGGACTTGTATTTTTCCATGTTTTATTTTTTCAGCATAATGATTGTGTACTCAAAATCAAAAGAAATAAGAAGTTCTTTTGCTGTTTTATTTCAAAGTTCTGGCATATCTGCTAGGAGGTCACTGATGTCCTGAACAGAAGTGGGGTGAGAATATATTATTTGTTTCTGTGTTAGCTTTTAAAATTCAATTTGGATAATTAAATTGACAACAGTTTAAGTGTTGCCACATTAAATCTTGCCTCGTTAAAACAGTCATGGGAATTAGATTGTTACAACCCTTTTCTGTGAACTGTGTCAACCTAATGTAAACACACATAAAAGCTCAGCCACCAGCTAACACCATTTCAGCAGTGTACCTCAGGAACTGGCTGGCCCGTAGACCATATACTCTCTGGGCTCTGAAACCACTAAGTGGGGACTTCAGTGTGGTAGTGAACTCCCTGGACTTGTCCCTGGAAGCTAAGAAGAAATACCAGTGACCTACAACTGGGCTTGTGAAACCTGGGAAATAGAGCCAAAACACAAATATGTTACCTGTCTGTATGGTATCACATGCTCAGTGTCTCTGCTAGTTAAGCATTGCCTGAGGAACTGAAAAGAAGGTATCCAGGTAATTTCCACTTCGGCTTTTATATCTGTGCATACTTCTGAATTATTTTCTAATCACATCAGACTGCCTGTTGTTCCTCTTTTTTTCCTTTTTACTGAATAAGTTGTAAAGCATTGCTGGTGTCTTTTTCTGCACGTTAATATACCATTTTGCGATGGCAATGGTAAAATATGGACTACAGCCTTGTGCTGATTCGTATTCACACTTGTACTAATGAAGCAACATGGAGTCAATTCTGAGAAATGGATATACTTCAGAGCATGGATGATCCTATTCTAAAGTTGTCTTTTAAAGCAGATGAGATAAATTACATCTTCAAAATGCTGATTTTTCCGGGATAACTGAAAATTTTTCACTGAGAGGCTAGCTTATCTGTAGACATTTGCACTGGAGGCATACACAGTGAATTCCAGCTCAGTGTTTCAAAAAGTGAGCTATTCAGCTAAGAGCTCGATGTCAAGAGAATCACAGAACAATAGGATATTTTAGGCTGCAAAGGTCTGGAGATCATCTGGTCTGACCCACCAGTCACAGTAGGGCTGACTTCATAGTTAAATGAGGTTGCTAAAGGCCTTGTCCATCATTTAGTTTTTCTCATCTTCCCTTGCTTTTGCAGATTTTTCTGTGGGGTAACGTGTGCAAGCAAAGTCCCAGGAGTTGCAGTCACCGAACCTGTTTCCTGTTCTCTCACCGCAGGCTGCAGAAGGGTAATGTCATTCAGTGCTTAGTTAGGATGAATGAATCACAACTTGGTTTAAGATCGCTTATTGGGGATTATGTCTCTACCTTTCTCCCCTAACATTTGCATTAAGTAAAATGCAAAGGTTTGGAGAGGTCAGAGCATTGCTGTCTCATACCCAGTTGCAGGCAGTAGGGAGCAGCCACCTCTGGGCTTCATGACACAACATCTGGGAGTGAGAGGAGAGCTGTGGGAAGAGAACAGAAAATGTGATCAGAGTAGGAAAAATGGGAGCGGTCAGATAAGAGCAAAGAGTAAGAATCACTTTCCTGTACAAACCTGAAGGAAAAAATATATCTACTGGCACCAGCAGAAGCTGAAATAAAGGGGAAAAAAGGAATTTAGCAAAGGAAAAACTGCACCTGCAGAATGACAGCAAATGAGGGAGTAGCTTCAGAGCAACTCAGAGAACCACAAGCTTTACAAGAACAGCTACTACAGAGGGAAAATAGCACAAGAGCAGTAAAACAGACTCACAAAGGCAGTAGTGTACCCAGCTGCAGCTCCATAAAAACATTTAGCTGAACCAACACACACACACGCAGGTTGACCTGGGAAATGATACAATTTCCAGATAGTGTTAAGTTTCAGCATGAAAATATGAGATGCAGCACTGCAAAACCACTGAGTATCAGGGTGTCATGCTGTTTTAAGGAGTCACGTCCACACCACAGACACCAACCACCTTGAGGGAACTTTCCAAAAACAGTAGCTATGAGAACTACATTATTGCAATTCAAACGCATCCAGGATAGGAGGGAGGGGAACTGGAAAGGCATTTTATCTAACCTCTGATCTTTCTTCTTTCACAGCTGCTCCAAATGTAAGAGTTGGGAACACCCAAAGATGGAGTCATGACTTCTAGCAAGGTTTAATTGATGGAAAGTGCCATTAATGACTGAAGAAGCAAGAAGAAACAATAAGAAGCTGCAGCCAACCTTTAATGCCCCAAGTTACCCTAGCATTCTGATGACAAACAACACCGTGCAACTCTTTAAAAAATAACTCTACAGATTCTTGCAAAATACATGTTTTCTCATTTACAAAAAGAAGTGAGAAGTGGTACATCCCAGTGGGTTTAAAAAGGATAAACTATTTTCTCAAATGATGGTCTATAAAAAAGTACATCGTGATTGAATTTACACTTTCCACTCAAATTTCCTTTAGTGTAGCTGATGCTAGAACACAAGTGGCTGGGAGAATGGCAGTATCATGGGGACTGAGAAAGGGCTCAAGTATAATACTCACAAATTGACATGGGGAAAGAAGCAGCTCAGTGAGTAGGGACTGTGAAGGTCCCTAGGAAATGGGACATGCAGATTTTCCTATACATCCCTCTCAGAAAGAATGTAAATTTTAAGCAGCAACTGTGGGAGACAGAGTTTATCCGAGCAATGGACTAGGCAAACTGGCAGAAATAGTTAGGGTTTCAGAACCAGGGAATAAACATCCATTTTGAGAATCCTACCCATGTGAATAAACAGCTTGGGAGATATGTACTTCATGTACAGTGCAGTGAACAGCTCCACAGTACCACACATTCTTAAATCCAGGTGTAACTGCACCTGACAGGTGGTTTCATAAAGCCAGATTATTTTGAATAGAAAACAAATTACATTTGCTTAAAACTTGTTCATGTATAATTACGGAAACACATGGACAATGTGAATGGTGTTGAGTCTGCGTTAACTAAAACACACACAATTCAGACATGTAGGGGAGCAGGGAACCTCAGAGATGGTCATGTACAGGGTAAAAACCAAATCTGTTTGAGATGCAAAAGTGTTCAGTGAATTAATTCGTGAACATGGACTCTCCAACAAGCAGTCTTTTTGAATCATTTGGTGATCATTTGTTGACATTCTGACCAAAGCAGAGGTAATGGGTTGAGCTGAGCTTGAATGTATAGTAGTATTAGCAGAAAGAAAATTTGGCTGTTACCTTACATGCAGTAGTTTTAGTACACCATCACCTTTACATGTAATTGACCGGTTTGTGATGAAGACCACAAGGCTTTCTTGCGTAAGGTTTGACTCAAAGTCTTCGACACATGTGCTTCCTTGACAAAAGAAATATCTTCTCTGAGGAAATGGACTTTACTGATCTCTGCAAATCTTGGATGAAAAAAATAAGCTAAGAAGCTAAGAAATGTTATAGCAAAACAAATAAACCAGAGTGTCTGTAAGTGCTTTATTTCTCAGTATTCACACACTTGCTGCTCTGCTTCTGTTTGTTCTCAGGAAATGGTCACATATACTGTATCTATGAGAAGCTGGATGAACAATGGTCTCTTGGCATGTATGAAGCAGATGTAAGGAGATGTAATAGCATCTCCTGCCCATTCAGTCTTTCATGCTTTATGGATAAGGCATTAGTCATTGAGTGGTTGCAAAATATGTAGAGAAAGGTGGTTTTGGTAGGGTTTTTTGTTTTGTTTTGTTTTGCTTTTTTTGTTGTTTACTTTTATACCTATTCCTTGTAGTTACCTTACCTTCAGAGTCCTTTTTCTGGAAAGATGCAACTACCTTTTTGCATAATCAGATTCAAGCCCATTAGTGAAGCTGAAAGCACATGCCATTTTCAAATCTGATTCTTCTCCTGAATTTTTTTCAGACTGAGTTCTTATACTATACCAAAGTCCTTTGCCTCTTTGCCAGCAAGGTTACTGAAAGATCCTAGAGGTGGGTGTGTTGGTTTTGGCTGGGGTAGAGTTAATTTTCTTCATAGTAGCTAGTATGGGGTTATGCTTTGGATTTGTGCTGCAGTGTTGATAACACAGGGATGTTTTAGTTATTGCTGAGCAGTGCTTACACAGAGTCAAGGCCTTTTCTGCCTCTCACCCCACCCCACCAGCGAGGAGGCTGGGGGTGCACAAGAAGCTGGGAGGGGACATGGCTGGGACAGCTGACCCCAGCTGACCAAAGGGATACCCCACACCATATGACATCATGCTCAGCATAGAAAGCTGGGGGAAAAAGAAGGAAGGGTGGGTGATGCTAGAAGTGATGGTGTTTGTCTTTCCAAGTAACCATCACGCGTGATGGAGCCCTGCTTTCCTGGAGATGGCTGAACACCTGCCTGCCGGTGGGAAGGAGTGAATGAATTCCTTGGTTTGCTTTGCTTGCACACATGGCTTTTGCTTTACCTAGTAAGCTGTTTTTATCTCAACCCATGAGTTTTATCACTTTTACTCTTCCAATTCTCTCCCCCATCCCAGTGGGGGAGAGTGCGCGAGCAGCTGGGTGGGGCTTAGTTGCTGACTGGGGTTAAACCATAACAGTGGACTATTAATTTTCTTTAGCAGCATATCTCTACTCCAGTCACTTTTCTATTGGTGGCTTTAAAATACTATGGATGATTCTCTTTTATGTCTTCAGCAATTTTATAAGGTTTGGTGAGTTAAAAGGTGATGATATATTCTAAATTATTTTTCTGCCTTTTAAGGTAGCCATTCATCAGAAAAGATATTACCAGGAAGGATTGTACTAGGTTTTTTCTCTGAAAGTGACTGGTTTTCCACGTGTATATACTGCTGCTTTGCTTCCTTTAAGGCTCAAATTAAAAGGCATTACTTAGTCTCCCACCTTCCTGTTTGTTTCCGTCACAGGATCATGCGATCTGTTGGTTGTATGGTGTAGCATCTGCCTCAGCCAATTCTATAAAATGATGGCAACATTAATTCTTTCAAGCACATGCAATTCCAAAAGAATCACCTAAAATATTCCTACTGTAACTCGTGTTACTATACCTGAAGTATCTCACTCTATTGTAAAGTGGCATCAATTTTAGTTTTTCTAGATCATATGGTATATGAATAGACAGATGCACAACCAGACAGTCATAATCCTAAAGGCTCTGATGTAATCAGACCTCTCATATTTTGATGTCTATTCTCTGTTTTCAGACACAACAGACAAATGGCTAACAATAATTGTAATATGTAAGAAGTAACTAAGGTATTAAAGGCATTTTAACACCATCTTTTCTTCCCTTTCAAAGTCAGACTTTGATATGCTTTTCTAATGGTCCTTCCATGTCTCAAAAAACAGACCAGTCTTGAAGCTGAACTCTGCAGACTTATTTTATCATATGACCCTGGAATCCGAGGGCAGGACCATTCTGCTGCTGCAGCAAAACCCACCCAGAGAAGCACCCCAACATGAGCTGTATCCTCTGCTACCTAGTAGAACTCAGGTTACAAATATGTCATATGTGTCTGCATGTAAGGTATTTTGAAGCAATAACAGACTACAAACTAATATTGAGGTTACTAAACCATTCAGTTGTGTGAATCCTTTTATTTCTCTCGCATAAGCACATACTCTACAGTCATCCAAATCATATGTAATAATTTAAAGTTCACCTCAGTCAAAATATAGCCACTTAATTGAATTTCCAGTTTCTGTGAGTTGCTTAGAAGCAGTGGGACGAAGCCTAGTGTCACTGAGGTGAGTGAATCCTGGTGTCCCTTCCTCGCATGGGATGTAGCACATTGCCCACCACACTGCAAGGTCATTGAGTTCTGCCAAAAGATAGAAGGCCTTGAGTCAAAAAAGCATTACCAGATTTCAGCAGCATATGATTAATTTATCCCAGCACAGCCACTTCATTTCCAATATTTGTTGATGAAATGATTGGTAGCACCGGGAGAAACACCTACAGCACATTTAGCATGCTCAAAGTCGTTCTCGAACTAGAGTTTGTAGATAAAAAGGATGAGAAAGAATCTGCTGCTGAGTGGACTGGTGCCCTTAAGCAAAATGCTGAGGTGAGGTACATGTATTTGCTGCTTAAGATAGCATCTGGATGATATCTGCCCTGGACTTCTGTATTGTTTCCCTGTTCTCTGGATGTTATAGGTAACTCAGAGATCTCTTCTCTGCAACTTCAAGGTATTGTGGGAGGGTAGTAAACACATGAAGAACATTACCAGAGATTTACATATCATCTTACCCTTACTTTCTGTAATTAAAAAAGGCATAGTAGAAAATAATGACAGTTATTTTGACAGAAGCTTATTCAGTACTTTTATGAAGTTTACAAGCAATAAATAAGTTTCAGGCTAGAGGTCATTGTCCAATTGACTATAAACGTTAATTTATATAAAGTTTTATAATTTATATAAGCTATTTATGTGTGCATATTATACATATGAAATTGTGTGTATTCTTTTTGCTGAATCTATATACACCATTCTGCCAAAGTTGACTATTTGGGGAAGTAAAGAAGAGTAGAAGATTGAATTTTAAAAATTACCTAATCTCCTTGCTTCTTGCTCTCCTCATCTCTCCATTATTATTTTTGGGCATCTTGCCCTCTTTATTCCTCCAGTTGTTTTTGGGCAAGCAACTTCTTTTATGACACCTACACTGCGGGGGGGTATGACATAAATGGAGGTCCATGAGCTATTCTATTGCAAAGAAATAGAGTTAAAAAAAGTCTGACTCTACTCCAAGCCAAATAAAAATTGGATAGATATTCTACAACACAAAAATATTTCCTGAGCATTAAGACACGTCCAGGAGATGAGGATGCATAAAAAAAATGCATACACAGCTCTGGAAAAGTCACCTGGTGCTATATGCAGTCATCATTATTTGTTTATTTTTTCTAGTATGGCAAGGTACCAGATCCAGGAAATGCCACTGTGAAATACCAGAATATGGAATAGAGGCAGTTTGTAAGTATCCCTTCGAAGAAAGTGTAGCACACTTATGAGGCCTGCTGAAACCAGAGCAGAGATATAGCATACATGAAGAAGGGTAGTATATATTCCTAAACCAATAAATATAGCTTTACAATGTGTAGATATTAACTCCAGGACTAAGAGGAACTTAGCTGTGTTTGGCCTTTCTATGATCAAAATAACTCGTTCTCCTATAGTCTGAGATGCTTGTATATTACTAGTAGGACTATTACATGTTCCAGAAGAGTAGATAAAACCAGTAATTATCTCATCAGAAATAAAGGTTTCACAGAAATTAGTGCCAGTACATATTGATTCTGATGGAAAATATCCAAAATCTACCATGCAATTGCTACAACAGCAGGCAGTTTGGAAGCGAGGCATCATCAGCTTATGACTCATCTGTGTCCTTTGAGAGGTCAGAGTGTGTGGGACACAACTGTCTGTGGGTTTTGTTTCTTCTTGGCAGGAATGGAACCACAGGACATGATCAGCTGACACAACACAAATAATCTCCCAGGCTTCATTAACAATTACATACTACAAAGAGACAATGTCAGAATAGATGAAAACCCACTGAAACCTGGAAGAGGCAGATCATCAAAGCTGGCACACAAATGTCATTGTAACTTTCTGCTTCAGCTTGATTTCCAATATTTCTTTAGTATTATAGCACTTTCAAAACTGAACACGCCAATGAATAGCTGGACTACAAAGCAGGCTTTATGACTCTGTTGATATGCTAATGTAGGACAGATATGCCAATGAAAGTTAAACAGTGATGATGAACATTTACCACTTGTCTAAAAGTATGTATGTAGTCAAAGTGTGGTCTAATTTAACTTAGGACATAGGATATGATTTACACATTTCTTTGGTAAGTGTGAGAACAGGATTGATGCCGACAACTTGGTGACCAAACACCCTTCAAAACCTTTTGGCTTCAATGAACAATTTTGTTAATGGTCTTCCTCAGTATCACTTTACTGAGTTCAATGAGTCTATCATGAAACCCCATTTGAATATGACACATTTTGTATTCTCTAAGAGTCTTTCACAGCATACCACCCTGGAATGGGAAGACCACAAATGAAACATTGGTGGCTATCTCCTTTTTCTTCTTCAAATCACTATCTGAAATACAGGAGACTCACATGAGGATAGTATAAGCTTGAGAAATAACTTTGGGTGATTAATTTTACAGAATGTTATTGCAATTAGCATCTATGACCTCCTAGCAATAAAGCCACCAGGACTGAGCTGAACATTTGACAGCCTTACTAAGACTAAACTGTCATGTTTACTATATGATTAACAGATTTATTAAGTGAATAAAAATGCTGAACACGCTGGAAAACAGCTGGTTTTATGTCATCTGTAAAAGATCAGAATGTCTTCTATGAAGCCAAGCCATAAACATTTAGAATTACATACTGGAAAACATGGTAGGAAGCAATATAATTATCAAAGATAAGCTATTAATGATGTGGTAACACATACAGTAGCAAGGGGACCTGTATAGTTTTTGATAATAATGCTGCTGCTGAAATTCAAAAGGACCTCTAATGTATTTGTACCATGGCATATTCTTCCTTAGCCTACACAAAAAAGAGAAATCACATGCACGCACAAAATAAACACTTCTGAGGAAAAATATTCATTAATATTAAGAATATCATATAAAGACACAGAACAAAGGAACGTTTCTCTGTCTTTGTATTCTAGATAATCCAGGAACTACAAATGTTCAAAGGAGATGTGACTATTTGAGAAAAGTAATTATTATGTAGTTTTGCATATGTTTCATAAGCAGATGATGTGAGCCCAGAAGTACAAAAGTAATGGAAGATCACAATGTATGCCAGATAAACCTTAAGTCTTTAATCTTAATTAGTTCTGGCATTTCACTACAGCAATTCTACAACAATGGCAAAGACCTTATTCTTCCTGAATATAAAATATATACATATTCTTTTTCTGTATGTGCTGAAATGCTCAATTCCAACAGAAAATGTGTTTTGTAATTCATTAATGAATGTGTATAAACATTACTTAGTTACCTGCCACTACAGTGATTGCTTTCCAAGACTTTGATCTGAAACACATGACAAGCTTTCTCTGAGGAAACCAGAAAATGAAAAGAGCCAGGAGAATGGAACATCTGTTTTTAAAGAGTAACACTCTAAGAAGCATTGCTTGCACATGCTGAAGTTCTTTGGCATATGTCATTTGTGCAGCAGAACTCTTCAAGGATAAGTGACTTTGTCCCTTGTAGCCTGTGGTTCTACAGCACTTAAGGAAAATTAATGTCTTCCACTGTGGACAGTCAATAGAATGGGTGAGGTGCTCCAGCTGTGTTATTTAAATGCCTTAAGTTTCATTTGTGAATACTCTCCCTTGCTCTTCTTCAAGCAATTATAATGCTGCTGTAGTGATTATGAAATATATTGGGCTAAAAAATGAGCAGTAAGTTACTCCAAAAAGTTACCATGCAATATTATTCTTTTCCATCTGGAGTCTATTTTTAGTGACGGTCAGAGATGTTGCACTGAAGCTCCTAAATCAGAAAACTATCAAGACATCCATATTGCAAAAATGATGGCACATGTTTCTGTTACTAGATCAATATGTAAGAGAGGCACAAGTAACATAACAAAGTGTTAGACTGTAGGGGAAGTTTGAGCTGAATAATTCCAATATGGTTCATTATTTAGTTTTGGGTTTCTTTTTTTTGAGAATAACTACAAATACTTTTAGTATATAGACAATAAGCGGTGAGAAGAAGTTAGGCAGGGCATGGAACTGAATGGAGCAGCCATCATTAACTGAATTAAGGAAAGATATTTAGAATGAAGACAAGTAAAAAGAAATTCTAACAAGAAAGTGTAGTAGAGAAGTCTCATAAACTGTCAATGGTTCAGCATAGGAACAAAACCTTTTTTAAGTACGGACAGAAAGAATCAGTTGTGCTTTAGGTCTGTGAGAAGTGACAGAATTATTCTCTCTCTAAGAGCCATATATCTATTTTCAGCATATGCAGTTTCTTCATTGGTTTTTGTCTGTGTATCAGACTGCTCAGAATGGGGAGCAGCAAAAAAAATTCCCTGCTATTGTTGATCTATGACCATATTAAAAAGGGTGTAGAGTCCCTGCTTGGAGCAGAGTCATTCCACACACCTGTGGCATGAGCTAGGAATAGGCTAGCTGGGCTAGGAAGCAGGATATCTGGGGCAACAACCTCAGGGCAAACCTCTATAAAGAGAATCTGCATGTTGGAAAGGTGATAGACCCCTTTACCCAGCACGTTTCAGGAATAAACATGTAATGCTAACATAAGATTTCCAGTCTCTGGCTTGCTCCCTATGCCTGTGATCCCTTTACAAAGGGAGGAAAACACAAACCTGCTGCTGCTCTGCTCTCAGTTCCAGCCCAGGGACCTCAAGGCTAGTGAGGGATAGAGATGGAGCAGTTTTAGCCTTTCAGCTGTTGTTTCTGGCTGGCATCAGTTCTAGGTACAACGTCATGAGGAGGGTCCTGTGGGAATGCCATGGTGTAGAACAGCTCTCCACAGGACATACCTGGTGAGAAGAGTCTTTCCCACTGTTTGTCCTTATTTACTCCGGGATGATGATAAGATGAATTCCCGTACTCTGACCTTGACTTCCTTCCTCCCTTTGTCACTCAATCTATAGCTACTGAAACTCTACCTTCCGAAACCTCACAGTATCCTGTCTTCCCACAACTGCTTTGTCCATACTAGCCGTCCTTTTTCCCTTATAGTCTTGCTCTCCCCTTGATATGCTTCAACATCTTTCCCACTAACCGATCTGTTCCCAGCAACTCTGAGTTGTCCCCTTTTTGGCACATTTCTTTGCACCACATCCTCACTGATGAAGGCTGAAATACATGTCAGCCCATCTTCTCTTCGGAGAGTGCTTTCCCCAACTCTTCCTATGTTCCTACTTTAGAGGGGCCTACCCTTCTCCAGTTTCCTTTTGCACTCCTCCCATACTTATATCCTATCACCCCTCTCTTAACCCTCCCACAACATTCGTGTCTGGTATTTTTGCTTTGTTCAATGGACTACACAAACTGGGGACCAGAGAGAGCTCTGTCTCTCTTTAGAATATTTGACTTTTTGCAAAGACACCTGGAACAGAAATTTAGAGATGTTGGCCCAAATTCTCAGTTAGTGCAATACAGTGTAGTTCCCCTGAAATCACTAGTATGCATTCATTTACACTCCTTCAGGAACAGGTCTTTCTTTTCAGGAAGAGTATTCTCTTACCCTATGGTACCCTACTCCCATTTCTCTTTTAAAATTAACATTGAGCAGCAGAAGTCAGGAAGACAGACATATTCCTTTCCAAGAACCTAATTTTCTTTTCCATATCTATGCCTGAAATGCAGCACCAACTCACAAAGCAATCTGTTTCTTTATATATTTGACTCACACTAAGACAGTAAGCATGGCCTATTGGCCACTACCACTGTAGCTATGTAAGGGAAAATATAAAAAAATTACACTTTAAATAAATACCAGAATTCCCTTCATGATTCATACAGTGAACTTGCACTTGGTTTTCTTCTAGCTGAGACAATCAGAAAATGTTGACGTTGTGGCAAAACAAGCATCTGGGCAAACTGTAAGTTCTTTCCAGGCAGAGAATGGTTCTAAACTAATGTAAACTGGGGCCAGAAGGGATCCACCCAAGAGCACTGAGGGAGCTGGTGCAGAAGCTTGCCAAGCCACTCTCCACCATTTATCAGCAGTCCTGGGTAGCAAAGGAGGTCACAGACAACTGGAGGCTTGACGACGTGACGCCCATCTACAAGAAGGGCTGGAAGGAGGATCCAGGGAACTACAGGCCTGTCAGCCTGACCTCGGTACAGGGGAAGGTTATGGAGTGATACATCCTAAGTGAGCTCACCAGGCAAGTGCAGGACAACCAGGGGATCAGGCCCAGACAGCATGGCTTCTTGAAAGGCAGGTCCTGCCTGACCAACCTGATCTCCTTCTATGACCAGGTGACCCGCCTAGGGGATGAGGGAAAGGCTGTGGATGTTGTCTACCTGGACTTCAGTAAAGCCTTTGACGCTGTCTCCCACAGCATCCTCCTAGAGAAGCTAGCAGCTCATGGTTTAGACAGCTGAACTCTTCATTGGGTAAAAAAACTGGCTGAATGGCAGAGCCCAAAGAGTTGTGGGGAACGGAGCTAAATCCAGTTGGCGGCCGGTCACGAGCGGTGTTCCCCAGGGCTCAGTGTTAAGGCCAATCTTGTTTAATATCTTTATCAGTGATCTGGATGAGGGGATTAGGTGCACTCTCAGTAAGTTTGCAGATGACATCAAATTGGGCAGGAGTGTTGATCTGCTTGAGGGTAGGAAGGCTCTACAGAGGGGTCTGGACAGGCTGGATTGATGGGCCGAGGTCAACTGTATGAGGTTTAACAAGGCCAAGTGCTGGGTCTTGCACTTCAGTCACAACAAACCCATGCAACACTACAGGCTTGGGGAAGAGTGGCTGGAAAGCTGCCTGGCAGAAAAGAACCTGGGGGTGTTGGTCGACAGCCAGCTGAACATGAGCTAGCAGTGTGCCCAGGTGGCCAAGAAGGTCAACAGCATCCTGGCTTGTATCAGGAATAGTGTGACCAGCAGGAGTAGGGAAGTGATTGTCCCCCAGTACTTCGCACTGGTGAGGCTGCACCTCGAATCCTGTGTTCAGTTTTGGACCCCTCAGTACAAGAAGAACATTGAGGTGCTGGAGTGTGTCCAGAGGAGGGCAATGAAGGTGGTGAAGTGTCTAGAGCAAAAGTCTGATGAGGAGCAACTGAGGGAACTGGGGTTGTTTAGTCTGGAGAAGAGGAGGCTGAGGGGAGACCTTATTGCTCTCTACAACTACCTGAAAGGATGTTGTAGTGAGGTGGGTGTTGGTCTCTTCTCCCAAGTTACTAGCGATAGGATGCAAGGAAATGGCCTCAAGCTGTGCCATGGGAGGTTTAGATTGGATATTAGGCAAAAATTCTTTACTGAAAGAGTGGTCAGGTGTTGGAACAGGCTGCCCAGAGAGGTGTTGGGGTCACCATTCCTGGAGGTGTTCAGAAAACATGTAGACGTGGCACTTCAGGGCATGGTTTAGAAGGCCTGGGGGTGTTGGGCTGATGGTTGGACTTTATGATCTTAGAGGTCTTTTCCAACCCTAATAATTCTATGATTCTATGAAACAAAAAATTAATAATATTCAAAGATTTTTTAATCATATCTAGAAGTCAATATTAGTGTACACAAAGACAGGAAAGAGTGCCAACAGTTGCCCAGGAAATAAGTAAACTAGCCCCAGAGAATGCTATATGATCCTTCCTGTTTACAACCTATTAATGTTAACACTCTGAGCTTTGCTGATAAGTCTGTTCTTGGTAATTTGTATAAAATATTCATATATCACCATAAATGCACATAATGCCTTGCAAGCAAGAGTCAAGGTAGGTTCCTTGCCTTGAAGATTTCCAAGTGTAAGGAACCAAACCCAAACATGACAAAATTAGGACAACAGAGCAGTTGAAATTAAAGACCTGAGAAAGGAAGGAAAGAGAGATGAGATGAACAAGGATATTTCAGAATACCTGCATCTTGTTTTGATCCAACCTATTTCCCAGACAACCTCTCAGATGTCACCAGCCATCCACATTTTCCAATCAAACCAGCATGCTACTAATTACAATCCTATTTATTGACATAGTGACTAGAATATTGTGCAGGGACAAGTTTCCTTTTATAATCACCACACAAATGTAGGACAATATGGTAAGACAGATGTTTGCAGGAAGAAAAGGAACACTACTCACAAGGTGGAACAGGAGCAGTGTTCACGTCCAAATACATGAATAGGCAAGTTGCAGACATAAAGAAAACTGAGATAAAACCTTCAACTCTTGGAGCAAGAGTTTACAATGGCTGTAGTTCAGCAGTGGGGACTGACTGAATTACAGAACATCCTGATCATCAACGTATTATTTTGGCCAGCCTTCACATTCTGGGTTGCCATATGTTTTCTTTCCCCAACGCTTTGCAAAAATTGTCAGTCACTGTGGCACCTTCCTTCCATTGACTGAAGCTTAGACTGAAGCATGTGGCCTCCTCCACAGTGACCAGCAAGTGTTTTGCATGGATCCTCTGGCAAAAAAACAGAGTTTCAATTGAGTCTGAGTAAAGCAAATACTATTAGAGACATCTTTATAAACTTCTAGTGCATTCTCAGCATGAAGAGTCCTTCAGTGATATCCAAATTTTATGCACAAGTAGAAAATACGCACAGTCTGAGGAAAAAGAACAACATAATGTTCTTCTGAATTACTTAATGTACTTTATTATTATGTTAGAAAACTTGTGAAAAACTTTGTACCCTTGTAAGACCTGGTACTTGCTATCAAAAAAATGTTGGTCCTGGTAGGATATAAGATTACTGCTTTTAAAATTTTACTATTTTTATCTTTTTTCCTGGCTTTTCTCTTTCTATTTTTTAAATTCTATCTCCCTTCTGATGACATTTGAAGTGATTGGAATTAGCACCCAAACTTTTATGAGACTAAACGCTCAGGTTTGTTGTTAATATTGCCAAAATCTTGGTATGGATGCTTAGGGTCCCTGAATTCCATGGGAAATTCTGCCACTTACTGATATAACTTGACACAACAAAGCATGAGGGAAAGTCCCATTCCTCAAAAGAGGGATGGGTGCAATTAAAGGTTGATCAATATTCCATTATACCTGTCACTATCAGGATGACTAATTGTGTTGTAATGTTTTTTGTACTCCCTCCTGCTTGCTTTCTTGTGCTGTGCTTAGATTGCAAACTCTTCTGGTCCATGGAGGCAGGACTCATCTGACTGTCTCCAAGTGTCTGCACTGCAGACATTCACATCTGAGTTAGTCACCCCAATTTCCCTATATATTCAATTCCAAGGGACTTCTAGGGCATGATTCATCTCATTCTGATTTGATGTCTAAAATAGGTCACACAAATCATTCTCTGGAGACACCTGGAAACACCCCTCCATTGCCTAGCTGAGATGTCTCTAGCTGGGTGAGATTCATGCTAACCAGACTCCTAGATGTTGTGCAGTGTTGGATCCAGAATCAGGATCCCTAAGTTATTAATTAGTCAGCATTAGACATTAGTTATCAAGGTTATATTTTATTCCTAAGAAGTTTAGTCTTATTTTAACTTGAAGCACAGTGTCAGTATTCCTTTCACATACAGGCAGCATTGGGTCATGTCTATGGTCTCTGGGTTTTTGCTGACGAGAGTCAACAAAACTTTTTGCTTATAACTATAAAGGAGTTAGGGAGAGATTCCAGATCTCCTTATTCTTGGACCAATTCATTCTCCATTGGACTGTGCTCTCTTTTTCCTTCCTAAGAGGACCCCATTTCAGTTAAAATTTCTGCTAATTGTAACATGACTACTGCAAGCCAGCAGTCTCCCTTCAAGCTTAAATCTAAAAATACTGTGCAGTCTGTATGAAGCCATATGATTGCAGTCCGACTAGATAATACATGGACATGTTTTTGTGTGTGTATGGATTTGTTACATGCTCAGCCTTGTAATGTGAACCTTGCAGGTTGAGGAAGGTGATTCTGCCCCTCTACTCTGCTCTGGTGAGACCCCACCTGCAGTGCTGCGTCCAGCTCTGGGGTCCCCAGTACAGGAAAGACATGGAGCTGTTGAAACGGGTCCAGAGGAGGGCCATAAAAATGATCAGAGGATGGAACCCATGAGGAAAAGGCTAAGAGAGTTGGGGTTGTTCAATCTGAAGAAGAGAAGGCTCGAGGGAGACCATATTGTTGTCTTTCAGTACTTAAAGGGGGCTTATAAGAAAGATGGAGACAGACATTTTAGCAGTGATAGGACAAGGGGTAATGATTTTAAACTAAAAGAGGGTAGATTCAGGCTAGATATAAGGAAGATTTTTTTTACAGTGGGGGTGGTGAAACACTGGAACAGGTTGCCCAGAGAGGCTGTGGATGCCCCATCCCTGAAAGTGTTCAAGGTCAGGTTGGACGGGGCTCTGAGCAACCTGATCTAGTTGAAGATGTCCCTGCTCATTGCAGGAGGGGTTGGACTAGAGGACCTTTAAAGGGCCCTTCCAACCCAAAGTTTTCTATGATTCTATGAATGTGAAAAATTTTGTCCCCATTGAATGAAAAATCAATTTTCAGGCTGTACAATTCTTTCTGTGGTGATTTTACTCTCTTTCTCTTTCTTGTCATACCCAGAAAGAAAAAGAGCTAAAAAATACCAGATGTAGATTTCCTGAGAACCAGGCTAACAAAATCGTCGTTATTTTAATATCATGAGGAAACAAGAGTCTTTCAGCAGAAGATGATGGAAGTGCAATTAGGAAGGAAAGTGCTTAATCTTCCCATTATATTAAATCTTCATGTTCTATTTCCTCCTTTATTTTGAAGGACTGAACCATGATGTCATGATAAAAGTTGAGAATCTTTCAGCAAAGAATTATATTGGTTTTTTTATTCATCATGTGTCCCAAATGAAGAAAAAAAAAGATTATACTTCATATCTACAAAAATAAGGAAAAATTATTTCAAGCTGCATGCTGTGATTGCATGGGAGGCATTATCCAACTGATCACAAGTCATGGTAATGTCCCAAGTTAGGGCGGGGTGGTGACTGTGCACACTTCCACAAGTCAGCTGGCCAAGGCCTGGAGATTGCAGGAAATCAGAAATTGGAATTGAAAGGCTGCATAGTCTGACAGGCTGTCTGATCCATCCCCAGTTCCATCCAATCCCAAGAAAGGGATTCCAGAGAATTCTGTAGGTTACAGATATTTGTAGGTATCTCATCCTATAAAAGCTATGAGCATTCTTGAACAGTGAACTTACTGAGTGTAAGCTGCCTAAATTAATTTTCTTCAGCTGCGAAGTACTGCACTGATGGCACCATGACAGCAATACTTCTGATGTGCTAATGAATGTTTCCCACAGTGTTACTGATAAAGGGCAACTATTACTATCCTCATTTGTATTTGGGGAAATGCAACACAAAAATTGATAGGATGCAGCTCCAGAGGCAGAGATCTAAATGTAGGTGTCTAGAGATGAGCTAAGAGTCTGAGCTCCCACAGCAATTAAAGCTCAGAGAGTAGTGAATCTAACCCTACAGCAGGCATCACTAAATTGCCCTGTAGCCTACATTCACTGTACTGTTCATTCATTGATTATTATTATTAGTTCATACATTGGTTATATTGGGAACATAGATACTTGAAACTGTTCAGTTATTTCAAAACAGGTGTCTAGGGTCATCTCAGATCACCTTTCTCCTCCAGCTGCTTTGGCAGAAGTATGTGGGTCCTATATGCCAATTCTGTGCAAATGTGTCAGGTCCCCCAGAGGATCTCAGTTGGACAAGACTCCTACCTGGGGGCAGAAGGATCAGGCCTAACAGAGGGAGCCAGGGCATGATGTTTGGGGTTTGGTTTCTGCTTCCAGCTGCCTGAAAATAAATCACTGCAAACTAATGTATCTGTTTATAGGAGGAGGCTCTACTTACTGTTAGGAATCAGTTTAGCTCCCTAAACATCAACAACTAGTAGTATTTGAGATGCTGTAAAGTATTCTGCCTAACTTCCAGTTGTAGGCCTTTTCCAGGTCCTTTGCCAGCCTTGGGTGGCTGCACCAGGCACCCTGTCACATCTTAAATGACATTAGATGTCTCTGTGTGGGCAATTGAATCAAGCCTTTCTTGTTGACTAAGACACCGTTTTGTCCTTTTTGTTGATTATCACTCTGGCAATCACATATTGAGTTTGCTTATGTCCAGACCCCTGAGGTTCTGCTGCACTCCGCACTCTCATTAAATACGGTTTTATTTTTCTACTCTAAATATTAAATAATAACTCATTTGAAATGGTAATGGTTTTAAGCAGAGGCTTTTCAATCAGAAGCAGCAATGCTGCACATTCTTTTTATTTTCTCTGGCTGATGCATTTATGCATAACTGAGCTGGTTGAGCAGAACAAAAGTAACTTCTTCCTGTTTGTGAAATGTCGGTGTGGCATCCTGGGCATGGGGTATTGGAGTCTCAGGAGAAGCTAAGTGCAGTGAGTAACTTTATTTTGTCCAAAAGTGGAGCTACACGCATTGGCTAGATGTGTATGACGCACTCTCCACATGCCTTATGTGCGTGCTTTCGTTGGTGATGGGGCAAAAATGACTCATTACTGTGTGGGTTGGCTATCAGCTCAGCTGAGCTTTCTAACTTCAACACAGCTTCTTAATTGACTCTGACAAGTCCATATCTGTCTTTTATGTAATATTTTATAATGCCCTAAGGTCAAAATAAAGTTCTGCTCCTCTTGCTTAACCTTCTTTTACAAAACATTAAAAAAATGGACTAAACCAGCTGGAACTAAGCATTATTTGGGTGAATGTACTGTAAAGTAACATTTTGTTTCTTTGCTGACAAACAAACTCTGTAACAAACAAAATAACAAACTCTGTAAATATCAGAAAACCTGCATTGCTTGTTAGGGAATGTAAACCTGGTCAAATGTTTTTCCCTGAGTGGATGGCAGGTGCTTTTATTATTGGCTAGAGAATTCACCTTGCATGTGCATATGAAACAACCAAAGCTGGTGGTCACTGTTCTGTAGTGCAGGGTTGCCCTTACGTTATGGAGTACTGTAGCTATAAAGAATGCTAATGCTTAGAGTTAGGGAGCAAACAAATTGATAATGATTTTAAAATAAAATCTTCATTGTTAATATGACACTGTTCAGGAGCTGGACAAACTAGGTGACTAGAAGCATTGTTTACTAGGAGCTCCTCTAATTTGTATCACTCTGTTCCTCGAGCAACAGGGGAAAGGTTATTATCAGAGAGTTTCTATGAGTACTCTGTCTTTACACTGAATTACAGGGAACACTAAATTTTACAGATGGAACATTCTGAAAATAATAACCAATGAATGCTAAGAATGTCAGATGCCCAGGCTCTTGAGGTAGCGTTCATTTATATAACTTTACCTATCTTGGTCCTGAGTGTCTCATTCAGGCTGGTCATCTAGTCATCTATGGGGAAAGAGAGTGACCCATGTGGTACCTCATGGTTAATTCATCTCTCTCTCGACATCTTTTTTAGAATAGGATGAACTGTCCTCTGGAGCTGCTAGTCTCTCTCTTACTAGCTTAGTCTGAGGCTTAGCTTTCAGATTACTAAAGTTAGAGAAGATGAATCCCATACTTAGTTTTTATTTTGAGGATGCAGGTACTAGCTTTTTTTCCTACGTTTGTGCAGTGACTGGCCACCAGTTTTGCCAAACAGTTAAAGCTGCTGACTGTGACAGCATGACAAAAGCCTTGGTTTATGTTGGAAACTTTCAAGTGCTACTGCACCCCCCTACACAATTTTTTTAAATCTTAC
The DNA here is from genome assembly GCA_013389905.1 of Sula dactylatra. Taxonomy (NCBI): domain Eukaryota; kingdom Metazoa; phylum Chordata; class Aves; order Suliformes; family Sulidae; genus Sula; species Sula dactylatra. The sequence continues at coordinate 228,730 of WEKW01018182.1, read as the reverse complement.
TAATTTCATTGTGTATAGTTCAGTTCTTTGGGCTGATATTAAGTACTGTCTAGTCCAAAACAAGGATGTAGGTCCAAAACAAGGACGTAGGTCCAAAACAAGGATCAGAAATATTTTAAACAGCTATAACAATGAAGATGCATATATGTTATTCACTGCAACATAGATAGATTGGTAAGTAGAAAGATAATGGAGAACAGAAGAGGCAATTTTTGTGTTATCTGTGCATATTTATCATATGCTTAAGTTGCTGCAGCTCAATAATGAAACTACTTATTTTAAAAGGAGTGTGGTAACATCAGAAAACTGCATCTGAAGAAAATGAAGCCCAAATTAAATTTAGTGACACCACAGTGACTTACAAGTTTGAATGAGGAGAAGGAAACAGATCTGCTTTCTAAGAGTCACGCAGTGGCTTAGTTGAAGATTAATATGGTGCCATGCAGGCATCAAAATCATAAAGGCTGTTTATTATGACTGTGCAGCTAAAGTAATAGCAAGCTTGAGAATGTGGCTGATAAATAGCTGACAGACTTGCCGGTAGCCCATTAAAGAACCAATGAAAGACTGAAGTCTGCCACAAGGTTTCTGCAGCCTGACATAGATGAGGTGGTGAAGACTTGGAGATATCCAGATCAGGCTTTAACAGATAACTAGTGAAAATCAAACACATGGATCTTGCATGCATATGTAGCCTGGGGATAAAGATATTCACCAATTAAAAGCTGTGTGATGCAAATGGTAAGAGAAGATGGAAGATGCATGAGATAAGTACAGGGAGTAACTTAGGTGTCTGGGAATGTGCCAAAGATCATGCAAAAATATTACATCGCCATTAGTGGGAGGTGAGAAGAGGACCACAGGAGCTAGAATAAAGGCAACAGAACAGTTAGAAAGGGCAAACATAGGGGCAGGATGGGAAGGAGTGTAGGGAATATGGCTTATAGTTAAGCAGAGGGCAACTGCACTGCAAACAAAGTGAACAGCCGTGTGTGCTGGAGAGTTTATCAGTCTTGGGGCTCGCTGTACCATCCCATCTGTACATCACCATCTGTACAGATTAGGTGGTCTAATTCTGCTAAGAGCCAGCGTGACCAAACAGTATGCGAAGCATGGAGAGGGTCATGGGAGGGCTGGCGATACCAGTGAATCAGGGGGAGATATGCCTGCTGCTGGTGGCACATCTCTGTGGTTCTGGCTTTTAGTTCACATTATGGGTTTCAGCTGCAGGATAAAAAGGAGAGAGGGGACAGTTCTGATCAAAAACTTTGAATCCTGATGGGAGTGGAGGAAGGAGAATGAAGTAGTGCAGGCCACAGGCTCAACAATGGTAGGGCACATGGTGAGGAGCATGAAGCAGCTAATCACGTGAATGCAAGCTGCTTGCCCTCCCCCCTCCCCTTTTCACCTGTTCTCCAAACACACACCTCCAACCACTGCTTCCCACCCATTTCTTGACCTATTTGCTTTGAACACACTGATGGTTTTTATTCTTAACTGCGTGGCAAGACTGCTCTAACCATATAACCCTATTTCAGGATTTACTAGGTTACCCAACTTCAAGTGATAATTAGCTTGCCACAGCTCTTCAGCACTTCTCCCATGGGGAATGGGGATTGCTGGCTACTTCTTAGACCCCTTAAGTAAGTGGTTTACTGAGGGTTCCTAACATCCCTGCAAGCCTGTGAGGTGCTGTGCTGACACCAGTGAGGAGCATGAGATAGGCTCATAAATCTTCCCGCTTAGAGCCATCACCAAGATGAGAACCTCAAACAACAGAGTACCCAATACTATAATTCCATATATGATACATATGAACATGACATAATTAATTGGCTAAACAGTTCTGGTTTGGGATATTTTTGTTGTTTTTTATAACTATATCAAAAGGGTAAGAAGACAAATCTGTGATAGATAAGGAAGCTCCTCTAATATGAAGCTGACTACCCAACTGCTCCTCTTGGGGCAAAAATTTTGCTCTTGGTTACAATTTACAATTTCCCCTATTTAATTTAATAGAGTTCCAATTACAGACAGAGATTTAGCAGTCTCTCAGGAAACCTTATTATATGGACTGTTTTGTAACACAGGCTGTCTCTCCACACTGATGGATGCAAAAAGTCTGTCATTTGAATATCTGATGTCTTAGTACCAACTTTGGAAGAATTTTAAATCTGAAGTTGATGACAGTTATCCTTCCCATCAGGCAATAAAAGCACTGTTCCACTTTTTAATACATCTGGTAATCAAACTGTCATGGTTTTAGCTGGGATAGTTGATTTTCTTCACTGTAGCTGGTATAGTGCTGTGTTTTAGACTTAGTATGAAAATATGTGATAACACACTGATGTTTTAGTTGTTGCTAGGTAGTGCTTACACTAGTCAAGGACTTTTGCAGCTTCCCATGCTCTGCCAGGTGCACAAGGAGCCGGGAGGGGAGGGGATACAACTAGGAGAGCTGATCCGAATTGGCCAAAGGGTATTCCATATCATGTGACATCATGCCAAGTATATGAACTGGGGGGAGTTGGCCAGGGGGGGGCAGCGATCGCGGCTTGGGGACTGGCAGTGTCGGTCAGCGGGTGGTGAGCGGTTGCAGCACTTGTGGTTTTTTTCCCTTTTCCCTTTATTCCCTGGGTTTCGTTTTATTCTCTCTC
>WEKW01018182.1:195979-225966 GCA_013389905.1 Sula dactylatra | reverse complement strand
CACAAACATTAAAAATTCCATCCCAACCAAGCTGTGAGGCCCAAGACAACATGAGAGTAGGCAGTCCAAGGGGTATTTAAAACATCAGATGACTGTATGAGACAAGAAGGGAAGGCTTGTGTGGGCTGGCAAGTTTAATAAGCACTGCAATATTTAGTAAGTCTCCATGCTTAATAGCAGTTTCTTTACTGGAATACGATATCCAGCAAAGTCTGTCATGACTCTGAAGTACACATTTATTTCAATCTATTTCCCGTTTGGGTGTTCTACTCTGAGTGCTCCAGAAACCCACGCTCTTACAATGTGCCTCTTTCTGAAGTAGCACCTGGCAGCTTAAGGTCTACTGCAATACTAAAGCTGTTTCCAAACCTGACAGGTTTTTTTTATACATATCATCAAATATGCCTACGTGGATTCAACTGTTTACAATTCTTAAAAAGACCAACAAATGTCCTTGCATTTTTCTATTGATTTTAATATACATTAAATTAACGGCTGTCAAGAAAAATATAATACAAACCTTCACCTCAACTTTATCTGAAGTCTAACTTCAGTGTGACTGTAGCAGATAAGAGGAAAAAGTAATGAATCTTGGAGTAGCTTCACCGTACCCTTCATACAGGATATAAGCCTGCATATATTCTCCACCTTGAAAGAATTAAAAAGTTAAGGATTAATTTGCAATAGGTATATTGTTTGCAGAATAAATACTTGGAAAGAGGAACATCTGTGCCCACCCCAAAACCTGATATAAATAATTAAAACTAAAATTTACATTAACCTTACAATGACTCTTTGTGTCTTCAGCTATTTAGCCACTTCTTGGAAACCTGGCCTATTCAGTGATGGAGAAAATAAATACTGGTAATTCTGACAGTGATTTCAGTAATTAAATTTGGTCCAAACTCCATCCAGAAGTAAGTACAGCATTGGTGGATTATGAGTACAGCCCTGCACTTTGTAATTACAGAATGAAAATTAACACTAGATAGTTTTATTAAGGTATCAGAACAATAATGTCAGGGATTACCCTATGCAGTCCAGGAATGTTATTGGTCAGGAATGGTTAGGGAAACAAATATGTGTCTTCTTCCTTCCTTCCTTCCTTCCTTCCTTTCTTGCTTTCTTTCTTTCTTTCTTTCTTTCTTTCTTTCTTTCTTTCTTTCTTTCTTTCTTTCTTTCTTTCTTTCTTTCTTTCTTTCTTTCTTTCTTTCTTTCTTTCTTTCTTTCTTTCTTTCTTTCTTTCTTTCTTTCTTTGATTAAATGCTTGGTTTCTTTATCCTATTCTCTGCTGTAAAATGCTGTACTTTAGATTTAAGTGAGTTACTGAGGATTTTCTGACCAGCATGACAGTGAAAGAAATAGCAGGGACTAAGTAAAGGGTTTGAAAAATGTCCACAGCCAGGACAATGCACCAACTGTTGTCATCATGTGCAAGAGGGCAAATTGTCCCTTTTCAGTGTCTTGGTAGCATTCACTGTCTGCAGTCACCCAGTGATGGCCAGTCTCAGAGACAGGATGATGGACTTCCCAGCATGTCCGTTCCCATGAGGCCAATTTACTGGGGATCTCAGGTCATCATTTCTATCGTCCTTCCTCACTTTGATTCCTCAAGGCATGGATGAAGCTAGTGGCCACTAGCCTTGGAGCTAGTAGTAATGAAGAAAAAGGAAGAATTCGGCTAACTTTATATCCTAATTGACTTTTGAATGCAGAGCATGAAGGATGAAGGTAAAGGTAGGATCTGTCATTTCATCTGTAGCTTCTACTTCTGTCCACTATTAACACTCAAATTCTTGTTTATGAGCAAAGAGGAAGCACACCTTATATATGTATATCTAATAATATATGTTTAGTATACTTGAAACCTTATCATTTTAATCATTGTTAGTCCAGATAGAATTGTTACAGAAAAAGAAATAATAATAATGCAGTTACATGTGAATCTACATCTGAGTCTACAAGACACAGAATCTACACATAGTAGCTTTTCCATCACTTCATGTCTGTAAGTCAAAGTTGCATGATCTTCTAAAAATATTCTGCAGGAAGGAAGAAAAAGGAAGGACGTAAAACCTGCTGCCAAAAATGACACAGTAAAATCATGTAAGTTTCAGTTCTGCAGGAGCAGACAAAATTGCCTATCAAAATTATGCTGTCTCCCGAAGCAGGAGCAGCTGTTTGGCATTGGTGGTGAGAAGGTGTCCTCAGTTGCTCTCTGAGGAGGATCCCTGGACATCACCTTTCCTCAGAGATGAGATGGGACAGGTACACAGAGCCTTACAGACAGCTTTCATCTCCTCGTGCCTCCCTTAAAAAGCAAATGTGCCCAAGTACCCATCCCATGTCCTGACCACTTTCCTTCACCTATAACATGAACTAAAACTTCATCTCTATCTGCGTTACTTGCCTCATCTTTCAAGCAGGGCATCCTACACCCCTCTCTTCCCAAACAGCTGTGACCTCTGTCCTAGCTGGAGCAAAAGCTGCTGCCCACCAGCGTCCCCACAGTAGCTCTCTGTGTGCAGATGCTTCCCTAGCAGCTTTCCATGGATAGGTCTCCCTTCCTACCATGAGAAGAACAATTTCTTTCTGTGTTATTTGAAGCTTGGATGAAGCCCTGGATATCCCTTTTAGCCTTTACTACTGATATTCAGAGATACCCTGTATGTCTACCTGCTCTCTCACCACTTTCTATGTACCCTATCACACCTGTAGGGGCCTATCACACTGTTGGCTTTAGGAGGAGACCATGAGGCAATAGGAGAGGCCATGTGATGTTCCACTTCAGTTATAACTTGCTTATACAGACTCCCTGGTACTCAAGCAGTTTGTCAGACTGCATTTTTAGATATGCAGTATATTTCAAATAAATAAAAATTTTAGAACTAGCACCACAAAGCAAAATTTCTAGTACAGGATAATTATTCATGGGATGCAATAAATGAAGTTTATATTGCTTATATTGCAATAAAATTGCTCTGAAATGTGTGGAGGGAAAGGAGCTTATAGGATACTAGTTTTATAAAGAAAAATTGTGAGAAAATTTTGCACTGAAGAAAAGAGAAAGTCTAATCCCTGTAAAAATGATGTAATTGACACGAAGTGTATACTTTTTGCTGTTGTATAAGCAATGTGTTTATACACCTTTGACTGCTAATCTTTCCTATGGATCTGGGATGGGACCCCTGTGAGTAGTAAAACCAGACATTAGTGCTGTGGACTTAACTATCCTTCTTAGTCAATCAGGCCTGTGTCCTGGCATTTCTGAGTGATACTTCTTCCCAGATTAGATAGCATTTTATCTGTTCTCTTCCAGTTTGGACCCATTTCCAAATTATCCTCCTCCAGTGCTCAGAATCTCACTTGAATCACTCAAGTCCTCAGGGTTTCATAGATGAATCTGGTATAAATCTAGAAGCTTGTTGTGTTTATGAACAAGTTCCTGTGCAACAAATGTCTGCAATAGCAGCAAACTAACCCAGGAACTAAAAATGTCTCTTCTGCTGCCATATTCATACTGGTATGAACTAAGTGCAATAAACAAAACATTAACCTCACCCTAACAAGTTAGTATCTGTCAGCTTCACCAAAGTAACTCATTATAACTAGCATAGTGGTACAAACCCAGATTCAAACAGATCAGCTTAAACTGCAACACAAGTGAGCATCTGTCCACATCTTAGCTACCCTGTGATCTCCATCCACACTATGTGTCATTCAAATTACTTGAATACAGGTACACAGGTTTATTATGCTGAAGCTTCTCTCAGTATAGTCATGGGCTCTGCAATTTTACTTAAATACCTAAGTCTTGGAGTCAGGTGACTGCCATGGCGTCTTAGTTGTTTTATCAGTAAGCTTATATGTGGAAAAAAGCAACAAAGCAAATCCTTCAACACATAACCTAATCATTTTCAAAAGCAAGAACACAGGCAAGTGAAATTTTGAATGCATTATTTTAAATGTAATTAACTTGATCCATTCTCAAGATTTTGGAGGGCTCTAATTAGACATTACCTGGATGTCTTATCTCCATGGCTTTTTGTAGTTTGGTAAAATGTAAAATCAAAGCAGCAAAATAAAGTTGTATGACAAATATTAATCCCATCACTCAGGTATGTTGGGTCTGTTTATGCCACTCTATTCATGCAAGTTGATCTTGCCTGGGAGCACACACTGAGGGAATCATAGAATGGTTTGGATTGGAAGGGACCTTAAAGATCACCTAGTTCCAACCCCCCTGCCATGGGCAGGGACACCTTCCACTAGACCAGGTTGCTCAAAGCCCCATCCAGCCCGGCCTGAACACTTCCAAGAATGGGGCATCCACAACTACTCTAAGAAACCTGCTCCAATGTCTCACCACCCTCACAGTGGAGAACTTCTTCCTAGTACCTAATCTAAATCTACCCTCTCTCAGTTTAAAACCACTACCCCTCATCCTATCACTACACTCCCTGATAAAGAGTTCCTCCTCATCTTTCCTGTAGGCCTCCTTTAAGTACTGGAAGGCTGCTATTTGGTCTTCCCGCAGCCTTCTCTTCTCCAGGTTGAACAACCCCAGCTCTCTTAGCCTGTCCTCATAGGAGAGGTGCTCCAGCCCTTGGATCATTTTTGTGGCCTCCTCTGGACCCGCTCCAACAGCTCCATGTCTTTCCTGTGCTGAGGACCCCAGAGCTGGACGCAGCACTGCAGGTGGGGTCTCACGAGAGCGGAGTAGAGGGGCAGAATCACCTCCCTCGACCTGCTGGCCACGCTGCTTTTGAGGCAGCCCAGGATGTAATTGGCTTTCTGGACTGTAAGCGCATATTGTGGTCCAGCTTTTCATCCACCAGTATCCCCAAATCTTTCTCTGCAGGGCTGCTCTCAATGCACTCACCCCCCAGCTTGTATACATGTCTGCGATTGCCCCGATCCAGGTGCAGGACCTTACTCTTGGTTTTGTTGAGCTTCCTGATGTTCGCAGGGGCCCACCTCTCTAGCCTGTCAAGGTCCCTCTGGATGGCATCCCTTCCTTCTACAGTGTCAACCACACCAATCAACCTGGTGTCATCCTCAAACTTGCTGCAGGTACACTCAATATCAGCCAGTCCCAGAGATGGCTTTGGGGACATGGCTGCAGGGCAAACGGCAAAGACCCATAAGGGACTGCACCCACATAAACACACCCACACATGCAATATGGTTGGAAAAGGGACTTTGGAGTCCCTGTCTGAATATCAAGGAGGGAAAACCATCCATTGAGGTGGGTACAGTGGGTACAATGCGTACAGTTCTTGGGAGACAGCAATGGTGATGGGACCGTCCTTGTTAAAGGTGGTTTTTATCTGTTAAGCTACTGGTTGTGCTTTAACAGCAAGAGTCCTGAGCCAGGCCAAGCCACCTTCATTTAGGCAAGAAGGAGGTTGGTCACTTCCAGGTGGGTGTTTGGGAAAAGGCCTCAGGGCTTTCGCCCTAGGAAAGAAACTGCTGCCCCCCGGAAGAAAGACTCGCCAGAGGAAAGGAGAGCAGGATGGACTAAGCCTGGCACAAAGATGCTAAAAGCAATAGCTTTGCTTGGAGCTTTTTAGCATGCAGTGTATGGAAGCTCAAATTTCTCTTCTTATGCACATTTTACTGCAAAATCTTCCATTTCATCAGAACTGCATGGGAAGCTCTATGCACAGTCTATGAGATTCCCTGTTAAGGGGCAATTTTCTTCACAAAATGTAATGTCACAGTGTACTTTATAGTCTCTGCCCACCCTTATTCTTATACAGGCCTCTTTCCCTGCCAGCACTTCCTTCAACGCAGCCATAAGTCCCATTATGTGAGGTTACCAGCTTGAATGAAGAAAAATGTGTTCTTGTATATATTTCCTAGTGTCACCCCAGGCAAAGCATTTTTATGGCAGGCATTTGGGTGATCTGCAGGAAATGAAACTATGTCAGTTATGAATGCTTTTGCAAAAAATCGGTCAGACCGTTAGAGGCCACAGAGCAGTACTCAACCGTTAGTGCAAAGCTATCAGGTGTGATGACGGCAGTCATCAGTTGCTGTTGCTAAAATTCAACCTAATGGTCACTTTGCCATGGGAAGCTGATCATTTTTGGAGCCAGAAGCAAGTCTTGAGCAGGTGCCACATGAAGAAAGGTAAAGCATTAGTGTTAATGTTATTGTTTTCTTGAAGAAACACATCTTGTAAATTACACGCAATCAAGTAATTTTCACTGAAAGAAATGTCACTTGTTGCTTTAAAAAATATCATAGAGGCTTTACTTAAAAATACCCTTTTAAAATGTAATAAAACTTACCCTGTTTTTACCTCCTTCTGATGAAAGCAATGAATCAGAACCTGTTTGGATAGTCACTCTTTGAACATTGACACATCTTTAACTTTTTCCCGTTCTTGGTATTTACAATATCCAGTTTCAGATTCCTTCTTGTCCTTTGAAGACAACATACAACTAGAAAGCCCCCCACCCCCAATACCTATCCATTTAGTAGTGGGGCCACCTTTTTGGCTAGGTTTAAGAGTTTGCTTTGAATAAATGTCTTTGCATCTTTTTTTCTCTGCTTCTGTAGAAAGCTGTCTAAGACATTAAATGCTCATTACATTGAAATATCAGTATGTTCTGTAAGCACTTATGATACTAGTGTGCTGGTTTTGACTAGAATACAGTTAATTTTTTTCACAGTAGCTAGTATGGGGCTATGTTTTGGATTTGTGCTGGAAACAGTGTTGATAACACAGGGATGTTTTAGTTATTGCTGAGCAGTGCTTACACAGAGTCAAGGCCTTTTCTGCCTCTCACCCCACCCCACCAGCGAGTGGGCTGGGGGTGCACAAGGGGTTGGGAGGGGACACGGCTGGGACAGCTGACCCCAGCTGACCAAAGGGATACCCCACACCATATGATATCACGCTCAGCATAGAAAGCTGGTGGAAGAAGAAGGAAGGGTGGGTGATGTTAGGAGTGATGGTGTTTGTCTTTCCAAGTAACCGTTACACGTGATGCAGCCCTGCTTTCCTGGAGATGGCTGAACACCTGCCTGCTGGTGGGAAGGAGTGAATGAATTCCTTTGTTTGCTTTGCTTGCACACACGGCTTTTGCTTTACCTAGTAAGCTGTTTTTATCTCAACCCATGAGTTTTCTCACTCTTACTCTTCCAATTCTCTCCCCCATCCCAGTGGGGGAGAGTGAGCAAGAGGCTGGGTGGGTCTTAGTTGCTGGCTGGGGTTAAACCACAGCAACTTGTCTCCTGCATTTGTCTCCTACACGTTTGGATGCACTACTGCCGACAGTGCATTTAATATCAGTAGCTTCACCATCTTTTGATAATTTTTCTTGACATTTTTTCAGTGTGCATTTCTGTTATTTTCCTTCTTTGATAGATTCCCACAAGGAACTTTTCCTAGAACCAGAAGACAGAAGCAGAGGAACTCTGTGAGGTACCATATAACAGGAACTTTCCAACAAAAATGAGCAGAGACATGCCTAACTGGAAAATTATATTGAGTGTTGAAGATGCTAGTAGTGTATCCCCTTTGACTGTAATCACATTTGCTTGCTAATCCATTCCTTTTCTGATATCCCAGTCTCCTGAGCAGGATCAAAACCCCACCTTTTTAAAATCCTCACTGTCAGAAAAGGGTGTTCTGTTCGTCCTTGCAGATAAATGAGTTCTCCCTACGGTGAATTATTCTTTAGTTGAGCTTCACTGCAGGATAATCAAGATCTGTTTCTGGGCCAGTAATGTGTTTCCAGAATACCAGTTCCAAGGTCTGAAACATCATCATCCTGTGAGGCCGGAGACTGTATTGCATCACGGGGAAGCACAGATTTGGAGTTTTTGAAGGGGTCATACAATATGTTAGAAGTTTGAAGATATCAGACTATAGTCCTTGAAAGTGACTTTTTCAATACAGAAATATCACTTTGGAGGAGGTTTTATGCATCCTTTTAAACTTAAATTCTTGGGTTAATGAAAACTGAAGCACCTAGCTGCATGTGTGAAAGGGCACAAAATCTGGATATTTTTAGCATGAAAAATAACTGTAAAACACCTAAAATAATTTTTCTGTAGCTATTGTAACATACTTTTAAAAGGTTAAATTTATTTGGCAGGCTGAGATTTGCTCCACAGGCTTCAAAACTTTGTTTCCAAAATGTTTGAAGGTAGAATTCTTCGGTGTGTACTTGTTTGGCAAAATTTCTGAAAACTTCAGCTATCATCTTCCATGACAAAACTCTAAGATATGCCTAACATAAATGGAGTTCTTCAGGTAAGGAAGACAAGGCAAAAAAACCCAATGAGAAGCAAATACCCCAAACAGGTGTTTTCAAATGTCATGTATAGGATTCACTTCACTGTAATTTTTTTTAGGTAATACTCAGCAACTGGCGACACAGAATTTAATGTAGATAATATGTCTGATAATAAGGATAAAACTGTCTTATAAGTAATTTGCTTCCAAAATCATGCACTTCAGGCTTTTTTATCAGGACAATCTTCTGAAATTCAGGTGGTTACTAATTTAGTATTTTGCTATTTTTAAATCTAGTTAAAACTTTTGCTAGTGTTCATCTTTACTGTAAATATTCTATACAATTTTGACTCAAATCCCAGGGAAAGTGCTAATAATTACACCTAGCCACATCAAATTGTGGGCAAAGTAGATACTGGTGGAGCTTAAACTAAGATTTATGACTTTATAATAGACAGGATTTAGATGATATGTACATCTAGATACATCTAGAAAGGCATTCTTATCAGTAAAAAATTGGCAAAGCAGTCCTGGCTATCTGCACACAGCACCACATCACTGATGCCATCTCATGGAACAGAAGTACTGTAACTGAATGGATGTCACTGCAAATGCATTTCCCCAGAGGAAGCTTCTGCTGAATCATGTTATGTGCTGTATATTGAAACAAATGCAAAGCAAGGACCTTCCCAGTCACAGCATTTTACTGGAAACTCAGTATCAGAAGCTATCTGTGCTTTATAAAGGCAAGTAGTGAAAGATGCCTTAACTGTACATACTGCACCTGCTGCTCTTTTTCAGGTGAGGTATAAAGAAAGGCAGGAGAGCATTCAGTTAAATGCAGTCTTTTGGAACTCAAATGCATTAAAATGTACAAAATCTGGAAGAGCAGTTTGGGATATATACCTTCAGGTAACTTAAGGAGGAGACTGGGAGTTTGCTGAATTAAACGCTTGACAAGAAACCAAAGATGTAAAACCATCTCTGCCATCCTGTATATGAGTGTGGGATGTGTGGGAACTTGGAGCATAACTGGCTTTCAGCAAGCTGCCGTGTGGCTCTCTCCAAGCGCTGTGCTGGGAAGCTGTCCAGGGGATATTGACTTCTCGTTTTCTGGATCCAGGAAATAGTACTGTCAAGTCCTGAGGGGTAAAACTAATCCTTATTTAATTAAGAATTTTGATTAACTGAGTTTTGGTAAACAGGATGGTAAAGTAATGAAAACATCCTGAAAGCAAAATATGGGAACTGAGAGGCATGTCCCAGTCCAGCCACTTGTCAGTAAAGATACATCTTTGACTCCCTGCCCTTGCAGCTGCTGGGGATAAAAATGCAGCCTCCTAGCTACAGTGGGATCAGTGTGAGCAGAGCTGGGAGAAGGCTTTGGTAGAATTCATGAAAGGCATCTGTCAGCAGTGGTTTATAGCATGAACAGTGCTACCAACTGTGTTAGAAATAAAAATGAACCTTCATACTGTGTCTGCTTGGGATGGAGTTAATTTTCTCCATAGTAGCCTGTAGGGTACTGTGTTTTGGATTTGTCACCAAATCAGTGTTGCTAACACACCAATGTTTTAGCTATTTCTGAACAGCATTTGCACAGTGTCAAGGCCTTTTCATTTTTCCACTCTCCTCTCCCCAACAAGTCGACTGGCAGTGGGCAAGAGTCTGGGAGAGGACACAACCAGGACAGCTGACCCAAGCCAGCCAAAGGGCTATTCCATACCATATGATACCATGCTTAGCTATAAAAGCTTGGAGAAACACAGAGGAAGGGGGAATGTCCATGAGTGTGGCATTTGTCTTCCCAAGTAACCATTGCACACAATGAAGCCCTGCTTTTTGGAAATGGCTGAACATTTGCCTGCTAATGGGAAGTAGTAAATGAATTCCTTATTTTGCTTTGCTTGCATGTGGCGTTTTGCCTTACGTATTAAACTGTCTTTATCTCAGCCCACAAGTTTTTCCTGCTTTTGTCCTTCCAATTCTCTCTCTCATGCCACTGGGGGGCGGGGAGTAAGCAACCAACTGGGTGGGGGCTTACCTGCTAGCTGTGGTCTACACACCACAACCTTGCGATGAGGCTTTCATGACAAGTTCTTCGTATTTTTCCCTTTTAACTTATACAAAAAATGATCAAGAAATACTCAGTAATGGATCAAAGTAAGAAACATGGAACTATGCAGTTGCACACTTAATTCACATGCACAACTGTGAGGACACATGCAAAGAGGGCAGTCAGAGAAGAAGACTGGCATCTCTGGCATCTCTTGAATGAGCCGCTCATTTGATTCTGAAACAATCAGTTTCCAAATGTTATTTAATACAAGTGATGTAACTGCTCTGTTTGTGTAACTAAGCCCTTAGAACACTGTGCCAAAGGCTGTCCTTAGTTGTAGCCATGCAACCACATTGATTTCAGAGCAATTGCACCACCATGGCTGCAGACAGAAGCTCACCTCAGAGGTGCACCTTCCTCCGCTGCAGGATGGCTCACTGTTTAGGTCTTATTTTTGCCATCATAGTTAACTACTGCTTGCATAGCTAATGTGTGTGGGTGATTCTCTTCTCTGGCCTGTACAAAGGGACATTGTCCTAAGCCCGTGCCAGGTCACCCTGGGAGGGCTTCCTCCTAAGTTACTTCCTTTGCTTCCTCACTCACCAGCTTATCAGCATCCTTTTTGCAATTTATCAGATAAAATTTGATTATTATTTTACATTACAACAGTGTGAAAAGAATTAATTTAGAATGACAATGATGGAGAAACGTTTGGGGCACTACCAAAGTTCTCAGTCAAAATTAAAGGTGGATTTTTAGAAGAGCTTATTGTTGAGATTGTTCTGGTCCCACAGCTACTTTCTCTGTATTTAAAATCCAGATGAGACCATTACGGTGCAAGCAGACCCACAAACTTTGCTAACTAATTTGTTTAATTATCCTTATGTTAAAAACTGTCATCCCATTTCTAGTCAGAATATACCTGTCTCCAGCTTCCAGACATTGGATTCCATCACAGGCCTGAATTTATTCCAGTAAGGTTATCTAATCAGGGACCTTGTCAACTATGGGAAAAGGGGAAGCCAGAAACCAAAATTTACAGAGACACACACCAGTCAAAACAAACATGGAGACAATGACAACAAACCTTGCCACTCATAATAATTGATGGGCTATCAGGAAACTACAGGCAACACTTCCAGGAAAATCAGCTTGGACTTTGCAACTGATAAGACAGTAAACTAAGAGAGATGGCAGTCACTGAGCTGGGACGGGTGTGGGAATTGATAGAGCTGTACAAACCCAGAGGGAGACATGCAGGGGAAGAGGGAGGAAGGAAGAACAAAGAGGTGGGGTAGACAGAAAAAGTATAAAAGGTGCCCATTGCATGTAAAACGGGGCTGGTCAGTATGCCTGTCTGGCTGAGCCCTGCACCTGTTCACCACAGTCTGTCCTATCTATCATTAAATCTTTTCTTAAATATCTCTCTGCATAATCTCACTCTTTAACACATGCATGTGTTTGCTGCAAGAACTAAGAGCCAGCTACAGATGAGATCTCTGGTGTCAGCTACTGAAGTGAGTGAGGGTCTGTAGTTGGATGGGCCACAGCTCTCTACAGACTTTGTGCCCAGAGTGCCAGCTACCAGGGGGACTAGTGTGAGTGGACTGGGTGCCAGCAACTGGAATCAGATCAGGGTGTAGCCTCCCCTGGCCCGTGGTGTTAGCTCCTGGAGTGAGTGCAGTCTCAGCCTCAGCTGCTGGAGCAAATGGGGGTCTTGGCCACCAACCACAGGAGTGGGAATGCTGTGTCCTGAAAACCAGCTGCTGGGAGGGACTGGCATGAGTGAGGAGGGTGAGGAACTCAACACCAGCATCTGTACCAGGTCTAGAGGTCACAGCCCATGTACCTGGTGCCTTCTGCTAGGGGGCTGTGACTGTATCTTCCCCAAACCTGGTGTGCATGGCAGGGATGTGTCTGTTAACTAGCAAACTTCAAGCTGGACTAGCTGGCAATTAGGGTAGCCTCAGGTCTGGGCCAGGGTATAAGGCTGACAAGGGTCTGTGCTAGTATGTCCAGGGGCACTTCCAAATGTGGAGTGTGGGATGAGCGTGTGAGTGTGTGTTTTTGCTAGTAAGCATCGAGCTGGACTAGCTGGCAAGCACTGGACCCATGAAGCGGGTAAGAAGGCCCAAGATCTGGGCAGGGGTACCAGCTGAAGAAGAGAAGCAAGTGGGAGGGGACTTGGCTGTCTGTTTTGTTTTATGTGATTCCCACATGTTGGTGCTGTTGAAGGCAGTGCCATGTCTGTGACAGTCCATGTGACTGACCATGTCAGTGTTCCCTATGTGAGCCCCTGTGTGTGTGTGTCTCTCGGATATGTGTTCAGTGTCACTGCTGGTTGAACCTGCAAACAGGAATGTGACAGCCCCATCTCTCAGCCTTGGGAGAAGCCCCAGGTCCCCAGGCATCCTGGGCTGGGCTCTAGTGGCTGGGCAGGAGAGGTCCTGGGCTGGAGAGGGTGGAGGTTGTGGCTACATCTCATAAAATGCCTTAACAGAATCGACCACCACTAAAAGGACAGACATGCCTTTGTTCCCAGGCAGGGATGAACACAGTTGTGCTCCACAGATAGGTGGACCCTATGCGCAAGTGTGGGCTGAATAGGCCCCTGTTCCAAGAAACCCATTGATTCTTAGGGAGAGTGACATTGGCCCCCGCTCCAGGAAGACACATCCATTAATTACTGGGGAGGGCTGAATAGGCTCCCACTCCACAGACAGGCAGGTGCTATTCTCTAGGAGCCTACTTGCAGGGATCTGTTTTGCCCATGCCCCAAAGAGAGACACAGATTAATTCCCAGGGAGGGCTTGACAGGCTCCAGCTCTGCAAAGACACGCATTACTTCCTAGGGAGGGTTGCGTAGACCCACACTTTGGCAATAGGCATGCATTGATTCCCAGGGAGGGCTAAATAAGCCCTTGTTGCAAGGAGTCATGTGCAGTAATTCCTAGGGAGGCCTCTACTCTAATGACAAGCAGACGTTATTCCTTAGGGAGGGATGAAGACATGTCTTGATTCCCAGGGAGGGCTGAATAGGCCTCTGCTCCACAGATAAGCAGGTACCATTTGCTACCACAGACAGAATAGGGCCCTGCTCCAAGGACAGGAAGGGTTAATTCCCAGGGACAGCAGCATAGGTGGGTGGACACTATTTCCAAGCACAGTCTGAATAGGGCCATGCTCCAAGGAAAGATGTGCAGTAATTCCTATGGAGACCTCCACTCTAACGACAGATACACGCTAATTGTATGGTAGGATTGAATAGGCACCCACAGAAACATTAAGCAGGTGCTGATTCCTAGCACAGGCTGAACAGGTCCCTGCTGCAAGGAGAGATGCATATTAACTCCCAGGGAGGGCTGAATGCACCCTGGTCCCACGGATAGGCAGCCTCTGGAGGTACAGGTCCCTGCTCAGGCCGCTGCTTAAAGAAGAGATACACATTAGTTCCTAGGGAGGGCTCCAAGACTTACATCTGTTCTCAGATATATGCACAGTGAACTATGTATCTGAGAATGCCAGAAAAGCCACCCTCTCCGCTCTGTTTGAAGACCCCAAAGAGCAGCATCCAGAAAGCATAACTGTTCCTCCTCTGATCACTGCAGCAGAAGGGTCTCGGTCTGTCTTTCTAGCTGAACTGAACAAGGTGAAGGAGGTCATAACGAGGCATGTGAGCGAAGATTATTCTTCTGCCCAGGGACAAATGTAGGATGAGACAAAGAACACTACGGTCAGGCTCCTACAGTGTCACTGGTGCATTCTGTGTGCATCAGACTACTTGCTGCTGTACAGGTCGAGGGAGATGCTTGGCAGTGTGCTTAGGCAGTTTCTGAGGAAGACAACAGAATAGGATAAGTAGAGGCATGCATTAGTTCCCAGGGAGAGCTGAACAGGCCCCCGCTCCACAGACAGGCAGGTGCTATTTCCTAGCATGGGCTGAATAGGGCCCTACCCTAAGGAGACACACATAATTTCTAGGCAGGGCCAAATAGGCCCATGCTCCAAGGACAGACATGCATCGATTTCTAGGCAGGACTAAAGATGCCCCTGCTCCACAGAGGATGCCCTACAGGGCCTGGAGCCAGCGCCTCGCTGGGCTCCTCCACTCTGTCCCATGTGACAGAACATTTCACGAGGGCTGGCAGGAGAGAGGTCTACCCGTGCAGAGCCTTGAGCTCTTGTGTTTATAGCACACCCTGTACGTGTTATGAGGGCTGATAGGCTCAGCTGTGTCCTGCAGCAGGGCTGTTGCAGAGGCAGCTGGAGCTGGCTGGAACCATCTGTGTCCGGCACGGGCTGCCCACCCCTGCCCAAAGCCACCCCTGCAGCTCCCCACTGCTGCCAGCACCTTGCCACAGATACCCAGTACAGTCATAAAGAGACATGGAGCCCCAAACATTTACATTCATTTATATAGCTTTGCCAAACCACAATATTTCATGCTCCTTTGTGGTAAGCGCTGTACAAGACCCAGGAAACCTCCAACCTTAAAAAGCGAGACCTAGGAGGAGTGTGAAGTGAACAACATAGCTGAGGAACAAACTGAATTTCAAAGGTGTTTAAAAGATGTTTGCAGTCAAGTTTACATGCCATCAGTTACTGTTATCACAGTACGCCACCACTCTCAAGACTATGTCTCTTTCTCTGTCTGGATTTTTTTCATCTTATTACCTCCTTACATCATACCATTGTGGTCTCATTTTCTGCTCCCCTGGATTCCTCTTGCAGTCAGTCATCCATGTGAGGTACAATGCCATTGTATTTTTCATCTCTTTCCCATCTTCCCTTTTCAAAGCTTTTCAATTGAGTGAGGATCCTATTTCAGAAACCTCTTTTTTTCTTGGCAAAATCTGATATTCCCCCTCCCTTGATAACTAATGTGTGCCATTACTATACACAGCCATCTCCTCAAAATGTCATTTCAAAGTACACCTGAATGGTTTAGTGAACAGTCTGCAAATGAAGGACCAATTTTATAAATACCTTGATTTTTTTCAGCCTTTATCTGTCACACCGTATGTCCTCAGCAGCTTTAATGACCTGTTGGAGGCAGAAGGCAGAAAGATAAAAAACAACAGGAGGAGAAAAGTTTAGTAAACATGCAATTCAAAGCCCATTTCATCTGAAGCCATACATTAGCATCTAATATCCACAACCCATGAGACACAATTTAAATGACGGATACTTCTATCTAGATCTTCATGGCTAGACTTCCTGTGCACACAGTTATGCAGAATAGCAGAGATCAGTGTTGTCAGGAAGGCAGTTAATAGCATCTTGATGTATTCATAGGCTGGGACATAGAGTGCAGCAGGCTGGAGGCTACTTTAATAAACTACCAGCACATTGTACCTACACAAGATCAGCTGCTTCAACCCCTTCTCAGTCCTGACAGTTTTTTCCAGGAAGTATAACGGGCAGAAGAGTATTGGCACTGGCAATGCTGACTGTATGCATCAGAGAACCAGCACAGCCTCATGGCCTTACTGCCTGAGAGGAGTGATGTGGGCCTCTGTATAGCGGGATCTTAAACATGAGATATGATTTTGTCACTTTTTCATTAAATCACTTTGACCAGGTTTTACTGGGGTTTTGACTTGCTTTCTGCCTGCAGGATTCCTCAAGGGCACTCCCTTCTTCTCTCTGCCCCTGTATGGGCAAGTTGGGGTTTCCACAAACCTAGCTTGAATCCTGAAGAAATTAGAGCTGACTTTCAGTGAAAGTCACTGTAGACTAGGCCCAAGAGACCTTGTTCTCACAGAATGAACTGAACCAAAAGCTATATGAGAGTGTTGGGAGGAGGGAGACAAAATAAGCTTCCATGGGAAGCAGAGGACAAAAATAGTAATTCCATTAGGTTCATTGTTCAAAAAAGATGTGATGGTTTGAGTCAATTCAGTCAACTTCAGCTGCCTGAAATATGGATATCTATTCTTAGTAAAACATCTTTGTTAGGTACTTAAACTAGGTGTCTACCATTTCACTTTTCAGAGGATGATGGATGTCTCACTGAGACTGGACGTGTCACTTTTAGAAAGTAGCTGGAAGATGGGAAGAAACCTGCCCTTGGAGGACAATAACTGCAGGATAAGGTTAGGGAATCTGCTCTGGGCTGGGTTAAGAAGAGAAATCTTATAGAGTAAAGGTCAGGTCGCAGATATTGTCTGTTTCACTCGTAGTATGCTTAGCACCTTTGGATAATAGGCAACAAAACTCAAAACTACTCCAAACTAATTCATGTCAACAAATGGAGCATAGGCATCCAGCACATGACCCATGTGAACAGGGTCTCCAAGGAAAATACTCAGAGCTAGTTACTGGCTCTTGCCCTCAGCCTTCTCCCTCCAAGGAATGCATCTCTGTCCTCCTTTGGCTCTCCCTCCCCATCATCAGAGGTGACAATTAATTCCTTTCTGTGGATTTACATGGTCATAAAACTCTGCCTGCACTTGGAAGTGTGAAATAATCCAGATCATAAAAAATATAGTTCTAAGAGAAGTCTTTTTCAAAACTGAGATAATTTGACAGAAGCAGGAATGAATGGGTGGGGATGGGTTGAGGGTGGCAACCACCTGAGCTAGGTGTAGTAAATAAAATAGGCTTTTTTATGTGCTCTCAGTCTTGTTCCTTTGACTGAGACCGTGATAGAGCATGCAGCTGACTCTCTGTAAGAACACAGTCCTGTTTAAGATGCTAAGGTGGAGCATTTGCCTAGGGGAAAAAGAAAAAAAAATAGCAAAAAATAATAAGTAGCTGATCTCTATTTACTATCCACGTTATACGTCTGGGTGTATAAGAGCACCAAAAAGACAAGTTCCGGACCCTGAAGAGGAATGTGCAAGACCAAGACCAAAGTAACTTTGGGAGCTACATTTCACATGGTTGTGATTCTATTGCCTGAATAAGTGCTCAGGGACATACTAGTCACAACAGACTATTCTGCCTGTCTTCCAGCTGCCTACCTAGAAGAGCATGGGCCTTACATAAGTCTTATGCCATATTTGTTATGTTGGTACAGATATGCTATAACATCCTAATACCCTATGGCATCTCAAGTGGATGTAAAATTAGATACGAGCCATAAATGTGCACTTGCAGCTCAGAAGGCCAATCGTATCCTGGCCTGCTGTTGTGGTTTAGCCCCAGTCAGCAACTAGCACCACACAGCCGCTCGCTCACTCCCCCCACGCCTGTGGGTTGGGGGAGAGAATCAGAAGGGCCAAAGTAAGAAAACTCGTGGGTTGAGATAACAACAGTTTAATAATTAAAATAAAACAGTAGTAATAATAACAACAACAACAACAATAATATGATGAAAAGGAAAATAAAGAGAGAGAGAGACGTGAAACCTCAGGGGAAAGGAGAAAAAAAAAACCAACCAAACCCAAACAACAAGTGATGCAACCGCTCAGCACGCACCAACCAACGCTGCCAGTCCCTGAGCAGCGATCACTGCCTCCCCCGGCCAACTCCCCCCAGTTAATATCCTGGGCATGACATCATATTATATGGAATATCCATTTGGCCAGTTTGGATCAGCTCTCTTGGATGTGCCCACTACCTTCCCAGCTTCTACCTAGCAACAACTAAAACATCAGTGTGTTATCACATTATTTTCATACTAAGTCCAAAACACAGCACTATACCAGCTACAGTGAAGGAAATTAACTATCCCAGCTAAAACCATGACACCTGCATAAAAAGAAGCGTGGCCAGGAGATTGAAGGAGGTGGTTTTCCCCATCTACTCCACTGTCATGAGACCCCACCTGGAGTACTGTATCCAGGTCTGAGGTCCCCACCACAAGAAAGACATGGACCTGTTGGAGCGGGTCCAGAGGAGGGCCACAAAAATGAATAGAGGGCTGGAGCACCTCTCCTATGAAGAAAGGCTGAGAGGGTTTGGGTTGTTCAGCCTGGAGAAGAAAAGGCTCTGGGGAGACCTTATTGCGGCCTTTCAATATATAAAGGGCGCTTACAAGACAGATGGAAAGAGAAATTTTACCATGGCCCGTACTGGCAGGACAAGGAACAACAGTTTTAAATGAAGAGAGGGTAGATTCAGACTAGATGTAAGGCAGAATTTTTTCCAGTGGCGGTGATGAGACACTGGAACAGGTTGTCCAGTGAAGTTGTGGATGCCCCATCAGCAGAAGTGTTCAAAGTCAGGTTGGATGTGACTTTGAGCAACCTGATCTATTGGAAGATGCCCCTGCCCATGGCATGGGGTTTGGACTAGATAATCTTTAAAGGTCCTTTCCAACCCAAACCATTCCATGGTTCTATGATTCTGTGATATTATCTAGTCCACTTCTCTTTAGGCAACTAATCCTGCCTCCAGTCCAGCTCCTCATTTTTTTTGGTGGGGGCAGTGACAGACCATAATTTGAGCCTAGGAAGAGGGAGGAACACTGCAAAGATAAAGGGAGAATACAAATTTAAGGGCAGATGAAAGGACAAGAGTATCTATGAATGGAATGATGCTTTCTGTGGACACATGAGATGTGATTTCAATCTCACTTCAAGCAGATCCCTTCCTACACATGGCACAGTTCAACTGCCCCTCCATTCAATGCAACTGCTTGTGGAACTGCTCTGGCAGGAAAACCAAGAAACAACAGTTGCATCAGGTCAATGCATGGGACAGTAAGTTGTGGCTTAGAGGCAAGAAACAGTGACTAGAAAAGACACTTCATATCATGTATAAACCTGGAGAAAAATCTGTGTGAAATTTCTTCAGGTGAGCTCACAATCTGGAAATCCTCTGTCCTAAAGATGTACTTATATGAATGTTGCCGCTGCATTTAAGAAAAAGGGTTATGAATTATCTGTTGGAAAGGGGGAAACTACTTGCATCTTACAATGAAAGCTGTTCATTTGCTGTATCAAGAAGGCCAGTAGTCCAGCTCTTAGTGCGAACCCTTATACCTCTCAATGCTATATCACACAGGCATTTTAATGCTATTCATTACATGCAAATGTTTCTTTGTCCCAACAGAAACTTGCAGCTGTCAACACAGCTAACGTTAACTACCAGGAAATGATCTGTCTGAGAAGGAAATGTTGCAAGCTATCAAGTCCCCACAATGTGCTAAAACATCCGTAGAGGCAGACTGCCAGGGGTTTATTATAAACTATGGACCATATGTTCTCTTGGTTTCCATAGTTCTGAACAAGGAAATGTGTCATCAAATAATCCTGAAGGGAAGGGAGAATGCACTGTGCAGGGGAAGAATCATAATGATACTTCACTAGGATGGTACCCCAATATCTGCTTTCCTGAAGAGTGTGAAGTCTAAAAATACCAACAGATATAAAAAGGGGGTTGTTACTAGAATGTGGATAGGAATAAACTTGGCAGGAACTCCACCATATGGCAACCTCAGGAGATGTGATAGATGTTTGAGGAAAACTTGCTGTCATTCATGCTGGTGCAAGGAACAAGAACCAATAACCTTCTACTGTATGTATCTCTCTTGGCTGTAGTCAAGACAGGTATGTCAAGATATGTCTGTTTCGCAGGACTCGAGGTGAAGCAGACAGGTAACCCCACCGTCCAGTCTTGCTGACCATGCTGTTGAACTAGCTCCACATGTATGCAGTGTAGATACAATTGGTGTTGAACAAGAACTGAGTTTGGCAAGACAGGTCCATGTAGGAAGGAGATTGAACTGAGGCTACATCAATCTTTACCATCCCAAGCTGGTAACATTTCTTTATAAGCTAATGTTTTTCTGTACTGATACCAGATAGTGCAGGTAACACTGCCTGTTCCAGTCCTGACTCCTGCTATTGCAAAACACTGAGCTCCATGGGCTATGGCAAATATTTCTCTATTTACCTGACAGCTGATGTCACTAGTACTCAGAATGACTCTCACAGTTCAGTGCAGAGCCCTTCAGAACTTGAAAACATGTTGACAAGCAGGCACTAAGAGTGAACCAGCAGTATCTGAGGTGGGGAGACCAATCAGTCTATTGGAAACAGAGATTGCAGGGCATGGTAGGTAGCTTCAAGCATATGCTTCTTACTAGGCAAGATTAGAATTGTAGAATCATTTAGGTTGGAAAGGACCTTTAAGATCAAGTCCAGCCATTAAGAGGGAGAAGCCAAGTTTGTTCTTGCAAAGTATGAGGTTGGCCAATTAATTATAAACCAGAAACATAGTTATGAAAGACACACAAACCAAAACATATTTCGCTGTAGCATAATCTATCTGATTCTCAGCTTTGTTCTTAGCTGTAGGACTGTGCTTCAGGAGCAGTCTTGGCTGACTGTAGAAGGAACATCTCCAGCAGCACCTCCACCCTCTGAGATGATACTGACAGAACTGAAATGTCCTCTCTTCACTAAAGATCTTCTAATGCCTTGGCTGCCTTGCAGGGCTGGCCACTCTCTTTTTGATTCTTAAGGTTAGTAAGCATTGCAGAAATTCTTTTATAGTGGATTACATATATAAAAGGTTCTTAAATATGTAAGAGTTCCCTCCTAGATAGAACAGATTCCATGACTTTTGGTCTAATATCCATATTAGGATTTATACCAATTGTGGTTGTGAGCACTTACACCTCCTTCACCATTTCTTGGGGTACATAAAAGAAGCTCAATAAAGGGACATTCAGAGGGACATTGCTATCCTTACTATTTTTTGTGTGTGTGGAGGAGGTCAGATTTCTTTCTCTTTTTCTATAATTTTTTCTAACAATTTATTTGCTCGTATACTATAATCAGTACATTCTTGCTAATTTTCAGATAGGGTTTTTGGTTTTCAGCATTTCTGAGATTGCATTTAAACTTTTTGAATCATAACTCATAAACCACGGAAAAAAGTAATTTGTTAAAAGCATAATTTTCAAGGTGCAGTGACGAAGGTATATATATATTGGGTGCCTGTGGCAAGGTTTTGGTCACAGGGGAGCTGCAGGGTGGCCTTTGTGAGGACAGGTCAGGGATGGCCATGCCAGACATAGCTGGTTCCAGCCAGTTCCAGCCAGCTCTGCAATGGATCCACCAGCTAAGGAGGTGGGTTCTCTGTGAAACCATATTTGAAAGGGCTGAAAATGCCAGATGGAGAGAGAAGGGAGGAAGACAAAGTGAGAAACAACAGAGGGAACAGCAAGGTCAGAGGAGGAGGAGGTGCTCTGTGGTGTGGTGTGAAGGACCCTATACCAGAGCAGATTTTCCTGACAGGGCTATAACCCATGGATAACCCATGCTGGAGCAGAGGAATGGTGTGAGAAGAAAGGAGCATCAGAGAAAAAATGCTATGTGTTGATCATAATCTTCCCCCCTCTGCACCATGCCCCTTATGGTGGGGAGTGGAGGAGTCTGGAGTGGAGGACTGAAGTTCAGCCTAGGAAAGGAAGGAGGAAAGGTGCTGGTCTTTTTGTTTCTCACTACCCATATCTATTTTACTTGACAATAAATTAAGTTAATTTTTCCCAAATTGAATCTGTTTTGACCACAGCAGGAATTAGTAAGCAATGTTCCTGTCTTTATGTCGAGTCTCCATCTTTCTTGTTGCTGTTCTTCCTGTTTTTTCCCCTTTTACACCCCTGTCCTAGAGAGATGGGAAGAGAGCAGGCAGCTGGGTGGGAGTTAAGCTGTTAGTCAAGGCCAACCCACCGCAGTATAGCATCCCTACGTGGCATACTCATGACAGACTTTGCAGATTGTGTATTTTTTCTGCCTTATCTCACTGTCCCAGCTTTCATCATTTTTGGAGTCTCCTATATGCTGGCTTTTAGATGCTTAAAATTATGTCAGGCTTAAGACCTGGGCTGAAATCTGCAGTTCCATGTGTTTGCCTCTGACATTTTGCAATAAATATCAGCAGTCCTAATTAAAAAAAGAGGTTTACAAAAATAAAATGTCTGCTTTAATATAAACATCCTTAAAATTCATTCATTAAGAAGGTCCGGCATTTCTGTGCTTTAAGAAAGTATCTATAATATAGTTGATGGTCTCACGACAAAGTTGGGCTTTTTGAAATCTCTTGAATAGCTCTTCAACTTTGTCCAGTTACAAAGTTTTAGAGCTTCATTTCGCATGTGCTGTAAAGACTGGGCTAAAAGATTGCAGTTCATTTCTCTGATGACTGCATTTGCATGAGGCATGATCCATCTCCATGACATGACTAAGGAGCATACATAGAGTGCATGGATATAATGACATGTAAGTGCCTCAAAGTGGCATGTAGAGCCTGTAGTTAGGTTTTATTTGAGTTTATATGGTTCCTTTTTCGTTCGCTCAGTTCATACAGAAAAAAACAAACATAAATGCTGTGTGGGAACGGTCCAAAATGATGCTTTTATTTCAGCCTTAAATGCCACAAGTTATGTATCTCCCAACTAAGCATGACTATGCTGAGGAATTCCTTCCTGTGTCTTGACTCCCAGTATACTCTGCCTCTGAGAAATGTGCTACTTCTTCATTTTTCTGAGTTGGAACTATTAGAATCAACGTGGCGCAGCTGTGGAAGTGACTCAGCAGAATGGCTCTGCATCTTCATGCACATAACATCCTGTGACAGAAAATCTCACATTTTCAAAATAAAAAATATCTTAGTTTCATTAATTTCTTCCTCAACGGGAGCTAAAATTATTTTGAAGGTAGTGTGGTTTAGTACGGCCAAAACCAGGACGGAAGGGGAAACAGTAAAATTGAGATTCCACTACACCAATCTGTCAAGACTGCAAACATGAAAATCATATCAAGAATATGTTATGCTTCAAATTTTATTGGTTTCATAATTATTTTCATACTTCCCAGGCAGAATTTAGGAGTATCTAAAGCAAGGCTGAAAATGAGAAACATATGGCAGATGAAGCGATGCTGATAACAATGGGGTCTAATGAGAAGAGAAAAGTTTTGCAAACAAGTGCATCTTTGTAGATTTTTCCTCAGGATTAAGGAAGAAAATTGGAATTTGTTAGCTGGAGGAGAGAAATGGTAGAAATCCTTCAGGATCTGAGTATTTTACCTGTGAAAGTCCAGGGTGGATGGACTGACATTTTCATTTAATAGAAAAAAATAACAGTGATTGATTAAATAATCTGTTGAGGTTGGTTTGTTCCTTTTTTTTTGGGGGGGGGGTGTTTGGGGGGTTTTTTAGAGATAGTTTTGAAAGTTCTACAAGGTCTGACAGTAGAAGTAAGATTCACCTGCTTGAAAATATATGTTTGAAGTGCCTTTAGGGTTAAGTTTCTTTCTCCCTCTTTCAGGATCTGCATCTAGGGCAATGCAAAAGGGTTTCTAGATGTCTATAGACCTCTTTAACATATATTCTCTCCTATCATCTCAAAGAAAGACATCTAACCCACACTCAGCTCTGCTGCACCAAAGTTCCCAATTTCCAGGTATTTAAATTGCGTGCTAACTGTGGCAGACTGAAAAGACAGCCTACAAACAAGCTCTGATACAAAACACATTCATTCTGGTTTTGGGTTAGCCAAGAGTCTGTGCTGCAAGGAAGAGAGGATAGCAAGGACAGGAGTTTCCCCAGACCCTTTAGTTTAGGTTATTGTGGTTGGTGGGACTTTAGCATCTAGATAGGGACTAGGCTAAGGATAGGGAGGATCATTAGGCTGGGAAGGGGCAGCAGTAAGAATTCAGCTCTGGGGGCAGAACAAGGTGGGTTGAGGCTATATGCAAAACCTGAGGGCAAGTCAGCTGCTATGTGTACCCTAATCTCCCCTGTATCTAATATTCCCAGGACTGTTATCTGGGATGAAGAAGACAGATGGGCACAATCATTGTCTCTCTCTCCAACAATGGGTGACCACTTGCAGCCACTAACTGGGAATAATCCTGATCCCTTGCTGAGTCCAAGAACCTCATCAGTTATTGGTTAAGAGAGTGTTCATTGGCCTTGGCCAAAACTGCGCTGGAGGCATTGAAACAATTTCACAGTCCAAAGCTCCAGGACCCAACAATATTCCTAAGCACTGTTTAAGTCAGTAACGTAGACTTAGCCAGTGTGTTTCCTTTGGTGAATGCCCTTGCCTCTCACCACTTAGAAGGAGGGTAACTCTCTGCCTGTGATAACTTCTGAACTTCTGTTTGCACTCCTGCTTCATAGGCTTTATGGCCAAACTGCATCAAACTCCAGGCTAAAGGCAAATGCCATTTGATTCTCATGTGACTTACCTTTCAACAGTCCAACCAAAGCCACCATTGTCCCTGCATGCCAGCACTGTGCCGCAAGCTCCTTTCAGCACCAACTATCTAGTCGATGGCTTCTGAGCTTCTGGGGGAACTCATCAATACTTGTCAACTTACATTTTTTCTACCTTTGAAGTTCTGTTCCATCATGCACTTCAACTTTATCCTCATGAAGTGCAAAGTCCTGCACCTGGAGAGGAACAACTCCATGCACCAATATGTACTGGGTGCTACCCACCTGGAAAACAGCTTGGCAGGAAAGACCTGGGTGTCCTCGTGGACACCAAGTTGAACATGAGCCAGCAATATATCCTTGCTGCAAAGAAGGCAAATGGCATCCTGGGCTGCATTAGGCAAAGTATTTTCAGCCTGTTGATCCCCTCTACTCAGCCACATCTTGAGTACTGTGTCCAGCTGTGGGATCCCCAGTACAAGGAAGGCATGGACATACTGGAGAGAGTTCAATGAAGGGCCACAAGGATGATTAAGGGACTGGAGCACCTCACATATAAGGAAAGGCTGAGAGAGCTGGGACTGTTCAGCCTGGAGAAGAGAAGGCTCAGGGAGGATCTGAAGGGAAGGTGCAAGGAAGATGGAGCCGGGCTCTTTTCAGTGCTGCCTGGTGACCAGAGGTGATTGGCACAAACTGAAACACAGAAGTTCCCTGTGAACATCAGGAAACAGTTTTTTCCTGTGAGGGTGACTGAGCACTGTAATAGGTTGCCCAGGGAGGGTGTGAAGTCTCCCTCTTTAGAGATATTCAAAAGCTGTCTGGACATGGTCTTAGGCAACTGGCTCCAGGTAGTCCTGCTTGAGCAGGGATGTTGGACCAGATGACCCCCAGAGTTCCCTTCAAAACTCAATTATTCTGTGATTCTGTGAACATCTGGAAGCCATTCCTTCACAATGCTATCACATAAGGACCACACAGAGTTGCTACCTGTGGGCCTACATGACTAATTCAATGGCTATTTGTAGCAAACCCTCGTCATGTTGTATAGATTTCTGCTAGACTTAAAGGGTTTATCCACAATGAAAAAAACAATCTGTTCTCTGGAAGACTGTACTTTAGCTGCCCAGAGGAGGCTTGATCACAGTGTTAGGTCTGTCTAGTGGGGAAAAGTCTACTTTCCATCTCCTAGTTACATTCAGTTTAGATTCAGACACTAAAAAGTAGGTGTAGGGTAGGTATTTAAAATCCTATTATAGCAATGGACACCTGGATCATCATTCAGTTGCCTAAACATAGTATGTAATGCCATTAGAATTTCCCTGTCAAGATGCCTGCATAGGGCTTGCAGCCATGATAAAGAGTCTATAGGAAATCCATATCTTTTTTAAGAGGTGGCTGGAGGATCAAATGGCGCTATAGTGCCTAGGTATATGAATCCTTCCACTAATCAGTGCAATCAAGTGAGAGTAGAAGGCATTTGAGTAGAGATCAGTCACAAGGAGTGGTGTCCAGGTGCTCACACCTAGTCTCAGTGTTCACATGCAGTTCTGACTGCACTGTGTCCATAATGTGTTCATGGGGCTGGTAGCTTTGTCACAGTACCTATAAGATAGTTACATATACCTGAAAGGCTACCTAAAGGCCAGGAAGAGTACCCTGGCTTGTTTACCTCGACTGATTAGCATCTGCCAAAGTAGTCAGGGCAGTTAGATTTCTGACTGTAGGCAACGGCTATGCAATGAAATGCAGTTTGGGAGAACATCCACCTACCTTCGTGAGGCCCCTGTTAATGAGGATGAATCCTAGTCTAGAGAACAACAGTTTTCAGGAGTCGGAGGTTGCACAGCTTTTTGTAAGTGCTGTTGTTTGCAGTGTGCTCAGTGCAGTTTTACTTACAAATGTGTGTATGAGAGCATTCTTGAATTAAAAATACGTCTTCCAAAAGGTGAAGAACTGGCTCTGTGTATCCTCACAGTGAAAGCTGAGGATAGGCCGAAGTAAAAGTATTTGCTTTGTGTGGGAGGAAACTTAGGCCAGTGATACAGAATTACCTCCCACACTTTGGCTGGTATGTGTCACACTTTGAAAAGGGTATTAGACATTAGATGAGACAACAGAGAAACTTTCAGTCAACTGGCATTTCGTTCTGCTCTGTCTGCACTCCCTACACTCCTCTGAATGTCATCCTAGTATTTCCCTTCCAGCAAAATTCTAGGTTTGTGAAATCTTCCATTGATCCAGTAAAGTTCCTGCATGTCTCCTTGTTTTTCAGGTGACACCAGGATCACTCTGGCAGTGTCCTGTGAGAGCACTGTTCTCCCCATCCCACCAGCTTCCCTCTAACGCCTGTCTTCCACCGGACAATCTAGCTGGTTTCCCACGTGTATGCCAAGATCCTGTGATCACAAATTTTGGCTAAGTCTGCAGGAGAGTTCAACCTCGAAAACAAGGTCTGTTCTGTAAGGTACAGAGTGTAAAGACATAAGACATGCTTTACCTTGCCCTGTGGTCCACCTGGCCTAATACTTCATCTCAAGTAGTGGCAATGAGAGATGCTATTTAGGAAGAATATATGAGCCTGGCCTGTGTCATCAGTGGTTTAAAGGTATTGGTGATAAGTCCCTATGTTGTCATTTTACTATCTCTTTATGTACCTGCTTTCCAATAATTTATCTAATTACCTTTTTGGACCTGCTGTATTTCTACCTGCAGGGTAGACAGAGGCATGAAGTCTAAGGGCTGAATAACTTTCAGGTCATCTAGTCCACTAAAGATGAAAAAATTATCCAGATTCCTCACGTCCTTGTTAAGTCCCAAGCTGTAAATTACAATAAGCTATTTCACCTCTCAGAAAAACAAACTGTATCCCATCCCACAGGGACAAAATGCACCCACCCATCCTCCTTGCTTCTAAAATGACAAATTCTGTAAGCCTGCGTCGGAGTACTGACCATGCTATATGGTTTCCTCTTTCTGGCTTTGGCTGCTCCTTGATTATTAAAAGAAAAGCAGCAAAAAGAAATGTAGGCTCTCCAAATGCAAGTACTACTGGGAGAAATCATCATTTATGCTAGCGTAACTGAAAACAAAATTTGGATATATCTGTCTATTTCTCCCACTCTTATCTTTTTTCTCCAACCAGCCTCCCACTTCTGTGCATCATTTATCCTCTCCCTCCTCCTGCAATTTTTTCCTTAAATCATATCTTCCCTCAAGGTTTTGTTATGTGTCTTTTCCAAGAACATTTTGCGTTTGAATCCCTCTGGTGCATTATACTTGTCTGAATGAGGTAGCACATTTGTCAGGCCCTGTGTTTTAACTTGGTGTGGAGAAGTGGGGAAATTTATAACTTCATAGGAGTTATTTACAAGTTTAAGCTCCATGCTGCATTTTTTCTCCGTAAGTACAATTTTGTTCTCATTAACTGTCATGCCAGCACGTCACAGTTACAAACAGTTATCGTACCTTCTGATTACAGTTGCACAGCAGCATTTCTAAGCCAGCAATCTCAAAAAGCTTTGCAGTCCTGTAAAGAATCATAGAATTGTGGAATGGTTTGGGTTGGAAGGGACCTTTTGAGGTCATCTAGTCCAACCCCCCTGCAGTGAGCAGAGATGTCTTCAAGTAGAACAGGTTGCTCAGAGCCCTATCGAACCTGATCTTAAATGTTTCTAGGGATGGGGCTTCCACAACCTCTCTGGGCAACCCGTTCCAGCTCCTCAGAACCCTAACTTTTAAAATTTTCTTATAGTCTAAATCTACCCTCCTTTAGTTTAAAACCATTGCCCCTTGTCCTGTCACAACAGGCCTTGCTAAAAAGATTATCCCCATCTTTCCTATAGTCCCCCTTTAAGTACTGAAAAGCCACAATAGGGAGCCTTCTCTTCTCCAGGCTGAACAACCCCAACTCTCTCAGCCTGTTCTTGTAGGAGAGGTGCTCCAGCCCTCTGATCATTTTTATGGCCCTCCTCAGGACCTGCTCCAACAGTTCCATGTCTCTCCTGTGCTGAGGACCCCAGAGCTGGACACAGCACTGCAGGTGGGGTCTCACCAGAGCAGAGCAGAGGGGCAGAATCACCTCCCTCGACCTGCTGGCCACGCTGCTTTTGATGCAGCCCAGGATACGGTTGGCTTTCTGGGCTGCAAGTGCACATTGCTGGTTCATGTCCCACTTTTCATCCGCCAGTACCCCCAAGTCCTTCTCCGCAGGGCTGCTCTCAATCTCTTCATCCCCCAGCCTGTATTGATATCTGGGGTTGCCCCGACCCAGGTGCAGGACCTTGCAGTTGGCCTTGCTGAACCTCATGAGGTTCACACAGTACAGGTGTGTACACAGTATGCAGGACTGTAGTACTCCATTTAAGAGACAGATTGTTGCTTTCTGAAAGACACTGAACTTCAGTGGTTTACTCAAGATTTGTCAACAGCTGGACTAAAACCTAACCCAAACATCCACCACTTGTTCCTCTATGAGCAACCTTCAGTAAGATTCAGCTCATCTCACAAAAGCAGTCTCAGGACTGGGATGTGACTTTTGCTGTTGAGTGCAGTGAGATGCTGACTTAGACCAAAGCCTGATATTTATATAGTAAAAGTCAGCGCAAGTGAATCACAGTGTTGGTTGCCATGTCATTACTGAAACCTGGGAAGTTTCTTAAGACAGAAAGAAAAATAGAAGAGGATAAGGATCTGGTTATGTTTATATTGCCGAAGTGGTCCAAGGCACAGGACCGATGCTGCATTGCTAGTGTGCCCACAGGCTGGGCTGGGGCCATGCTCTCTGACACATGCTGTACAGGAAAAACACATGGCCTGACCCACTGCTGTTAAACCAGCTGAGCATGACTGCTTCAGTTTTGCTTCCCTCTGCCCTGCACAGCCCTCCAACAGTGCCCCCAGGACTCCCCTTTCAGGGTATGCAACACAAACCCTGAGCTTCTGTGGTGGGTTGACCCTGGCTGGATGGCTGGATGCCAGGTGCCCACCAAAGCTGCTCTATCACACCCCCTCCTCAAGTGGACAGGGGAGAGAAAATATAACGAAAGGCTCATGGGTCAAGACAGGGACAGGGAAAGATCCTCACCAGTTACTGTCATGGGCAAAACAGACTCAATGTGGAGAAATTAGCTTAAATTATTGCCAATCAAATCAGAATAGGGTAATGAGAAATAAAAACTACATCTTAAAAACACCTTCCCCCACCCTTCCCTTCTCCTTAGGCTCAACTTCACTCCTGATTATTCTCTATGTCCTCCCTCTGAGCAGCACAAGGGCGTGGGGAATGGGGGTTGTAATCAGTTCATTACACATTGTCTCTGCTGCTTTTTCCTCCTCAAGGGGGAGGACTCCTCACA
This sequence comes from Sula dactylatra, assembly GCA_013389905.1. Classification (NCBI taxonomy): domain Eukaryota; kingdom Metazoa; phylum Chordata; class Aves; order Suliformes; family Sulidae; genus Sula; species Sula dactylatra. Next base: position 196,184 of record WEKW01018182.1, on the reverse strand, counting down.
CGCTGGCCCTGCTCCAGTGTGGGGTCCCTCCCACAGGAGACAGTCCTCCATGACCTCTCCAACATGAGTCCTTCCCACAAGCTGCAGTTCTTCATGAACTGTTCCAGCGTGAGTCCCTTCCCTGGGGTGCAGTCCTTCAGGAACAGACGGCTCCATTGTGGGTCCCCCATGGGGTCACAAGTCCTGCCAGCAAACCTGCTCCAGC
>WEKW01018182.1:64835-195704 GCA_013389905.1 Sula dactylatra | reverse complement strand
GGTGGATATCTGCTCCACTGCTGACCTCCCAGGGCTGCAGGTGGATATCTGCTCCACCGCTGACCTCCCCGGGCTGCAGGTGGATATCTGCTCCACCGCTGACCTCCCTGGGCTGCAGGTGGATATCTGCTCCGCCGCTGACCTCCCTGGGCTGCAGGGGAATATCTGCTCCGCCGCTAACCTCCCTGGGCTGCAGGGGGACAGCCTGCCTCACCATGGTCTTCACCAGGGGCTGCAGGGGAATCTCTGCTCCAGCGCCTGGAGCACCTCCTTCTTCACTGGCCTTGGTGTCTGCAGAGATATTCTGCTCACATATTCTCACTCCTTTCTCCTGGCTGCAGTTGCTGTTGTCCAGCAACTTTCTACCTTCTTAAATATGTTATCCCAGAGGCTCTACCACCATCACTGGTGGGCTTGGCCTTGGCCAGCGGTGGGTCTATCTTGGACCCAGTTGGCATTGGCTCTGTCAGACATGGGGAAAGGTTCTAGCAGCTTCTCACAGAAGCCACCCCTGTAGCCCTCCCGCTACCAAAACCTAGCCACGCATACCCAATACATCTCACCACTGTGAAGACAGCTTCCTACTGGACTGAGGCCCACAACGTCACATCAGATATGGATCTGAACTTGGAAAAAACCCCACATGAACAAAGTCTTAATTATGATTTAGGGCCTTCAAAAGACAAACCACACTGAACTTGGAAGCGAACCAGGGCCTAAGGCTATGCAGCCTTTCTCCCTGGCCTCGTGGCAACATACTGTCTTAGCAAGATGCTCCCTGACATCAGTTTTATATAACAAGGCAGATGAAGGATATGATGCAGATGTAGTCTTGATACAGTCAAGAGTACAAAAGTAAGGCACAGAACATTGTGTATTGATTCATACATCCTGAACGTATCATGCCTTTAGAGAAGGACCCTATGAAGATTATTTGACCTAGCTCCGCTCTGCACCAAAGCTGCTGAAGAAGACCAATAGTTAATCACCCCAGACAGTAAAACTAATGGGACAAGAACAAAAACATTCTCAAATTTTTAGAAGAATAATGTGCTATTTACACTGAAATCCTGTACTTTCATGCTTTCTGAGCTTTTCCTGCAATTTAGAAGTCATTTTCAGCCTGTGCAAAAGTGATGTGGCTACTTAACAAAGAGTCAAATCTTCAACAGTTTGAACTGGCATATTTCCAGCTAAGCCAGTGGCATTATAGCAATTAAATTCTAGTAGGAACCTAGCCCAATAAACACCCAAAAAGTCATCAAATTTTGAATGAAATTGGACGGAAAACTCATCAAAGAGCATTTTGGATTTTTAGGACAGCATCGGTTATAATGCAAGTGAAATTGCAGGGTTCTTTTGAAATCACTTTGATGAACAAGGCATGTTCTTATCTCACACACATATGATAATTCCACAGTGAGGGAAAACTGCACATTCTCTCCCTCTGCCTCACACTACAAGCTAATCACTGTGACAGAGGACACTGGGGATTCCCATGCGCTGGAATGCAGCCAGCAGCAGGATAATGCAGATGAACTTGAATGGAAGGACAGGATTTGGGACATTTCAGGATGATTTCCATTCTCAGCTAAATGTCAGCACTCATTGAAATTCAGGCAAGTCAAATCAAGTTCTCTAATAAGCCAAATGTGGATTGCTGCCATTGCCACAGCAGCGCAATGCTGTCCAGGCCTATCCTCTGCTTCACCTGGGATACTGAGTGAAAGACAGTCTCAATAAGTAATTAATGTATTCATTCTCCAGGCAGGTCAAATGGTAATTAACCTCATGCCCGTCCCTGCTGCTTTGAGAGCTAACTCAGTATCTACCATGCAGCTACAATTTGATCCAATAACTACTGTACAGGAGAGGTAATAAAGGCATACAGAGCATCACAGAAGCTGTGAAAGGAAGGGGACAAGCTGAACAGGCACCTCTTTGAACAGGGTGGACCGAGCTGCAGGAAGCACTCTGTGTACAGGGATTGCTGTGGGCAGTGGGGCATCCTCGTGTGCATAGGGCAGTCTCTAACACTGCTGTGCTCTCTAAAGCTCTGGCTTTGCAGTGTCAGCCAACTCTCCTGATGTGCAGGACCAACCTTGCCTAATGAACGAGATGTTCAGAGGTGGCTCCACTGATTGAGGTAGATGCAAAATAAAATGCTTCTTTCTCAGGCAAAGAGTTGCCTTACTCCCATGACAGCACTCATACAGCAGTTTTTCCTTTGGAGATCTTCTCTGGAAAGGCTGGACCTGCCAGAGTGTTTTCTGCAGTGCTGTTTCTCTCTGGCAGAGACATGAAGATCCATCAGCAGTAAAAAGCTAGTGCCATGTCTTGGTAGCATCCTTGATACTGCACTGTAATAGCAGGAAGAGGAAGGAAAGGTAACTTCCCCTCCAGGCAAAGCTGCTTTCTCTGTCCCCTTCTCCTGTGAAAGTCTATATGCTTTTAAGGATGAGCTCATGGCAACTTGTGTTTGTGGAACAACTGCAGACGCCACGAATATATTCCCCTCCTTCTCCAAACACAACATTTTATTCTTAGAAGTCTATGGTATTTCATAGAATTTGCAGGAATTTGCACACACACCTCCCCTCCCCGCCCCACCCCACCCCCGCCGAGTTGCCAAACGTAACAACCTAATGCTCCTTTGTCATTCAAATGCTTGCTGAAAGGCTGCTTGCCTGCCCTGTCTGTGGGATTAGTCTAGGAACTAAAACTGTCCAGAGAGGCAAAAGCTGTGGAACAGAGAACTTTTCCTGTAGCACTCCATAGGACACTGTTTTGGCTGATTTTTCTGCTGGCAAATTATAAATACAAAGAGGCATTGAACATTGAACTCTAGTGCTGATCAACCTAAAAATTAGACACTCAAGCTAAATCTAATCAAGATTTACCAGAGAACAGAGTGAAAAAAAAAGCTCAGTTAACAGAAATAAACATCAGTTAATCAGTCAGCAGTCAGTTAATATGTTACATGGGATATGCCTATTATAAAACATCACATGTAATTGCAAAACATTCAATAGAACTAGAGTGATACCACACTGAGTTTTCCAGTTTCTAACAGAAAGAGCTGCCTCTCTTTTAAAATTTGTATACAAGTGTCCTGGTTTCAGATGGGATAGAGTTAATTTTCTTCACAGTGGCTGGTATAGTGCTGTGTTTTGGATTTAGTATGGAAATAATGTTGATAACACACTGATGTTTTAATTGTTGCTAAGTAGTGCTTACACTAGTCAAGGACTTTTCCAGCTTCCCATGCTCTGCCAGGTGCACAAGAAGCTGGGAGAGGACACAGCCAGGACAGCTGACCCCAACTGACCAAAGGGATATTCCATACCATACGACGTCATGCTCGGTATATAAACTGGGGGGGAGTTGGCTGGGAGGCAGCGATTGCTGCTTGGGGACAGGCTTGGCGTCGGCCAGGCTTGGCATCAGTCAGCGGGCGGTGAGAAATTGCATTGTGCATCACTTGTTTTGTATATTCATTTATCAGTATTAGATAGCCCAGGATTAGAGGCTGACGATATACGTTGCACTTGATGGGACCAAACTGTGACCAAGGTTGAAAACTGACTCTCAGGGCCCTGAGGCCCACAGGTTTGGTCTGGGTTCTTTATCACCTGCAATAACTTCCCTAAAGAAGACATACCAACTCTTGGACAGCTTCATGGTGGTTAATCAGTTATCTCCAAAACCACCCAACATTGTTATTCATTGGATGTTTGAAAAGCAAGGCATGTGAGTAGAAGATACTTGTCAATAAAGCAGCAAGTGGATTCTCCAGTCTTTCTTGACTGCTACAGGTAGCTAGTATGTCTGATATGCCGCATCAAATAATGAGAACTGCATATCTCATAATTTTTTTCTGTGCCACAAAGATATTTCTTCCAATGTCTGAAACATTACAATGGTCAAAGTGTGTTCAAAACAGCAAAAGAAAAATTAGATCACATGAGCTTACATTAAGGTTTAACACATGGCCCTGTTCCAGGTGAAAGCAAGAGCTCTGGGCTGCAGAATGCATCTCAGCATGTTTCATACAATTAGGGAAGGAGCTGTACCTAGCCACAGAAAATCAGCAGGGCTGCTGCCCTCACTTCACATTTGTTCTAGTGAAGAGCAATACTAATGTTCTGAGGCCACCTACTGTTTACTTTTAACACCTACATTTCAATGTATAGGGTACTGTCCAAGAGAGCAGTCTTTTCTTAATGACCAGAAAGTATTCGTGATATTCCTTAAGGAAGACAAGGTACATCAGAAACAGAACTTGCTCTATTCTAATTGCCATTGTTTTATAAATATCATCATCCTCAACTTGTTAATATGATTTTTCATGGAAAATAAGTATTACCATCTTGATAGTTTTCTACTTCATTAACATCTTCTGCAATCTCCATAAGAATACCATTAAAAGAGCCAGATCCTCCCAGAGCTTCCACTTTCAAGTACTCAGGAGGAGTCTAGATGCACAGAGTGAAATCCCAGCTCCACTGACTCACAAGCAATTATTTCTCTTTGCATCAATAGAGCTAGGTTAGGGTTTTTCACTCTCTCAGTTCATCATAACAGGAATTTGCTGATCCCATGCTGTTAAATCCATCTGCTGCCTCAAGCTTTGGCTGGAAGCGCAATGAATAAAAGAGGAAGAGAAAAAATGAGGAGGAGAATCAGAAGCTGTTATCCACAAAAAGTCCCAGACTGAAAGCCTCAAGCTGAGCCTATGGAGGCCGACCACTGCAGTACAAATGGAAAGAAAGATGAAACTCCAGCCACTACAGTCTTCTGCCTATTACTAATAGCAGGATTCAGTTGACTCTATTACAGAGGGACTCCCTTCCATTTACACATTTGTTACACATTCTCAGCTGCTACTTAGGCATGGGCTCCCAGTTCTTGTTATAACACAGGTCCCACTTTCCTTCCTGTTAAATAGGGTCAATTGGATGCTCAGCCCTCCTCTTTCACTCTCTTCTAGCAAGCAATGGGACATCCAGGTCTGCTAACACCAATCCCTCTCACTAGCATCCGGCTTATAAAGGCTTCAATGCATCAATGAATCAATTAAAGCATCAGTAGTTTATTCTTTTCTGTCAATCCTACTTCACTAAAGCTCTCTTCTATCTAAACCATATTCTTCAGAGACCTGTAGAAGTCTGTTTTCCCAAAGTTCTCTCTCCTCAACTTGCTGTACCTTGCTGGCTAGCTGTACCTTGACCGGATAGAGGGTCTAGTGCAGAACCACTACTGCTGGGTACAGTCTACAAACCCCAAGAGAGAAGTTACCTAGCATGTTCCAAAAAGCTGCAATCACTCATCTCTAAGGAAGATGAAAACAGCTTGGAGCATGTATAGTCTTGTATTGTTTTTAACATTCTTGTTAAAATGGGAGAAAATGGGAGAAGTCTTAAGGTATTGGCAAAGTGAAGGCAAAGTCTGAGTATGTTTGCTAGCCATAAACACTACAAAAAAGTAAACACAAAGGAAGAAAAACCAGAGGCATAAGCTGGAAAAATCACACTGGCATGTGAAAAATTATAGATCAATCCTAAATAAAAGCAGAGGAACCATGTAATCTTTCTCCTAATGTACCTGTTTGTAACTTATGGGAAAAAAAATGTCTTTTTATGAGGAATCTAAATTTTAGTGACATACTGATGTTCCCATATTGAGCACTAAAATATAACTGCAACTTTTAAGAAGTACTTGGGCATTTGTACTTTGCATAAAATAATCATTTTAAATTATTATTGTAATGAGTAATCATACTTACTGAAATCCAAGAAGGTCATTTTCAGGGACTGAAAATCTTAAGTTTTTTAATTTATTTCCTTACCGGATGTTAAACAATTCCTTAATATGATGACGTAAGAGTTAGTGGTTAATAAGCATCTGGGTACTTTGCTGTATGCACTCCCTTTCCTTGCCATCAATGCAATACAATTAGAAATAGCTTACCTTGAATTACTTTTTCCTGAAGTAAAAATTATTACAATTTTCTTCCCTAAATCAGCCCTGAGGGTTCAAAGGGCCATGTTGAATTCAGAAAAATGAAGTGATTTCTGAAATGAAAGCTAAATGCTATCTGGATACCAGCAACCATGACCTGATTACTCTGAACTTGTGAAGACAGAGATGGTCCCAACTGTAAGATACATAATTTCTGTTTCACATGGACAGATTCTTCATGTCTAAGGAAAATTATTTGTGAAATAGATCATGAGAAAAGTGTAATCACAAGAAAGAGAATGGAAATGAAGAACCCTTGAAGAACAGTTTATTAGATTATAGCTACACTGCAAAATGAGGCAGGGCTCAGAGGTGGCAGAGGAAGTGGCGGAGTATGGTGGCTTAGGCAGTGTGCTCTTCAACTGTGAGCACCAAATCTAATACATCTTCATGGCCAAGTATAACAAATCAGTCAACACTATCTTTCCACAGTGGTTCCATATGCCCTTAAGTGATCAGGATAGTAAAATCCTACAGTGTTGGGCTCAAGTCCCTTCTTTGGCAGCAAAAAGAGATCAGCCAGTGAACATGAACACAGAAAACGATAAAAAAAATTGGGAAAACAGCACAATGTAAAATGTAAATTATGTATAAAAATGAAGAAACAACAGGGGAAAAATGTAATAGTGCTAGCAATAAAGAAAATCGAGCAATGGCAAAGTCCCATTACTAGACAATTCCACTCGCTTATCCACTTCCATGCAGCCACAGTGCCACTCGAGCCATGTGTCAGGTGTCCACACTGCTTAAAGGCAGTCTGAGAGGAAGCGGTCTACCCGTTTCATCAATCTTGGGAGCAGACAATGTGGGGTCCCTCCAGAAAGGACTAGCAATATGCCCCAAGATTTATTTCATAACCACCCTGGACATGGATCCAAGCAAGAAAGCAGATTACAGTGCAGAATCAAAAAGAGAGTTGGCTCGCGCTCTGTGTAAAGGTCTTGAATATAAGAGGTGGTAGGAGACATGAATGACATGTGAAAAACTGGTTTTGTCAAGTGTAAGCCCATTGAGGTAGTTTAAGCCATTAAATTGCTTCATCCAGTCTCTGAAATCACTGCAGACTGTAAAACTGTAGATCAGCATAGTCACCACAGACAAGAATGTGCAGACAAAATGACTGATCAGGACTGCTTAGTATCCTTAGTTCATCCAAGCTGTGTTTTCATGCAGCCAAAGCAAAGTTACACATGTAAGTAAGTGCAGGTACAAAGCGGTAACACCATACAGAGAACACACAGAATGGAAGAGTGACTCCTAAGAAGCAGTGTTTGTGAAAGTGTTTTATAGACTGCATTGGACAAACAGATGTGCTCATACAAAGTATCACATCTGAATCTATAATCAGGGCAATGATTAGTAGACATAGTCAGACTGCTTCTTCCGTTGTGTATTTGGGATAAATAAACCCAGAACTGGAGTATTGCTTTTTAAATCCTGTAGCTGGTCAATTAAGACCCACAGAAATATTGAGGTCTGAAGGAAGTTCTTCTGTGGGACCAAATTAATGAGCTTAATGTGTTTAGTTTGTTAAAACAAAAACCTGACAAATTACTTGTTTCCAGTCTATAAGACCATCACAGAGAAATGCTGAACTTTAAAGAATTAGAGAGAAAGGAATAAGAAGAATCAATGCCAGAAGATGGAAACAGTCATTTGCAAATGAGGAATTAGGCAGAACTTTTTCTATTGGAAGTGATTCACAAAAGGAACAAGCCAGCAAGGGAAGGAATGGGCTCTCTATTCTCTGATATCTTCATATTTGGACTCAACCCCGGTCTGGAAGGTTTCCTTTAGTCTGACACACGGATTGTCCATGCATACCTGGGTGAAATGTGGTGGCCTGTGTTATGCAGGGCTTAGTGAATCACTGATTATTTTGCCTTATACCCCTAAAGTTGAGTCTTCTTTTGCCTCCATCTCCAGATTGCCTGCATAAACACTGAGTATATGAAACCTGAGCACTTCAGACCAGTCATCGTTATTTATCTTGTCCACAGGTGCTCTCCTCGAGTGCAGGCTGCAGTGATCTATTCAAACATTAGGACACAGCTAACAGACAAGCCCTCTCTTGTATTCTGCTGATCTGGCATACACCTTTCACATGTTAGAAATGTGCTGTGCAAGCATTGTTGCAGAACTAGAAGGAGGCAAAATTGTAGTGGATGCACATTTATTTCTCTCTCTTTTCTCCAATTGGAGGAGAATTTCCCCCTGGTTTTCTTGACCCTGTTAGCTCCAGATGTTAGGGAGAATGTTAAACCAATATACATATTTAAATGTTTATACAAGCATAACACAAATTATGTATACATACAGCCACATACTTTAAGTACATCTGTAACAAAAGGTCCAAATAAACTGCAATACATGTGGTTTTATTAACAGCCAAATTTTCTTAACAACCCATGTATTAATAATAAAGTTCTGTAATTGTGAGTTCCATGCCTGGAAAATCACCTGGTGACTCATGGATGTTGTCAAGTTATGCAAAGTTTGCAAGACAGCTAGTTTACTCAGTGATTTCCATTTTTAATTTTTTAGCAGTCTGTCTATGAATATTCCTTATATCAAGTATTGACATAGGAACAATTGATGTTAATGAGAAATAACTAACATCTCCTTATAATTAATACTCCCCAGTCATATGCAGTAGCACAACCAACAATCAGGTTGACACTTGCTTCAACTAATTTCTAAAACATTTTTACCTACTATAATTACACCTGCAGAACAAATCTACTACCCATGTGTAGCATGTATGCACTGAAGATGTATTTTACTGAAGATATTGCCAAACTAAGGAAAAAAAATCAGTTTGCCATTATTTGTCAATTTACTATGCCCTTCGTTATTTTTTCATCATTTTAGTCTCTACTATAGCAAGTCTAATGTTAAAAATAACTTTGGATGCTAGTTATTCTCCAAGGAGTAATACTGACAAGAAATGCCACTTGTTTCTCAATTTGCTTCTTCTTCAGAACATTTCCTGGGACACATTCATATACAGTGTGTCCGTATATATGCACTGTGGCCTTTCAATATCTACAGTGGGCTTATAAGGAAGATGAAGAGAGGCTTTTTACCAGAGNACCCAAACCATTCTATGATTCTATGATTCTTTGATTCTAATGTACAGATGGGAAAGAAATGAGGACATAAGAGTCTGGATGTATGAATAAACTGATCAAAAGCACTTGAANATGATGAGGGTGGTGAAACACTGGAACAGATGGTCAGGGAAGTTGTGGATGACCATCATTGGAAGTGTTCAAGGTGAAGCTGTACGGGACTTTGAGCAACATGATCTAGTGAAAGATGCCCCTACCCATGGCATGGGGGTTGGAATAGATAATATTTGAAGGTCCCTTCCAACCCAAACCATTCTATGATTCTATGATTCTTTGATTCTAATGTACAGATGGGAAAGAAATGAGGACATAAGAGTCTGGATGTATGAATAAACTGANAGGACAGTGTCTATAAACGTGGGAGTGGTTAGGCATGAAGCATTGATTCACGACTCCCTTTAGTTTTCATGTAAGTTTATTTCAGCTTAGAAGTCATGTTCTTCTTCTTGGAGTATGACAAAGTTTCCTTTAAGGTGAGCTAGCCAATTTGCATTCTGTGGTGATCATTATAGCAATTTCTTGCCCACTGCCAGTATTTTAACAGAGTAGGCCAAAACTGCAGCCAGTTACATCACGTGCAACCCCTTTCACTTCAGTAAGACTGCATGGACTATAAATTAGTGCAAAAATTGGTCCAAACTTTGTAGTCTTCTTTTGAAAGTGTGTAACATATGCACCGATACAAGAAAAAAAAGCATTTATTTGATAGAACAAAACCCACTTATACTCCTTAATAGGAATATGAATACAATAAAGCACTTGAAAAATCAGTGTCCTTGGATTTTCTTGCACAATTGAAAGAGGCATTTTAAGTGGCATGATTCATAACTACTCAAATTCTGTAGTTTTACAAGGAGCATTTATACATTAACTTGGAATATGGGATGTTAAAAATGAATAAGTAGTGCTTAGGGTTATTTTTATTAGAATAGATCACATTAATTAGCCCTGGTATGAAGGGGAGGAGAAGTTTCACTTCAATGCTGTATTATTAATTTACTCATTCGTTCCTTTTTAGCTCATTAGCTTTTAAATGCTATAGTTTAGAGCTGAGGTGAAGCTGGAAGTATCTGTTCTTTCTGCCATTCATTTCAAGCCATCTCACAATCATTGTCATTATGATTAGTTTATATTGTGGTGGTACCCAATAGGGGTGCTATCTCCACAGCTTGTGGTGATCACAAAAATGAACTCTTAAAGAGAGATTTATTTCTGTACCGTTTTAGGACATTTTAGGGTTAAAGTGAATTAAAGAATTAATTAAAACTCAAGTAACTTTCACTTTCTAAATGCAACCAGAGGATTGGGAGAGAACAGAAGCCTGCAGTGGTGAGACTATGGCATACGATGACTCTTATCTGGAAAGAGAACTGAAAACTGGGAGATTTGTCCTCCAAGTGAGTGTTGCATTGTGTAACCTACAACTAAACACTGTCTTTGTGCTCTGACTCATGGCCAAAGAGTTAAAGTTTAACAACCAAACTATTCTTGGCAAAAAGCTGGAAACAAATACATAGCAACAGCCTCATAAAATGTAATCAGCCTCATTGAAAATGTAATCTGGATGCACAAGGGGAAAAAGAATATGCTTACATACTCCAGCAGTCTCACCTTGTGAGATGGAGGAGCCTGAGTTTTCATTCCTTTCTTTTTGATAGCTAGTTGTTATAGCACTGTAAACAGTTCTTTTTACACTAGTCTTTTGATATACACCATGCAATGAATGTCACAGAGCTCTAGTCAACTGACCTACAATTTCTTCGGTATAATTTCTCAACCTACCTGTAATTCTCCCTTTGTCAAAGAAGACTCTGTTAGGTACACTGCAGAAAGTGGCTCCCTCCACCACTGTCCTAAGGATTAAAAGTACGAGGAGCTGGTTTTTTTAGGAGACAGCTGAAATCTGTGAGTTGACTGAGAGCACTGTGACCCTGCTTTTATGTGTTAGAGTGTACTGCCAAAAGGATTGTACAGGATGACATAGAAATATTTTCAGGCAGGCAAGGTTTCTCCCACACTGTGAAAAACATATGACTCACTTCGTGACAATCACACAGTATTTTTGTATCAGTACGTGATAGCAATTTCTTCAGTTCTTGTCAGTAATTTACCTTCCTAATAAGGTGGAGCTGCTGAAAGGAACTGAGAATCAATAGATGTTGAAAATCAGTGAAATCTGAAATGTGAACCTAATGATGAATCTCTTCAGCTTTATACTTTCTCCCATGCTCCCTGCCTCCCCACTTCAAATCCCTTTCAGAAACCTCCAATTGTTTTAATTCTTCCTTAATAGAGGTCTCAGAAGGACTTATCTGTCACATCTACCTTGCTCACAAAGCACAAGGGGACCAACAATGCAAAGCATGGCTTTGCCCTTGATAATGTGTGGTTAGAGAAGTCCTGGATAGACACCACTGTCCTGAGTGTCCTGTGCAGTGTAGCAACCCTTTTCCCACCAAGACATTAACTTTACATGCACCACATTGTACTGCTGGGCTCTTGCTGAAATCTGTGTGAAAAGTCACAAAAAGCTTACATTTTTGGAAAAAGTGTGGGGAAAAGGTCTGCTGCATTTCTGGTCTTTACCTTTCACTTCTCATCATGTGTTCACAACAGCGTTGCCACCAGCAAGCACCCTCATTTCCATGCCCAGATTTTTTGCATAAAGAATAAATAAGCTTATAAAATAGCTTATCTCTTGCTTTTCTGATCCCAAACATTATGTCTGAAGTCTGCTCTGCATGCCATATTGCACAAGTTGCCACAAAATCTGCACTCTGTCCCTTTTACCCCAAATATCTGAAAGCTTCATAACTGCTCCCTTGGATAGCTGATGATTTGGCTCCCATGTCTGACTGTACCTGTGGTTTATCTGCTGGAAGCACAGTGGCCTGGGGCGCTGCAGGATCTCGGTTCAGGTCAATATCCCTGCTGATGGAAACAAACCTGTAAGTCTTGATGTTGGTCTGTTGCTGGAGACTTGCCTTGCAGTTTTATAAGCTGTACTTATTCACTGTGATCCTTTCTCTTCATCTATAGCTGCTTCAGCCTCATGGATCAATCTTGAACAGATCTATGTTTTCACCAAACATAACAGCTGACTGCTGCCAAAAAGACAGAGTCCCACTTCCCCCTCCCAGCCACACATTTTTGCTGCTTATATTCTGCCAGACATTTGTGGTGCTCTTTAAATTTTTAATCACCCAATAAAAATGGTGGATATTCTTTTGATATCTTAACGAACCAGGTGGATTACAGTATGCTCCAGTGACCACACAGCCATTGTGCTCACTCACAAGACTGAGTGTATGGTTTGGAGCAGAGGAAGGAGAAGCAAGACTTGCCTTATTTGATGGATGTGATTGAATTAGCTCACCTGCTCTTGGACGTCTGCTGAACATCTTGCAAGTGTTTTACGGTTTATCAACAGGGGCACTTTATTACTTGCCTTTGAGTCCACTACCTGGAGATAAGTGATAGTCAGTCACAAATCATCTCTGGACACATTCTCACTAGGAACTGGAATACAATGCAGAGATACAGAACTGGTAAAAACCTGAGGCAGTAAAGCTACATGTTGTGGTACAAAGTGGCATGGAGTTGCCACTCTGTGCCTGGTAACAGCACAGCCTTGCTTCCACCATGGTGTGTGAAAGCCAGGGTACCTTGCTTCCTTAGAGTGACAGTGCATCTGTTTGGAAAGCAACTGGCCCAAAACAACAGAGCTGTAGTAGGAACTAGCTCCCACAAACATTTGAGGTCCAAACAAATCCTGCATGCTGAGAAGGCTGGGGACAGTAGTCTTGCTCCCATTACAAATATTGCCTCTAGGAGGCTGGCAATATACTATGATAGATGACAATCACTTGCCAGCTCAAGTTTGGAAATGGGTCCAAATGGTGCCTCCCAGCTCTGTAGTTGAGGCACAGCATCACCCCAAAAAAGCTGTCCTACTCCCAGTGAAGGGACACTCCACAGACCTCCACGTTGGGGTTAACACACAGCCCTGGAGCTAGAGCTCTCTGTGCCTATGGCATAGGTAGCCTGAGTCATGTAACCCTCGTGGGCCAGTAGATGACACTTGAAAAAGAAAACTTTACACATATTATAATGTTCCAGAGAAAAAAGTGTTCATTCATTTATAAATGTCTTTGTTAGCACAATTCTTGAATAATAATTATTCTCTTGCATTGAGATTTTTTCTCTTTGCTGTGATAATAGTTTTAGTGAATTTCACTCCAGCCTATTAGAAATTAAAAGTTTCCAGACTCCAGAAATTAAAAGCTCTGCAGTTTCATTTGAGAAATGCAGTGTGCTACATCCTAGAAAAAATAGCTATCATTAATTCAAACAGTTACCACTGTTACTGTTTAAAATAAATGAAGAAACACCATTTCACTTATAAGTTTAAAGAGTGGGGGCATTTCTGTATCAGCAGCTAATTCAAGACAGGTAAAAAAGATGTTGATGCAACAAAGACATGGGAGCTGTATGTCTCTGAACTCTCTTTTGGATCAGAAAGCCTCTTACTTCTGAATATTCTCTTATTCTCTTCCTGGAAATATCAGCTTGGTTTCTGAGTCAGCCAAGACCACCCAGGTGGATATAATCACCAAACCCAATGCATCTCACTGATAATTTCCACAGCACTGAAGGAGGTCAGACCCTTTCATCAGACCAATTACTGCAGCCCCACCTTCAAAATCTGGAAGGTGAGACCTCATCTCAAAATCAACAGTCTGGATGGTTCTCTTCATTGCACAAAAAATGAACCACTTCCACGCAATTATCCAGAAATTCTGCCGACTGGAAACATCACTGGCAAGAATTTTGTCTATTCATGAATGCAAATAGACCTTCTGGAAAGAAAGACATGCGAAATGTAGCTATTTTTATTTTAATATTAATGGGTTGGACACACTAGATTTAATAGCCATATTTAAGTGAGGAAGAGTATGACAGCTAGACAGTCACAAATATTTGAAGAATTATGCATTTGAAAGATATCAGCTTGACAGGAAAAGCTGAAAGAAAGGGAGGAACTGCTGTATCATTTATAACAAATTTGAGATTGCAGAGCTGAATATGCAGTTTTGGATGTTTTGCAGAATCTGAGCCCAGATGGGGTATCAGGGACTCAAATGAGAGACAGAATTGCTAAAGTTCCTTTTTTAAGGTGAGGAAAAGCAGTCATAATTTGTCAGGCTACAAAAAATAACTGTTAAGAAGGAAAGCAGAAGAGTGTGTAGTGGACTGCAAGACCAGCAAGATCCAAAAAAATGTGCAGAGAAAAACAATAGCACATATCCTAAGAAAGGATTTGCAAATACAAGTCGGGTAGATTTGCAAGAAGCTGCATGATAAAAAAAGTGAGAGTTTATTTTGAGGAGAGCCAGTATGCCTGTAAGAAGCAGTTATTTTGTAAAAACCTTCAAAAAAGGGAAGGATGTACTTAAAGAAGAGGATTCCTAATCTACTTAAGGAATGAGAAATCTTTGTGAGAGCTGTTCAAGATACAGGTACATCAAGTGCATAGATATTACTTTGAGGACAAGTGAAACCCTTATAAATAGGCTACTGGGGCTCAAATACATGGGGTATGGTGCAGAGAAAATTACATCTGTTCCAACAAAGAGGTAAACCTCAGATATTACAATGGGAAACCATTCTTCGTGACTGTAAGTCTCCTAGCTGTTAAAAAAAATAAGACAAGAAATAGTTAAAAGCCAAAGTTTGAAGTTCTTTCTGCAAATAAATTACCTGTTATTCAGTGGAAACACAGCTCGCATCAGGGTTAGAAACAGTCTCACCCAACTTGAGGTGTCTGCAGTGTAAACATCTACATCTGAGCTAGCCCACTGGGTTCCCTTCCACTGATGCATTTATTTTACGTATCTGCATCAGGATACGGTGAATTGTGCCTTTGAGTTGCCCATTTGTCTCTGCCTGTTGGGACACTAAGGGAGGGTGACTGACACATGAAGTCTGATAAATCCCACTGAAGGTCTCAATGACAGGGTTTGTGCTTTAGGAGGGCTGGAGCCTACAAGGTTGTAATCATCCTGTTTTCTGTATTCAGCACCTTACTGTCCCACATATAGATATTCTTAGGGAAACATTTCGTTGTGTGACCAACATTGGGCTTGCTTTATCCACTGGGGAGGAAAAGAAGCGCAGCATATCCATATCCAAAAATGGTGGGCTAAACAGGCCGTTTCCTGTATGAATACACATTTACTAACAATGTAGACAAGGGATACCCCTTCCGGTAATGAGAGATGATCATCACATTTGATTACTGTCCTTATGAAGTCTCATCTGAAGGTATTTGGCGTTGCGAGTGAGTGGAACATCAAAACACAGGTGTTCCCTCTCCTTCTCCCAAACTAGCAAAGGCAGTGAGTGCACCAGTGAGGCACCCAAGAGAGCAGCCGTTGTCTGAGGAAGCTCACTGACCTCTAAAGCCTCCACCCAACATAGCATAGATGTACCCATGGGGGGCTGCTGTCTCACCCACGGGCTGTGCTGTACATAAAGAAAGAAGCATAAAGAAGTACAGTAAGGAGACTGTGGGCTTCTACAAGCAGACGTGTACCTGGGCTTTGAGGGGCATGCTAACTCGAGCTGGGCAGTCTCATGGCCTGTTCAACATATTCAGTACTTCAGTTTGACTAATCTTTCACTCCAGTTGCTTATCTAAGGCAGGTAAACCTGCCCTGTCACTACTGCTTGCCTCCACAAATGTTTTGGGTACTGAATTAATTCAAGATATAAAATGAGAGCAGCAGTCATCCAGCTTGACAGTCACATGAATGATTACTCATACTGTCAAATGGGATATAAATTAACTTGCTCTTCTGGAGTGTATTGACCTGTTTGTATTTCCTGGAAAGTTTAGGTTTGCAGTTCAGAGTAAAAGAGCTCTTGTACTTGGGAGGGCACAACAGGGCTTCTTCTTGTGGGATGCTTTGCATTTTTCAGGGTAAAGCTGACAAGTGAGGATTTATAGTGTATCACTGGAAAAGAAGAGTTTTCCTTACATTTATGAATTGGTAAATCTGTTTGCAATAACAGGTGATAATGAATCACCACATAAAGAGCAGGATCAGCCATTTTGTAACCTGTCATGTTTTTGAGAAAAGTAGTATTTTGCTGCCCCAAATAAGAATCTTGCAATTACCTTTCTTATGACTGTGTGTCCTCAGGACTGGATTTTGAACATGCTGGGTACAAAACTAGAATAATCCTATTGTGTGCTAATCCATTCAACAAACACATTTTTGTGAATATTACTGCCCAGCGATACAGACAGACACCATCACTCAATAAAAGTCTCTTTCATTCTCCTTCTATGATTCTATGATTCTATGATTCATTAACCGTGTATTTAAAAAGTGTAGAGTCGGAAGGATAGATAACAGCTCTATTGCTCCACTCAGCAAAGCTTGAAAAAGCTGTGTTTGCAAATGCGGTTAAACCTAGCCTGCCAGGGCAAGTTGGCCTAGCAAACAGTTGTGGTGGTGTCAGACCTTACTGTGTCTTCAAAAGTTTTTTACAGCCCCTTCCCCACGGGAGTGGGTGAAGCCAAGTGTGTGCATGGGCTTTGGTTCTCAGTGTGCATGCCGTGACTGTGGGGCAGCAGCTGAGGCAAGGACCTGGGCTCCTTTCTGCGGACTGTTCAGCAGGGACAGTAAAGATCAGCACCCTCACAGCAAAATTTGCCTGAAGCTGTATGAAAGCCTTAGGCTATGTCTATGTAAGAGCCAGGACTAATGTTGGTTGGAAGGGATCTCTGCATGTTTCTTCTCCAACCTCCTGCTTGACAATCACCAGCATTAAAGCAATGTGTCTCAAAAAGCATAATTAAGGTTATAGTAGGGTCTTTCTTAAGGGCGATTTTATTAAAGGAAGATACTGTGCTTTTGTTATATATTGCATTCAAACAGGAATTCAAGAAAGTTCTATACTTCACATGAGATTAGACTAAAAGTTTTCAGGAAATCCCTGAAAAGAATTTATTCTTTCCCAATAGTCTTTACCTTAACTATTTAGCCCCAGAGTAGGGTAAGGAGACATCAGGTATCTTTTTGTTCCTCTGTGTGGCTGCCTAAACTCCATTCTATAGAGATGGGAGAACCTAATTGTTAAGAAGCTGCTGTATCTGTCTCAAAAATGTTTCAGCATTCATCAAAAAATATTACTAGCTTCAAATCTGAATGATGATTCAAAATCTAAAATTTTCTTTGTGAACAGAAGTTATGACATATTTTGGCTTGAGCTAATAAAAATATCATCTTCTCAATCATCTGGAGGGTTTTCAGCACATTTTAATCCTGATTTTAATTTTAATTCAAAATGTTCATGGCTCAAACTAAATTTCTAAAGGAAAAGCTATTTTTGTCTGAAGAAAACCAAATCCAACAACATTGAAATTAGATGTTTAGACAACTTGTATTGTCTAGACCTTCTCCTAGAAGAAAAAAAATGTTTGGCTTCACTGACTGGACATTTATTGAGAAAAATACAATAATTTTCTGGCAATTCTTATTTGCTTTCATGAGCAAAGTACTGTGTTTTTTCTCTAACATTAACCATCTCAGTTGTTGGTGGAGAGGATGGAGGGATGCTAACCAGGTAAGGACCTGGTTAGTCTAACTTCCCTATCAGTGTTTTAGGAATCAGCAACTGGATATTTTGGCTCAGTCCCAGTAGGAAAAGCTGTAAAATCATTGAAGATTATGACAAAATCTTTATTGTATGTCTGCACAGCATCATGTCCAAAGGAGCTTTACTTTCAGTTAGGGTCTTGAAGCAGAACTCTGGTAATAAAAAATAATAATTAACTGGAAAGGAAGGAGAACAGAAACACAGAATTTGGGCCTATGGAATCTCTCTCTTGCTCTGTTACGCTGATAGAGGTGATTATCTGACATGTATATTTTTCAGAGGATAAAACCTTACAGTAGTCAGATAAAGAAATCTAAATTGTAAAGGGTAAGTAAATCTTGTACTGTCTTGTGTTGGATACTAGCACCTTCCAAAACACATGGATACCTTGGGAGTGTCTGAGGGAGAGCTAGTGCATTTTAAATGTAAAAGCTTTTATCCAAAAAGTGTCTTTTCAAAATCAGAATTGTTCATGAAACACTTGAACTTGTTTTGAAACTGTCATGTTTTTCATAAAGGGGTTCATCAAAGGACAGCTTGTACCTGTACATTTTCCTTCCAGCACAACAGATCCAATCCACAGTAGTTGCTCAGTTCAGGTAAGCTAATTGCAAGTGAATCGATGCAAATGTTGTGCATTCACAACTGCTCAGGGCTAAGCAGTCGCATGGGAATAACTGTTTCCGCATAACTGTTCCTGAATAACTATCTGCATAAAGATGTTTACTTGGGAATAAGTATTCAAGCATGAAATAGCTACTGTCCTTTACCTTCATAACATATATTAATCTGACTTAAATGCTAGATGTAGATGGACATACTATAAAATTATCATTTTCCATCCAAAGGTTGAATATAGGAGACAGAGTAAAGGACTTAGTTAGAAAAGTAAAGCTTTCCCTTAAACTGAGCTGCTGCATCAGGTACATCCTGTGGCTTGTCCTTAGCTCAGATATATGGTGGTGAGTAAACCTTCAAAGTTCCTGCAGAGCCTCACCTCTGTTTTTAGTCACTGCAAGATCCTTTCCACTTCTGCTTTGAACCTTCCAGTGGTCCGGGCAACAATATCATCCCTTTTCTGAAACATGTGCTACAGTCTTAGGGTAGAGCTCCAAAGCATTTTCCCCAGCTTCAGGGTCCCCAAGAAAAGCAGGTTTTTTTCCTTGCTTTGTTTTAATCCCAAATCAAACTATACCACAGTCCATCCTTATCCTTTTGTAACTCTACTGGCACAACAGGGGGGAGGGAGAATTGTGATGTGCTCAGGAGACTACACCATGAGTGAGAGGAAGTTTGAAATTGGTAGGAACACTCATTTTAACCCCTAAAATCTTTATAATCTTCTTCTCTGTTTGGTCAAGGAATTTCTGTGTTCCTTAGACTGCAGATTCTGTTGCTGTACACGGCTCATTGCTTTTTAGACCAAGAAATGAAAATGGCCCCATTAGTAGAAGGTTATATTAACTTTATTAGATTATTAAAGAACATTAGAAAATATTAATGTCTTTTTATGGTTCCATTTTTTTAAGATGCTTTCTATTTTATCTAACAAAGATCATTAACACTAAGAGAACAGTTTTGTTTTCTTGCACATGTTGCTAAACAAGTCATAATATTTCAGGTATATTACACAGAACACATTAAAATGAGAGACCTCACTTTTAAAAGTGCACAGGACCCTCATCATTATACATGTCCAAATTTTTATACTCTTATTTACAATAAATATGAATTGAATATATTATTCTGGAAGCTGCACCATTAAGAATAATGGCACAGTTTACATAGTAATATACTGCTTGCCTGGAATAAAGATACCTGCACTGTTCCCTGTATGTTGGTGATAAAATAAAATAGGAATACTAATGTAGGCTTATACTAAAATAAAATGTGCCATCAGACATGCTTCACGGGAGATAGCCTGCTTTCGACTTTTCCAGACTGCTTTTAACCTCATCTTGTGGGACTAGTGCATTTGCCCTCATCTTTTCTTGCATTTACCACAGAGGTCACACTCCATTATATTGTTCATGTGAGCAAGAGTGGTAGAAGTCAGCCTGGTATTTAGGGCTAGGAAAGGATCTAAACAGAGATAAGTGGACAGAAACATCCTGCTCTAGGCACATGCGTACCAGCCCCATCACTTCTGTGTGTGAATAAAAGACCCATAAATGGCAGCACTTCATGTAATGGACTGTTTTCCATTTTGTCTTCAGCTGCAGAGACATTAATTTTCTTAGGTTGCAACGAGGTGACAGGCCTCTGCACTTAGGTGAGACTGAAGCGCTCCAGACGCCTAGGTCTCCAGGGACAGTATTACCTCTCTCCATTTTCCCTTTTCAAGCATGCAGAAGTCATATGCATATTATTGCTGTCCCATAATTCCTTCCCCACCACCAGCTTCTTCTCATGCTACCTAAAAGTTCGTGCCCGTCCTGTGATGCTTCCAGCAGGTCTCTGTACAGGTTCCCAGTCATGATCAAGAGACCCAAATGTCCTTTGGCTGGAGAGGACTGTGCTTTAATAAACCCCTAAAGGATAAAGGTTTTTTCAAACTGGACCCCAGGAACCTGTGAAGAGATCTGTGCGTGACTCAACCTTCAGAAAAACAAGCAGCAGGAGGTTAAAGAGAAACATGCATCAGGTGGACAATCTCTCTTACAGCAAGAAAGTCAGAAAGGGATCACAGTGAGATATCTGAGCTAATACCTGACAGATGACTGACTACTAGTCCTTACTGAAGCCAAGGTCAAAACCAGAGCCTGATTCACCAAGGGAATTATTAGAAGGGCTTTTTCCCCAGTTCGATATCTCTGTTTAATTCAATGGTGGAGGCTTTAACCCTTGTTTCTTATTGCTCTTCCCCAGGTTCCCCTTCTCCCCATTCATTGCAATTGCCTCACTTGAGTAGTCCCTCCCTGCCCAGCCAGCGTGGAAGCCCCTCACCCCACACGTGCATGTAACATGGCAGAGGACCAGCACAAACGCCCTGTGTAGCAGTTGAGATGCCTCCCTGAGCTCCTCTAATAATGCACCTGATTTTTCAGTGTGGACAGTCAGCTCTTTTCCTCTGAGTGGGTTTCTGTCCATGATCAGGAGGTGACTTAACCTTTGATAGAGATCCGAGCGCTGTGTTTGCCAGTGGGACACAGGTTGACACATGCACTATTTTTACTCTGTGCTATGCTTGGTTTATTTCTGGCCATGGGTACATAAAGGAAGGGGAACTCATGGATTTGACTGACATGCTTGATAATTCTTTTCAACCAGAGCTCGCCAATGTAGATATAGATTAAAAAGAAAACAAACAAAAATAAATCCTGGGTCCTTATTGGTAAACACACCTCCATGTCTGCATTGTCCCCATTGCCAAGCCTCGGTGCTGCTGGGATACTGGCAGTCCATGCAGGAGCAGACATTGGACCCCAGCTTGCTTTCATCATGGATACATGGCTTCCAGACACTGCTGGCAGGCTGTCACAGTTGCATCAAATTTCTTTTAGGCAATGGAAACAACAGCAGCTGCTGCATGCTGAGCATTGCTGATAAAATCATCAAACTTGCTAGCATTTTGGTAAATATTGCTCTTGGTGGAAACAAACAAACACACAAACAGAAACCTGGGCAGTGGTTTGCAGATACAGCTGGTCCTTTTCAGCAGAGAGCACAGAAGAAGGCAGGCCATGCAGTGCACTGGATATTAGAAGGGATTTGGGGAAGCCCTTGCTGGGGAATGGACTACAGACTGTATGAGCCCTAGGGTGGTCCACCAAGCACCCCTTTGGCAGGAGTCCCCACTTCACTGATGGACACCTTCATGTCTCAGCCCTAAATGTGTCATGGACACCCAAGGAGAACTGAGGGCCAACAGAGTTCATGTGTAAAAGAAGGTGGCAGCAAAGAAAGTAGAGGGTTGCACACAAGGAGAAGAAAAAAAGTGAGGCCCAGGAAAGGAAGGAAAGTGTAGAGAAATGGAGATAGGGGTCCAGGCAGCCATATCACCTTATTCTTCTGCCTCCTTAGTCATACACCCTACCTCTTCCCAGCCTTTTTTCCTCATCTTGGCTCTTCAAAATGATTTGAAGGGCTTTAGATAGATGATTAGGACAATTATGGTGAATCCATTAGTCCTGGCCAGATTTTCCCTCTATCTTTTTCATACCTTTTGATATCAAAAGAAAATCCTCACCAGAAGACAGGATTCTTAGGTTAAGAGGACATATAAAGGGACTCCTGCTGCAAAGTAACAGTCGATAAGGAACTGATGCTCTAATGAGTCTGTGAGCTGCTGACAGCAGCATTGCTCGGGCATTTCTATAAAGCATGGACTGTCCACAGCAGACATTATTAGCAGATAAAATCTATGCTTGCCTGATGAACTGGATTGGAAATCTAATCCAGAAAGACAGGCTTCTAAGACTTTGCATTAAAAGTTAACTGCAATTGTCCACTTAAGTCCATGTGGAAAAAGAAAAGCAGGACAAGGCAAGATTTAGGATTTATTCCTTGCACCTGAAGACTGTAGTTTTCTGTCTCTGAATGTGGTGCTTTCAGAAGTCTTCTCACAAAGGCTTCACGTAAGCCCTGCATAAGTAATGAAGTGCCACAGCCTTTATCAGAAAAAAATTACTAATGTGGATGAAGTTTCTACTTTGTGGGACCCAGAGGGCCTGTCGCTCAGCCTAAGTAGAGCAGCTCAGCTGATCTTTCCTGTTTAGGATTCCCTTAACAAGAAGTCATGTGTTTGGGAGTCAGCTGTGGAGTTGGCAGGCTGTTTTTTCTTATCTCTTCATTCATTCATATGAAGAATGAGGCTGGAGCAAAATACACAGTCCTTACACAAGCGGGGGAGTACCTAGCATTCAGCTCTTTGCCTTGGGAGAGCTTCTTCTGATAACTATTATCACTGAGTTCCTGTGGTCCTTCCATGTCCTGCTGAGGACCTCTCAGCTTGTGCATACTTGGGGGTCCTCCATGCCTATCTTTGTATCTTGCTTTTGTAGTGGGTTTTGGGAATGCAGTTGCGCAACATACAAAACCAGCTTTGTGCTGTGACATGAACGAGGATTTGGCTGTTCATCAGGTGAAATTCACATCCATTACACAGCATCCAATCTGGCAAGATGGACCTAAAGAGAACCTCACGATGCTGAAAAATTAATTCTCCTGCCCCAGAACAGACTCAGCATTATGACACTATCTGCCATGTGTTTGCTCGGACTACTCTTGTAAAGATTGCAGTGATGGAGATCCACTGCTTCATTATTCTTCCGCTGCTGAATATTTCCTTAATATCCAACTCAAAATCTTTTGCAAACTTTAAATCCATGGGACTTGATCAGAACATAAGCTTTCTATCTTTCTTTGAGCACATGTTGGTGGAAAATAGGTGCATTTTTGTGAAGCAAACCAAAAATATACAAAATAAAATAAAAAGCCTGAAGGACAGAGTACCAGGTATGGTAGAAGCCTCCTGGCAGTGTGTGAAAAGTGATGTATTTTTCTGTTTCCAGTCAGAGGGAGTGAATTTCTCATTGTTTCGGGTTCCCCCAACAAAGAGGAAAGACAAACGGTATTTACAATAAGAACAGGAATTTCATGCATGAGTAAACAAAATGCATGGGGTTTTTTTGAGGAGTCATTTCCTCCTGTCAGAGTCTCTAACCTGTTATTCTGGGAGATCCTTTGCTTGTCTATCATAACTAACATTAATTTATGTATGTCTGTGTCTTCTCATCTGCTGCAAGTACTCCTGGGGTTATGCCCTTGAATGTAGGGTTAAACCTTGAACTAACTGCCTTACCATGAAGGCCTCTGGAGAGAGATTGCTCCATTCAGGAGTGTTATTGCAGTATATTGATTTGGTTTTCCACCATGTTCTTTAATAGACCTTTTGCAATTGTAACTGCCAATGCAGATTTACCATTGTCGCGTTAAGAGTGTGAGTCTAGCCGCGTTCGTCGAGCTATTATGGCCAAAATACTGGTCGCGCTCAGAAGAACTATCACGACTGGACCAACGCACACCACAATTTATTTGAGCAACAGATACAGAGATTCTTTGGATTGCCGGTGATAGTGATTGTCTGCAAAAGTATATACAAATATATAATATAGCAAATAATAATAGCAGTGCTGATTATGAATAATCTAAAATGACTCTATAGAGATTTCTAAATATTTCCCAGGGAGACACCTGGTATAACCAAGTGTCCGAATCTTACCCACAGGCGTCCCAATGGGGGTTGACGAGAGGCTCAGCCTGTCGACTGATCCCAGTAGTCAGAATGGTGACGATGGTATCTTCCCTAACATTCTCTCTCCCTTAAACTATATTTATATTTTTTTTTACCTTTCAGGTGGAGCTTGAGTGGCTCTAGTGATACATACCTTTGTTATGGTTGGTATAAATCTTTCTCGCTTTGCTTTTAAAGGTATATACTAGAAAAATTCAACGCGCAAGCTCAGTGAGGGGTAGTTGCACCCTGGAGGCGGGTAACTTTTGGGATGGAGGTGTGTTTTGGTATTATAAAGAGGTTTTAATGAGCAAAGTTCATCCACAGGGCACAATTTTGCAATTGTACAGTGCTGGCCATGGCATGGTTCCATGGTTCCATCTCATTCCTGGACCTGCAGTGATTTATGGAGGAGTTGGGCCGTGGAGCCTTCGCTCCACTCCCTCATCCAATTATCTCTCTCAGAACTAGTACACCAAGCTTCCCCAGTGCTGCCAATATCTAAGATTGCAGGTGGTGTTGCTTAGGGAACGATCACTGAACTGATATTCAGCATGTCAACCGTATTCCACCCTGGAAGTTAACTTTTATGAAATGTGGATATAACTTTAGTCTCAATAATTTCAACCTCAGTAATCTTACCCCAGTAATCATTCCACAACCATTTGACTGGCCATGCTCTGGGATGACTAATTGGTGATGGCTAATCACCACTTGTCATCACTAATGTTGATGTCCATTTCCAAGAAAAATGCACCGTCATTCCAAGAAAACTGAGATCCTCACTCTGAAAATGGCACAACTGGAGACACTTTGCTTGCTGAAACACTTTGCTGCTTTCCCTGCAACGGTCACTTAGATACCCTTCAGTAATCTCTTGTTACCACAAGGATGAATATCAGTGTACAAACAGGAGTTACAGTTTGTGCAGTTCACTGTGAAAATAAGGTCTAGCTTTCTTTTTCCCCTAGACCTGCTAGCAATGGCATTTCCTTGGCCGGGATATGTTTACTATGGAGGCTAATTGTGATCTATGCCATAAGGATATTTTTTTTTCCAGATAGGCTTATCTTTGGTGATATTTACAGGTTGAGATCTGCTCACTTCACATTTCTGAGGGCAGGATCTCTGTCCATATCACAATGGCATCTCTTCACATGCACCATATGTCTTTGGTTAATGTGTCACCAGTTCCCTGCTGTATGAGATGGCTACATGTGAGGAGATAATGTTGTGAATCCTTCCTTCTCAGCTAGCAGTGGCTTCCTGGGGTCTCCTAGAGTCCTGAAAGTCATTTTGTGAGTACCTGTATTTACTGCATTAGATATGGGGACCTTCTGTCTTGTTTTAACCTTGAAAGGGGGTCAGATCATAGATCCCAGAAGAGAAGATTAGCTGTGTTTCAATGGTGAAATCTAGCAATGTTTCTTGTCTGATGGATATGGATGCCCATCTCCTGACTTAACAACGAAACAGAGTTCAGCTATGCACAGGCAACCTCCCTCACTGGGTCTGCTTTGAAAAAAACTCATCTGTCTGAGCAAGAGGAGAGACATAGTACACCCCACATGATCGGCGTACCAGCAAAATGCTCCAGAATTTTTTCATCTCCAGGTTAGTTGTGCTGACATGTTGTATATATGTGTGATACTAAAGTCAATCACAATATTATCTTCATTTATTCCATTTTGGATTTACTTCCCAGGCACATCCAGGCAGATACAGAGGCCTTGGTGGTGAACTGCTATTTCTTTCTTCAGGGCCGTAGTCTCGAAATGTCCTCTACTCAATCAGAGACTCTACAAGTTTGGCTGGGTTTTCTGCAACAGGGCAGTTTGCTTTGGTTTGGATCCCAAACAGTGTTTTTGACTGCTTCCATCTCTTTCTTGTTGTCCAGTGTGTGGCGAGGAAGCTGCTTGCTTTATCTCAAAGAGGTTGCCAATATTTGTCTGTAACATCCTGCACTGAGAATATTTTTTTTCTACTGGAGTTTTCCTGAGTCAGTGGAGGGCATTTAGCATAAGTTCTGTATAGTGCTTTGCTTAAATTGCTGCATTAATGTTTTCCAGGTCATGGGCTCTGTTTCCTTAGTAAAAATAACTGCTTTCTGCATTTGTTTGGTTATTCTGTGATACACTACTGAATCATTCATAGCTTTTCAGATTTAATATGCTTAGTATCTTTCAAAGAAGTTTTGGCAATCTCCTTAGTGAAGGAGCCAAAATTCTCTTTGTGCTTTGATATTTTTGTTTTTCCATCTGTCCTATAGATACCTGCTCCAGTTTAAGCATTAGGGTCAGGTGCTCTGTAGCTGAAAGAAGACACGTGCCTGTTGGCCTCTGTCTGAGTCTCTATGCTGCAAGACTAAATTCAGGTTCTTTATTATTTTGCTCTGGGTATGTAATCATGCCCCCTTGATGTTTGGCTCAACATTTGCCTGACTGATGTTTCACTTCCTTTTCCTGTAGGAGGTTTTTGTGACCAGGTAGATCCTTCATGTGCTGCTGACTCCTTGGTGCTCAGCTTCCTTCAGCTGGCAAAGGTCCAGAAGCAAAAGCAGAGCAAAAGCATAAATTGAGAATGAAGAGCCACCTTGTTCCCCCCTGGCTGCAAAATCTCATCCTTTGGGCCTGATGCCTCTGAGGTTTTATGCATTAACTGGTCTGTTCTTCTTGCTGGAGACTTTGGCATAGCAATTTTTTTTCACGCAACCACTACTGCATGTGACTTCATATGCAGAACCTTTTTCTCTTTTTTCTCTTTTTACTTTGTTTCTATGATTTCACCATTTTGTGTTGCTCATCTTCCCTTTCTTTCTGTTTGTATTTTTATACAAACTTATGTTAGGTTCCCTTGCTGGTGTCTGTACATTTTGGTAATTTCTCTGCTTTCTCCAGGCTACTGATGAATCATCTCTCCAGTTACTAACAACTCCTATTTTCTCTCTGCATTTGAATGGGAGCTTGTTCAGTAGCCCTGAATGGTCTAATGCTTGTGCCAAAGTTTGTGGGTAGTCTGTGATTTTTCTTATTTGACTTCCTGTAGCTTTCTGCTGTTGGGGAATTTTTATTGTACCCCTTGAGGTGAATTAAACACATTCGTGCTTAAACATAAAACAAGCAAACAAACAAAAACTGAACAATATTGGACAGAGTCTTACTTGTATAAGCAGTTCTGCAAGGAGTCTGCAAAGATGCGTCATGAGCCGATCCCTTATATGTACTTGTACCAGCACCATTTCTGTGTGCTTTGGCCTGAAGTGCCTCAGCTCAGTGTTGGATTCATCCCCCAAAGCCAGTTCTGCTGCCTAAGTGGCCCCTGAGCCCTCCAGCTCCAGGACGGCTACAAGACAATGCTGCTCTGGTTCTTATCTCATTGCCAAGGGAAACTTCACCTCCTTACTGGGAGTGTTCTGTCTCTGGCATTCCTGCTTCCAGACAGTTTAATCCTTTCTGCAGTTGGGCCTTCTTGCCCTCCATGCCAGATCATTCTTTGGTCACAAATTACCACTGCTGAGCAGTTACAATTTGAATTTCCCTTTCAGTGCTGTCTATGTCCTCCACAGCAATCTGACAACCTTGTCATCAGTTCTGTCAGTTACGGCAACACAGTGATAATAATTTCTTGGTCATAATTTCTGAAAATACAGCTTTTCCACAGATAGCTTTTTTTTGGGATTGAAAATGTTTTTGCATACCTATGTAAATACTATCATGGGCTCTTCTGACCTTTTCCTAGCACACCAGGGCACTATCGTTTCCCATTAATAAGGTAGTAAGACTACTCATTTTTTACTGCCCCAACATGGCTGATTTTTGAAAGTGATGAAAAAACTGTACAGTTTTCTAAGCATGACATGAAGGATTCTGTCTCTTCCTCTTACTACATAACAAAACAGAGCCATGAGTATTACTCCTACGAAGTTTCTAGTTGGGTAGTTCCCTCCTTACTCCCAGGGTATTATTTCAAGATGGTGCAAATCATCATAGTTTTCATCAAATCTAGAACAGAAAATCGATGTACTGATTTAATCAGTTTTCTCTCTGTGCTTCCCCTCTCTTTTCTGCCTTCTTTCGCATCTGCCATCACCACCCGACGTATTTGGTTTCTAATTTCACATACACTTCTGACATCATGTTGAGAGTCTCATCAGTACAACACTGAAGCTTGCTTCTTTCACTACATATACTGCATTCTTCCATGAAGTGCTTCCTGAAAGTAAAGTTTTTTCCTTCTTGGGCATTTCCTTACAGAGTGATGGGGAAGAGATGGATGTGTATGTACCACTTAAGAGAAGAAATGAGAATTTTGTCTGCTGGTAGTGACAGTATTACTCTTTGAGGGGTCAAAATGGCATATAAGTGGTTCGGTTCAGCCATGAATATATACTGCCATACTGTAAAACTCCTAGTTTTACATCTATCATTCAATAAGTAGCTGTAAGCCACCTGTTGTGTCTGCATCCTGAATAACATATACCTGCACACCTGTATTGCTCCTCCTTCCCTTCCCCTTTTAGTGAGTGCTGAAGAAACACAACCGTATACTTAACAATGTCAACTTCAGTGTTTCAGCTGTCTCTATCAAGCGTTTTGGATTTGGGACCCATATTCTTTAAAAAATGAGCAATTGCTGAAGCCTGTCTGTTTCTGATCAAAGAACGGTGAGGTAACTCAAAAGTGTCCTTTATGAACTTCTCATCTGTGAGATTGAAAAAGAAATATTCTGGTTTTGTTTTTAAAGTAAGCAGAATCCACTGATGCAAACTCTTTAAGCATCCTTATATTTTAGAATACAGTGTGCTCCCAAGACAAAAAATCCTGACATGCATCCCTGCCTCCAGATACTCTCTGCATATAATGAGTCATCTACTTAAATGTCAAAACAGATGCTTGAAGTCAGACCGAACTTGAATACAGGGGAGCGGTCTTCTTGTACTAGTCACCTATAGCACAGTGATTTGATATGGTAGTTGCAGAGTCTAAATTCCCTTTCCTTTTGAACAAATAACCAGACACCCTTGATAAAGATCACATTTAGTGTATTTTCTGTCTCCTGATCCATCCTCTTATCCCTTTAAGGTGGAACTTAAGGGGCTTCCCAGAGAAACAGTGTTATCCTAGAGCACAAAGAAATCAGAAATTTGTTCTTTGGGTGTCATGAACCCACATTTTTAGGAAGAGCTTGAAGTGAGATTATAGACAACTGGCCTCCTAAATCATAGGTTGCCTCTTTTTTTTTTTTTTAAAGAAATCCTCAGATTTGAAATAAATTTCTTATCTTCCTGTTGCATGGCTGTAGGCACTTGGCACTACTATCACATATATGAGACATAAGACAAAGATGTGAGATTGCAATGAATTTTGTTTGCTTATCAATAACAGTTCTTTATAAATAGCATTTATTCTGCTGTGGAATGAAAATTATCGTAAGAGCCACTTTTACAAGAGCTCATTGGAGTATAATTGTTTAAGACAATTGCAATTTTTTCCATCAAAATATTGTTCTTTGAGATAAGAAAAGCTTTTATTCACCATAACAAAAGGCTGAAGTGAAGAGATATAGGAAATATCCCTCAATATTTTAGGAAGAGAGCTAATGAAACTGAACATTGGTCTCAATGGAAAAAAATACTAATCCACTAGGCGATATTCAAACCACCAACAGTTTCCTATGTCCTAATTTAAGTGGCTTGTTACTCATCTAAAGCTCGAAGTGTTTTTAATTTGAAATCAAAGTTTATGTGTTGATACTGGAACAGACAGTCTCAAATGCTCTCTTTGCCCTGCAGCTGCATGGTCAACTCATTTCATTCAGTTCCTTGCTTACCGAAAGTGATGTGCTGAAGAAGGTGATGTGGTAGAAATGCCAATGGGATTTACAATACTGTAATTCAAGTAGTTTTCAGGGAGCAAATGAAGGCATTCCTTAAATCCCTGAAGGGTTGCTGCTGTGAGTCTTCTGTTAAGAGAATCAGAACTGGGGGACTATAAAACTCAGGGATTTTCATCTTTCCAGTACAATACTGCAGACGTTGGTTGGGTATAAGACCTCAGGGGTTCCTCCAGTCCCAGTCCCATAGATGCAACTGCTGGGATACTGGCACCCACACAAAAATAAACTTTACTTGTATAAACCTGAAAAACAGAGACAGCCTGATCCTGTTTCTGCTTTTGACTGCTGAGGGCATGAGTTTGCTAATGACCTCATGCATACACACACACACATCCATCCCTCCAGGAGCTGGCACTAGACTCAGTTTATTTACTGACTGGCCTCCCAAGCCCTGCAGTTGCTGTACTCCAGACCTATGGGCCTCTAAGAGCTCTGGTCCTATTTTCAGTTGCTGGACCTCAGACCTCTCATCCTGCTTACAGTGTAGTACACGTTAAAGTTCATTGGTAGCTACATATTCATACACACATGCACAGACTGGAGAGCACTCTAAAAAGAAAAGAAGTCACAAATAGGTTTTAATACGATGTGAGATCCTGTGGTGACCAGGTGCAGGGCTTGGCCAAACAAGTGTAAAGGCCAGCAGCTTGTTTACCCATGACCAGCACTGTTTATGCCCCTTCCTTTCCATTTACCTATGCTTGCTACTTCCTGCTCCCTCTTTTTCCCCTCCTTTGCTCCTTCCTCTATATGTTCTATAATGCATCTTGCAGATTCCCACACTCCCATTAAAATATTCCATAATTAATTTTCTATAACACCACAACCCCCTCAAATCTAGAACTATAGAACAGCCATGGAAGCCGGCCCCATGGAAGGGACCTCAAAAGATAACCTGGACCAAACTTTTGTGGGAAAGAGAGACTAGATGAGATTATCTAGTACTCTGTTCAGTCGTGTCTTGAAGCCCTCTGGTGATGGGGACTCTACCACATCCTTGGGGATGTTGTTCAAGTGAATGATTGTTCTCACTGTGAAAAATTTCTTTCTTATATCAAGATGAAACCTCTCCCAGTGCAGTTTGTACCAGCTGTTCCTTGTCTTCTCCACGTGGCTCCTTGTGAAGAGAGAGCCTCTGTCCTCTTTGAAGGCACCCTCGATGTGATAAGGTCCTCTTGAGTCTTCTCTCCTCCAGGAAGAAAGGACCTAACTCCTCATTCTTTCCTCATAGGGCAGGTTCTCCAGCCCTTTGATCATCTTTGTGGCCCTCACTTGGACCATCTCCAGTCTGTCTGTGTCTTTTTTTCATT
Organism: Sula dactylatra; assembly: GCA_013389905.1. Lineage (NCBI taxonomy): Eukaryota > Metazoa > Chordata > Aves > Suliformes > Sulidae > Sula > Sula dactylatra. Next base: position 164,445 of record WEKW01018182.1, on the reverse strand, counting down.
GTGGGTACTGAAACTGGACACAGTACTCCAGGTGCAGCCTGACAAGTCCTGAGTAGATCGGGATGATCACATCTACATCTCTGCATGTAATGCCTCCACAGATGCAGTCCAGGATCTGATTTGCCTTTGTTGTTAAAGTGGTGCACTTGTGACTCATGTTCTGCTTGTTGTCCATCAGGACCCCCAGGCCCCTTTCAGCAAGGCTGCTCCCCAGCCACAGAGATCCTAACCTGTATTGGGTTTTTTGGTTATTTTGTCCCAGGTGTGGGACTTTGCACTTGTCTTTGTTAAACTTCATACAGTTCTTGCTTGCCCACTCTTCCAGCCTGTCCAGATATCTCTGTAAGATGGCTCTCCCTTCTGACGTTTCCACCTCACTACCCACTTTAGCAACATCAGCAAACTTGATGAGGGTGCTTTCAATACCATCATACAGATCATTTATGAAGATGATGATATTTATGAAATTTCCCATAATAAGTTGTTTTCACAAATGAGACCCATGCTAATCTTATTCCCATCCTTCCTAACTGCTCTGGCTGAACCACCTCAGAGCAAATCTTGAGTAATTCCTTCAATAAAGCATTGAGGGACCAAAGGGCTGTGGTCTATGACATTGTCTCTGTTATCTATAGTGTCTTAGGGCTTTTGTAGCTATATGTTTAATTTGTTATTGGTCTTGTTTCTTGTCTTCGTTTCCTATGCATATATTTCCATATTTACACAACCAGATATTATTAGAATATTGTATTTTACATATGTATGTACCCACACACCAGTATATGCTGGGGACCACCCTCCTGGAAAGCAGCTTGGCAGACAAGGACCTAGGGGGTCCTGGTGGACACCAAGTTGAGCATGAGCCAGCACTGTGCACTTGCTGCAAAGAAGGCAAATGCTATCCTGGGATGCATTATGCAAAGTATTGCCAGCCCACTGAGGCAGGTGATTCTTCCCTTTTACTCCATGCTGATGAGGCCACACCTGGAGTACTGTGTCCAGTTCTGGGCTCTCCAGTACAAGAAAGACATGGATGTACTGCAGAGAGTCCAACGAAGGGCCACAAGGATGATTATGGGACTGGAGCACCCAACATATGAGGAAACGCTGAGAGATCTGGGACTGTTCAGCCTGGAGAAGAGAAAGCCAGGACAGATCTTATCAATGTCTGTAAATACCTGAAGGGAGGGTGAAAGAGGATGGTGTTGGGCTCTTTTCAGTGGTATCGAGCACCAGGACCAGAGGTGATCGGCACAGACTGAAACACGGGAGGTTCCCTGTGAACATCAGGAAACACTTCTGTACTGTGAGGGTGACTGAGCACTTTAATAAGTTGTCCAGGGAGGCTGTGGAGTCTCATTCCTTGGAGATATTAAAAAGCTGTCTAGACATGGTCTTGGGCAACTGGCTCCAGGTAGTCCTGCTTGAGCAGGGGTGTTGGACCAGATGAGCTCCAGAGGTCCCTTCCAACCTCAAGCAGTCTGTGATTCTGTAATTCCTTCACAGAAGAGGTCTCATTTTATAGGTCACAGATACAGTCTCAGCATCACATAATTTCTCTTTGGGTCCTTAGATAAGTTCAAATGCCTTCAAGGAAACCAAATATCCTGATCACCTCCTTTCTGGGCAAGTACAACAACTTCCAAACTAATGTACAAAGACTATTGCATCATTGCATCTTCCTTTGCACCTTTTCTTAACGGTCATTCTCTGAAAGGTCTCATTGATTCCATTGTAGCCAGCAATGCCCATAATACAGGTCCAATTTAAGCCCATATTAAGGCAGAGTCTGGTTAGTTTTTCTTGCTTGTTGGTTCTTGGTATCTTTGTTGCTTAGTGTCAAGAAGTGGTGAATCAGTCTATAGAAGTATGAAGTACTTATGCACCCATTTAGTTAACTGTGGTGAGTTGACCCTGGCTGGATGCCAGGTGCCCACCAAAGCTGCTCTATCACTCTCTGTCACAGAGAAGGGTTGAGATAAGGACAGGGAGAGATCACTCACCCATTACTGTCATGGGCAAAACAGACTCAATGTGGAGAAATTAGCTTAAATTATTGCCAATCAAATCAGAATAGGGTAATGAGAATTAAAAAATAAATCTAAAAACACCTTCCCCACACCCCTCCCTTCTTCTCAGGCTTAACCTCACTCCTGATTTTTCTCTATCTCTTCCCCCTGAGCAGCACAGGAGGATGAGGAATGGGGGTTGTGGTCAGTTCATTACACATTGTCTTTGCCGCTCTTTCATCCTTAAGGGGGAAGACTCCTCACACTCTGGCCCTGCTCCAGTGTGAGGTCCTCCCACAGGAGACAGTCCTCCATGACCTTCTCCAACATGAGTCCTTCCCACAGGCTACAGTTCTTCACAAAGTGTTCCAGCGTGAGTCCCTTCCCTGGGGTGCAGCCCTTCAGGAACAGACGGCTCCATTGTGGGTCCCCCATGGGGTCACAAGTCCTGCCAGCAAACCTGCTCCAGCCTGGGCTCCTCTCCCCACAGGGCCACAGGTCCTGCCAGGAGCCTGCTCCAGCGTGGACTCCACACAGGGTCACAGCCTCCTTTGGGCACATCCACCTGCTCTGGTGTGGGGTCCTCCCTGGGCTGCAGGTGGATATCTGCTCCACCACTGCCCTCCACGGGCTGCAGGTGGATATCTGCTCCACCACTGACCTCCACGGGCTGCAGGGGGACAGCCTGCCTCACCATGGTCTTCACCAGGGGCTGCAGGGGAATCTCTGCTCCAGTGCCTGGAGCAACTCCTCCCCCTCTTTCTTCACCGGCCTTGGTGTCTGCAGAGATATTCCGCTCACATATTCTCACTCCTCTCTCCGGCTGCAATTGCACAGTTGGTTTTTTTTTATTATTCCTCCTTCTTAAATATGCTATCCCAGAGGTGCTACCACCATCACTGATGAGTTTGACCTTGGCCAGTGGCAAGTCTGTCTTGGAGCTGGCTGGCACTGGCTCTATGAGACATGGGGGAAGGTTCTAGCAGCTTCCCACAGAAGCCTCCCCTGTAAAGCCCTCTGCTACCAAAACCTTTCCATGCAAACCCAATACATCCATGTAGAGAAGTAGATGCTTTAAATTACTGTTGAGAAGAACCAGTATCTCTTCAATGAGTATATAGGGCAGCTAAGTGCCTCACTTAGGAACTCTGAATTTTTGAGCAGTGCATCGCTAAGTTAGGTACCACAGGTACCTAGGTCTGAAAACAGCTCCCAGTTCCCTTTTAAAATTTTCTTGTCATCGGATGGGTCAAGGGGAAATGAAAAGCATATGTATTTCCTCCCCATCCACTCCTAAGGAAACAAGTTTGCTCTGTCTGTGTTTGTATGAATGCAGGTGTCTGTCAGCACCCAATAATGATGTTTAATCTATCACTGAATTTCAAATAAGTCTGTCAGAGAGTTACAGGGCTAAACTATAGGGAGTGCTCAAAAGGTTTGTGAAGATATGAGGCTGGGCAAAGAAGAGGCACCCTAAACATGCCTCTACAGAGGAAGGCTTCAGTACTACCATTTTAGACATTGCCCACTCCTAAGACACAAAACTGCTGGGAAAAACATCCTATTGATTGGGTTACTCATGGAACCACTTGTTGTTTTAAACATTCTCCTTTCTTTTTCTGAAAAATCCCTCCCAACAAGTCATAGAATCATAGAATTTGGCATGGTGATTGCTGGCTTTTCGTGCCTTTTGTGCTTTGCCATGCCGCCAGGCACATACACTCCTCAGTAGGGGAGGGGTGGGAGAGGCAACAGAGAGGGTCCACAGCCAGTGAGGCACCTTGGCTCAGAAAGGCTTCTGGATGATGACCAATGATGACCACAGCTCAGATCTGACCCAGGGTATAAATGGGGCACTGCCAGAGGTACCCTTTGAGTAGTCTTCTTGGAGCAGCTGGCCTGTGTTTGAAGCCTCTGCCCTTGGGTTGGGACAGCACCTGAGGAAACTTCCTGTGATTGAGCTCCCTCACATTCTTTTGGGTGAGTGATTTCTTCTGGATATATCCTTGAGTGAGCCCTCTGCATCCTTCCCCAACCCAGCTGAGTGACTATAATTTCTGGGTACCCAGGAGAGGGAGGGAGTGCCCCTTTGTGAGTGAGAGTGTGTGTGTGTGTGTGCACGTGCACTTTGGACCATCATTCTTGTGTATAAATGTGTAGTAATAATACCCCAACTGACAACTTGAACCTGTTATGTGTTAAATGTTATCGGAGGGTTGATTGATTTCAGTGTACCGCTGTATCTCATCGGTTTTTGTTGTGGCTCTGGCTGTTTTGTGAAATAAAGTTGTTTAAGCTTATCCTTCATCTGGGTTAGTTTTAGTGTACCTCCATGACAGTACATCTAACATTTGTATGAGGAAGCAGTCCTCTGTGCATTCCAGGAATTTGATGGATGACATCTGAGCTGCTGTATTGTTCTTCCAACAAATGTCTGGATAGCTGAAGTCAGCCATAAGAAACAGGGTCTATTGACCCAAAGCTTGCTTTTAAGTGACCCAAATAGTACTTTTTTGGCTTCATCCTCTTGGTTTGGAGGTTGGTAGCAGATGCCTACTATAAGATCCCCCTTGGAGACAACCCATCTGATCATGACCCAGAGGCATTTGATAGGGCTTCCACAATTGCTGTAGTTGACTTCTATACATTCAAGGTTCTCCTTAACATAGAGTGTGATTCCTTTTCCTTTTCTCCCCTGCCTGTCTTTATGAAACAGCGTATAGCCATCCATCACAATCCTCCTGTCATGTGAGTTGTCCTACCATATTTCAGTTATTCCTATGATGTCATAACTTTCTGACTGGGCATGGAGCTTCAGTTCCTCCTGTTTGTTCCCCATTGGTATACATACACTTCAGATGGTTAATCTTCTGGATCTCCTCTTGTGAGGCAGCTAAGGAACATTAGTTGGTGCTTTGGTTGGCCTGACTTATTCCGCAGCTGGTTGCAATGGCATGAGCATTGCCACTTTGGACCTTGCCCCCCAGGTCCTTCAGTTTAAAGCCTGCCTCACCAAGTTGGGCAGCCTGCTGCCAAAGATTCCCTTGTCTCTTCTAGACAGGTGGATTCTATCCCTCGCTAACAGGTTACAGTCATCGAAGAATTGTCATAAAAGCCAAAACCTTCATGACGGCACCAGCCATGATGCCAGAAGTTGTTTTGCATCATACATCTGTTTCTGGCTGCCCCCTTTCCTCTGACTGGTAAAGTGGAAGAAAAGATAACTTGGGCACCAATACTTTTTGCTTGCACCCCCAGGGCTTTGTAGTCTTCCTTGATTCTGCCCAGCTTCCAGCTTGCAGTGTCATTCATGCCTGCAGGAAAGAGCAGCAACGGATAGTAGTCTGTGCTCTTGACAAGTTGTGGCACCCTCTCAGCAACATCTTGGACCTTAGCTCCCAGAAGGCAGCATACCTCTTGTGACTCCCTGTCAGGCTGGCACATGGGTGCCTCAGTGCCCCTTAACAGAGAGTCACCGTCTGCGAGCACTCGTTGTTTCTTTTTGCGGTATCCACTCTTAACATTCCTCAAACACCACAGAAACCCAACTTCTCCTTTTTGTTAAAAATGAAAAAAAAAACCAAACCATGAACAAAATTATTTTTTTATGTCTTGCAAACATTTTTTCTGTGCAACACTCATTCTTTTTGACATCTCAGATGCCTTTTTCTCACACCATCCCTCCCAATCACTAAGGCAGACTTGGTGAGGAAATGGGATTATGTCTACTTACATTTATAATTTTTATATATTTTCTTTGCATGTTTCCACACAAAGGTTGAGGATAATTACCCTAGCAGATGAAACACCTGTTGCTAAAAGCAGAAAGCAGGTGGACAGGATTTATGATATTTTTCCGTTTTAACAGTGAGATAAGTACTCGGTGGATTTTTTTAGCACTTGAAAAATAAAAGAAGTTTGTGCTTCCTCTTACGTAAAGCCTACACCAAAGAAAATTTTGGTTCTGTTTAGATATATCTACATAGCATTTGAAAACCTCACAGGCAATAAATTATTTTATCAGCACAAAAAGCTGTGAAGTACTGTCCCAGTTGTACTGAAAAGAAACTGGTCGAATCAATATGAACATGCAATGAAATCCAGCTTGTGTAAGCCTCAGATCTACCTCCTCTCAACAGACCTACACTGCTTTGTAGGAGGACTTGCATGTCTATTCCAGTAAATAAAATGGGCTAAAGCCAGTTCTTTAGTCCTGAGGGTATGTGGCATGGCACAACTTGACTTTAGAAAAGGGTAGTGCCATCCATGCAATCTATTGAGAAAAGTCCCTAGCCTGTGCTGTCCCTGCACCTGGGCATTGTTTTGTGAAATGGCAACTGGTTTGGGCCAAAATCATGCCAAGGAATATCCCATAAATTGAGCAATACAGAGGATCATGTGTCCTTCCCTGGGCCTGTTTAGTGTAAGAGTATGGCTATATCTATGTGGTTCCATTCTGAGGTTCTCTGGAGGGGAACAATTTTCAAAGAAGCCAGAAAGGTGACTTGTTTCTTCCTCTCAGAAACTGATCTTGATTTTCTTTTGTCTGTGTAATTCATGTCCAGATGTCATGCTGATGAGCACAAAAAATGTTTCCCCTGCCACTGTAAGGGAAGATCAGGTTCGTGACCACTTGAGGAACCTGGATATACACAAGTCTATGGGACCTGATGAGATGCATCCCAGAGTCCTGAGGGAATTGGCTGGTGTGATTGCTGAGACACTCTCAATGATATTTGAAAAGTCAAGGCAGTCAGGTGAAGTCCCCACTGATTGGAAGAAGGGAAACATTGTGCCCATTTTCAAAAAGGGTAGAAAGGAGGACCCGGGGGACTACCGTCCTGTCAGCCTCACCTCTGTGCCTGGGAAGATCATGGAACAGATCCTCCCAGAAGCTATGCTAAGGCACATGGAGGGCAGGGAGGTGATTCGAGGCAGCCATACTTTACATCACTGGCATTTCATGTCCTTCTACACACCTGTTCTTTTCCTGGGCTGCATCACAAGCAGCGTGGCCAGCAGGTCGAGGGAGGTGATTCTGCCCCTCTGCTCTGCTCTGGTGAGACCCCACCTGCAGTGCTGCGTCCAGCTCTGGGGTCCTCAGCACAGGAAAGACATGGAACTGATGGAGCAGGTGCAGAGGAGGGCCACAAAAATGATCCGAGGGCTGGAGCATCTCTCCTGTGAGGACAGGCTGAGAGAGTTGGGGTTGTTCAGCCTGGAGAAGAGAAGGCTCCAGGGGGACCTTACTGTGGCCTTTCAGTACTTAAAGGGGGACTATAGGAAGGATGGGGGCAATCTCTTTAGCAAGGCCTGTTCTGACAGGACAAGGGGTAATGGTTTTAAACTAAAGAAGGTAGATTTAGACTGGATATAAGGGAAAAATTCTTTACAATGAGTGGTGAAACACTGGCACAGGTTGCCCAGAGAGGTGGTTGCCAACAGTTTGTGGTGCCTGTTTCGGGCAGCATTTGCTGCGTACGAAGAATGAAGCTCCCACTCCATGCAAAAATATAACCTGTTCTCAGAAATTGAGATTGCCACTCACAGTGTAAAGGCTAGAACTACAATATTCACTGGTTTGATGTCACAGCTATGAATTATGAATATTTCTTAGTCATCGCCTCCAGACTGGAACGTTAATGAGCAAGTGCAATTTCTCCCATTCATTTACTGTGGGTGTTAATACAGAAAGGCCATTTTACACATATTTAGCTAACACTGCGGAGAAGTTTTTCATCTATAATCAAAAATCCTTGAAGTTCCCTACTATGTTTTAAGCAGCTATTATGCTGGTTTCAGTTTTTAAAAGAAATAGTAATTTTGGCTGCCTATGTTTAGGATGCCTCACTATAAATCTGATTTTCTCAGCTCTCAGCATGGGCTGAAAACCTTTGTAATCACACCATGCCTCAAAGCAATCTTCAGAAAACCTGAAGAACAGTATGCACCCACATTTTTCTAGCCACACAAATAGCTATTGGGAGTATACAGCTCTTCTGCTCAGGATATCTAGTAGTAAACCAAGACACTAAGCTTGGTGGGGGTTGGCAGTGAAGTTTATTTGCACTTAATTTAAAGATACCGTTCTCTAAAGGTATATGCTATTCCAAATCCAGATGTACTTGCATATTTGTATGTATATGTGTGTGTGTGTAGATATAGATAGCACATCCAGGCCATGTTCAAGATAAGAATCCTGCTTTGTGACTTACTATATACAAATATCATTATATGCAGTGTTTTCCATCCAATCTACTGCGTAGGATAAGGATCCACGGAGTTACTTGTCTTATGCTGTCCAGGGACAGCAGATCATCATCAAGGACTGTCTTCAGGACAGTAAATACTGTTGAGCCTTGGGCCCCAGGAACAGAAAGCCACATTTGTGCCATACCTTTTCTGTCCAATCTATCATGTGAGACCATCTGCTCCTTGCTCAGCAGATGATGAATCATGTCAATTGGGCATATGTTCACTGTCAAAGACAGGACTAGCTGGAACATGTTAGCACCAGGGATCATGCAGTAGGTAAGGTGGTGATCTATAAATTGACTTTTATTTGTTGAAAGTGGAGTAAAAAAATAAAAGCTGTTGAATATCTAAATCTGTTGCCAGGGACACTCTCCTGATGCTTCACAGCTTTTTTGTCCTCAACCAAAACAGTTGCAGTCATGTAACAGGTATTTAAACTGGAGGTAATTTAGATGAGATGAATCCCAACCCTAAAGACTTGCTATTTTTGTACTTGAAACTGGTCATCTAATATTAAGACATCTTGAGCAATTTTTTACAGAAAATTTTGATTACAGACCCAGTTTAGGAAACTGAACCAATCTGCTGTTTGGAAGCAACTGGCTAGAGACCAAAGGCAAGAACTCTACTGAGCATACTCTTCACCAGGCACACCCTCTTCAGTCATGCTTATCACCAATATGTTGTATCAGGCAACTTGGAGATGGGAGACTGAGAGACACTTATGTGAGGCTGTATGTAACCTAGCTAACATTATTTCAACCTGTTGGTACAGAGAAAATTACTATTTTATTTGAATGTATGACAGTAAAATGTGGTTTTCCACAGACTGAGGGAACCATCTCTGCTTCACTGAAGGCATGGTAGATCCATGTCATGCCATTAATATCCAGTGTGCAGAAAACTGGAGGGAGTGAAACTGTGGAAATAGATTTTGTAACGAGGCATATTCTCAGCAGTCCTGGGCAGTGGAGAATCCTAATGAGAGGTGCACGGGTGGAAAATCAGCTTCAGTGAAAAATGATTCTTTTTTTATACTGAACTTAGTACTAAAAAGTACTAAGCATATAGCTTATGTCAAAACTCCTCAATTATCTGATGTTTCAGCAGCTCTGGCAGCTCTGACAGCTGCACTTAAATCCATCTAATCAGTGAAAGCTATAATTTATTCTGGGAGCATGTCACCCAGGTCAGTCGAACCCAGGAACAGTACAGAACATCTGAACTTCATATGAACCTTTCCCAAGAACTTGGTGGCAGATGAAGTCAGCAATGGAAATTAATGTAAATGAACATCAGTACAATCAGTTTTACAGTGCCTAATATTCAGATCAGACCTGATCAACAAGATAGTTATTCAAAATCTTGAAACACTTAGTTGAAAACTGAGTGTATCAGCTACAAATTCAAAAAGCATGGTTAAAAAGTAGAGTTGTGATTTCAACTGTGGTAATGTAATTAATTTTGTACAAGAGAAATGTCATCTGAAGTCCGATGACTTAGCTAAACCAAAAAGCAGGTACTTCTTGAAGAGAAATTGATACAAATTAGGTTAATACTGCCAACTCACATTATAAGGGAGCACTGGGTTTTGTGTTCCATAGCATATTAAGTTATGAACGTTAGAACAGAGGATGACACTAACAACCCATATGTCCTGTCTACAATGGTGACTAGTGCAAGAAGCTTAGAGAAAGAATATAAGAAACAGGATGACTCCCAGTATGTAGTGATTCATACTACTGGAGGGGGCTGGGGAATTCTCTTGCGAAATACCTGAGCCAGAGTTTTCATTCAAACAATTTTGTTTAATAGCCATCCAGGGATCTATGAAACATTTGCTTTTTAAACTTAATATGATTCTGTACCTATTTTAAGCTCCATTTGTTTTGGACTCCATAACTAAGCAAAAAGTTTCACAAGTTAACTATGTGTAAAAAATTACTGCATTCAGTTTGTTTCAAGATCATTGCTTACCAGTTTCATGGGGTCCCTCTAATTCTGTATTAGGAAGAACAGTGAATGATTGTTTCCTAGGCATGTTCTCTGTACAAATGTTCGATGTTTCAAGTGTTTACAGGTCTTTATCATAAAACATTTTGTTATTTCTTTCTAAGATTAAATATCTTAATATACATTATCCTCCTGTATGGTAGAATACTGCCATTGCTGTCTTTTTCTGCACCTTCTTGCAGTTCTGCTACGTCCTATGGGAGGTGGAAGACCAGAAAACTACATAGAACTGAAGATAAGGGTGATTTATGGATTTAGCTAGAAGTATATTTTACCTGTATTTTCAATTGCTTTCCTAATAATTTCTAATAAGAATTGGTTTTGAACAACTTCTGAGCACTAAGTTGGTGTTTTCAGAGGGAACCTAATTTCCACAATGACCGCTCACAATGATTGCTAGATTTCTTTTCTGAATAAAAATACATCATTAGAAACCACTATACACATAGTCAGAGCTATTTTTTGTAATGTGCAGTACCTGGCATTTACCAACATAAAATTTCATTTGATATTTTATCACGCAGTTACCTCGAATTGTGATAGCCTTCTGCAACTGTTTGCCGTCAGCTTTAATTTTGACTATCCTGAATAATTTTATAGTATTTACACACTTCAGTACATCACTTTTGTGAATAATTTATGAATATGTCAAATAGTCCAGATTCTAGCACAGATCCTTCTGAAATTATTTTTGTAACCTCTCCGTGATATTAAAACTCATGACCTCTTCTGAACCCAGAGGGATCTCTATCTTTGCACATCAGCTTAATTTCTTCAGTGATTTTTTTCTTGCAGGACAATATTGAAAGCTTTTTAAAGACCATAGGCACACTCATTGACCTCTTCAAAGAACTGAAGTAGATTTGTGAGAGAATACTTCTAGTAACCAAATCAGTGCTAGCTCTCATCTAATTTTATTTTGTCATAGTTTCCAGTTATTTGCTTAGTGCAGTGGTCAGTCTTACTGGTCTGTGGTTACCTGGTGCTATCTATAAAATTTGACATCACAGTTGCTGCCTTCCATTTCCCTGGTGTTGTTATTAACTAAAGCAATAAGCTTTAGTTTAGAAGTGCAGCAGATTTGTAACTGTTGGAACTCTTGTGGAAATTCTAGGAAATTCAGATATCATTTCACAGTAGGACAATCCTGACCCACCAGTAAATGTGTTTACCTTTACAGGAAGTAAAATTTCACTTATTGACCTGGGGCCATGAGAAATCACTTCAAGAAACATAAGTTGTTTTAAAGCCCCTGTTAAATAAGTAGTTTTATCCCATGAATCAGTTTGTATACTTTTAGTAAAGTGGCACAAAGGAACTTAAGTTTTAGTCCATGTTCCTCTTAGGACTTTGTTTATATTATGTCAAGAAGCAAAAGCTAAGGCCTTCCAAAATTTGTCTGTTCAAATGTTCCTGTGGTGGAATAATTTAACCCAAGAGGATAAAGTGAATGGTGTCTCAGATGTGTCAGAGACAACACAAAGTGACACCAGTATTCATACCCCAGTGTTGCCTCTGTACATGGAAATACCTATAACCCTACTGAGTGTTAGCAAATGCACAGAGCAGATCCAGCTCAGGAAATCTCCTGAGATGAACATAGTTGAAGGCTGAGACTACTAGTGGGAAGTGTCATGCGTGCTCGTCCTGTTGGCCTTCCTTGGGCACACGTTTATTGCTACTGAAGTTTTCTTTTCTCCCCCCACACCACACCTCCCTGCCTCCAAGAATTATTGCTCTTCTGCAAATTCTGGGCACAGGTTACATCTTTTTGTAGACACCTATGGTCTGGCCACAACAGCCAGGGATTGCTGTGTATTAGCCTTGCATGGACTTCAGAAGTGGAGCAGGCATCCATGCACTGGATTTCCATAGGTGTTGCAAGTCCTCACTCAGCTTTGGAGTCCAGATGGACCTTCTACCTGAGCTATTATGGCCTTTCCTACAGTCTTGCACACATAGGCAAAACCCCAGGCAATACAGTTCCTAAATAAATTCATGTCTTACTCCCTTACTTCAGCCTTTCTTTTTTTTTCCAACATATTTATTTTTAAAATAATAGGTCTTTTTTTGCAGATGGAAAGGAAAAAGTCAAAATGTGATTTTTATTTTGAGGGTAACATAGTGAACAGTAATAAATTTTTCAGCACTGGAATCTGTCCGCAGCTTAGCCACAGACTTTTAGTGTAACCTAGTTCCTAAATTCCTGTTGTAAATGTATTGATTTGGTTCATTGAGAGTTAAGTATTTCCATACTCAGCTAAATTCTAATTATCCCTTATACTGTACGTACTCCATTTATTTTGGGAGACAATGGTACGTTACTTAGCAAAAGGGCAGCAAAATTATTGCAATATTAATAAAAATGCATCACAACAGTTGTGGCATAAACTATTAGGCTTTAAATCAGAGAAGTAATTACAGGCTTATTATCCAATATGGCTACAGCTGCTCTGTGTATTTATACACACAATTGCTTTCACACATACACCAGGAGGATTAGAATGAAATAAAATCCATGAAAGAAACTATTTATCCAGAGAGTTAGAATAAAAGCAAAGATTTCCTTTCCATACCAAGAAAAAACGGAACCAAGCAGCTGCTCAGTTATTTTGGATTTTTGTTCTTGCTTGACAATGATTAAAAATGTTAAGAGCACCAAAATGACATGTCAAGATAATATTGTGAGCAGCATCTGTCATCACAGTTTCTATTCCTCTCAGCAGTATTTGGCTACTTATCAGAAATTCCTCCTTCCAATAAAGATTACATTATATTTGCTGTTTCACATAATTTTTTTTCCCTCCTGAATATTGATATCCTTTTCATTGTAAAACTCTGGAAATCCAAAGAAGAAAATGAGGAAAATGATCAGTAATAAGGAGTCTCAAAACCAGTCCATTTTACTGACTGAAAATACAAACCCAAGTAGGCAAAATGTTCATAGGTTTTTAGGAAATCACTACCAATATCACTATGAAGTCCATTTCGGTCTGGCAGCCAATTTCCTGCATTTCTGTTGTAACCATGCACAAACTTTTCTACCACACTTCTCCAATGTGATATTCAATTGCATTCTAACCTAATCCACAAATTACGTTTTCAAATGCCACTTATTTACTGCTCACGTTACACTTTGGTTCAGGGTAGTTTCTGTGGGCACAGGAGAGCATTTTAGCCACTCTAATCTGCTTTCAGAGAAAGTTAAAAAAACCTAAACTAGCTTCTTTGAGGACCAAAGTTTTTATGTTACAGTCAGGAACTGGGAGATTGCAAAAGATGAAAAGAGACTGTATGTCTAGCAGCAATTTCATAATCAGCCCCACTGCAGAGTTATCTAGCTTTTGCTTGCACTGCATTTACAGGATGGAGGCATCACCACCGTGTGCTTTAGGAAGTGATTCAACATAAATGCCTGGAATAACAAACCACCTGATGTCTTCAGGCAGAGAGAGCACAAGGAGGAGGAATGCCTCCTCTTATCGCAACCACCACAGGCATGCTGGCTCCTGACAACACCATCTTATCCTGTCCAGAATGGCGGCTCCCAGGCAATTTGCTCCTCTCTGTGCCTAAAAGATCAAAGTAGCTTACCTTTGAGAAGAATTTGTAGGACAAAAGCAGGTGTCCTGAGATCCTGCCCTGACAGAAAGCCATGCTGTAATTGACACCATGAGCCCACTCTGAAGGCAAGAACCACCCCCTTGGTGTAACACAAAAGACATAGGAATAGGTGGTGGTGCAGAGGTTGTTTGTTAGGGGGGATAGCTGCACAGATGGAGGGCACATGGAAGGGAACCAGGCATCAGGATGTGAAGGAAAGGGCATATGCAGGCAGTTGGCTGGTGAGCCACCTTGCATTTGTGCATTGGGCCCACATCAATGTCAGCATCACTACTCTGGTTTGTACATAGTAGCCCTCACTGCTGTGACTCACCCAGGTCATGGCCAGAATCTCCAACCAGCCAAAATACCGCAAAGAAAAACAGCTCCTTCAACTTGACTATTGTTTCCTCCTTGAACCTTATTTTAGTTAAAGCTGCCTTTTCATACACAGTCTCAATGTGGTTTCCCTGGGCTACCCCTTCATCTCATCCTACATCTTTGTTTATATACTCTTCTGATTCTTCATCCAGACAGAAAAGTGAAAGTTAGAAAGAGGACAAGAATTCAAGTTGGGACTGATGCAAGGTCCAGCCTTTCAAGAAAAAGTAAACAAATATGCTGAGACGGCAACAACAAAAAGACCCAGGTAAGCATGGAGATGTCTTAGTGCTGGACAGAACTGACAGCTTCTGCCTTGCTGCTCCCTGGATGGTGGAAACTTGCTGTTTGCCTATCAGGTTGCTCAGTGCTCCAGGTAGGAGGGCAGGAAAATGTGACAGAAAAAGCACAGCTCAATGATTTTTACCTTTCCTGACAAATAAGGAAAGAAGGTATTGGAGTACAGTTTCTCTGTCTTCAGCCTTTGATATGATTCTATGATGTGGGGGAGAATTCAGAAGGGCCGTAAATCAATAGGGGGAAGGATGCTTTTGATTGCCAATGAGGCAGCTAACCAACAGAAGAGCACTTCATGGGAGACATTTTTTGGACTGGATAAGTTTGAGATGAGTAAGTCAATGTATACTATTTAGTGTTGCCTATCACATGCTAGGTACTTGACTACACTTTCATAAGAGTTTTAAATTATTGTGCATTACTTCACAACTAGAAAGGGGTGTTGACAGCATGTTGGAAGACAGTTAAAAGGTCAGCTGATATATGGTAACTTGTTAAGGCATTCTGACTTGGTTACAGTCTATTACATAGCCATAACTTAAAATAGACAGCTTGGATTTTGTTAAATTTCTCAGGACCATCATGGAACCAGGATGGGTAACTGCATTGTTTATCTGCAAGCCTTCAAGTGCTTATCAACATACAAGTTAAATGGGTAGCTAATCTTCTTCCAAATCCTGAAAACCCATTGAGTTTTTCAAGAGGACATAACCCTGAAATTCAGTGAAACGTATGTACCCAACTTGATTCAGCCCTACGCAAAACTCAGTAACTGGCTTCTGCTGTTGAGGCCCAATAGACTGTGGCAGTGTCTTTGTGAGCACTTACACAGCAGTTGGCACAATAGTTCTGTGGGATGCAGCAGTAACACCTTACACAACAGTTATCCCTATAACAAATCTCAAGATGTCGTAGTCATATCACTGTGACACATATTCTAATTTGAGACCCTAGCTGAAAGCCCCTACACTGTTGTCTTTTGTGCTGCCGAGAGCGTAGCCATTATCATTCTTCATCTGTGTATGGGAACATGCCAGAGCCCTTTTTGGTATCTAAAACATTCCATGTCAGAACTTCTGTTGAGTGCTTTTGACAATTTGAGGTTTTTCTCTTTTCCTTAGTTCCTGTAAGCAGTGAATAATTCTCCTTCACACGATAAACTCCATTGCCCCCTAAAATTAGTCTCCTGTGAAGAAACCATGTCAAAGCAGTGATCTAATGTCAAAGACATCTCTGGCTCAAGAAACCAGAGCAAACAAGAGAGAAGAAAAAAAAAAAGAAAAAGAAAAAACACCTTCCCTGGCAACTTGGAGGAGAATTTCTTTCTTCCTACAGAGTGCATGATGAGTAATTCCTTTGCAAATGCTGAACTCCCTTGGAAAGTGTTTTGGAGTAATTTTTTTGAAGTCTTATGCTTTCAGAATTGCAATCAATATAATGAAATGTCCCTTGATTAAAAATACAATTTAAGAAAGAAAAAAAGCAGGTGGTGAAATAAGAAGGAAGATTACAAGCGATGAATTAGTGCTTATAAATCAACCCCGTCTCCCTCGATGGTTATTAGCAAAGTTCAGCACTGTTGCAGCCCTTGTGCCCAGCTGCACACCTTGTCCAAGCAGGGCAGGAGTCCTGCGGTGGTGTTCGCAAGGCAAACACAGTCCAGGGGGTTTCTCCAGACAGGGTCTGCTCGGCAGCAAAGGGAATCTTGTATCTCATGGCCTTTTCATTTCCTCTCTATGTGAATTTTTCTTTTTTTAATAATAGAAGGGATAAATTTGGACCACATTGTCTGGCTTTCTATTTACCTCAGACCAAACAACTTTCCTGGATGATCTGTCAGGTCTGTAACTTTTACCTGAACCACAGCTTATCTTTTAGAGAGACAGATGGAGACTGGTTTAAGAACAGACAGATTTAAGATCAGAGTGATCTAAAGATATCCAGTGATAGACACTCAATCCAAGCTCTAAGTGAGTGATTTCTAGATGTTAGTTCTCTGCCTTAATACAGATCTAGTCTGAAATAGAAAAATTTTTGTTTTTTTTTAGTAATTTTAACCCTCTTTTGACTATTAAATAAATAGAGCTCCCAAAGTTGCATCTCGTCACTGAAGTTTGGATCCCTATCTCAAATCAGTCTCATAGCTTTTATGAATGCTTTGCAGCTTTTCAACATCCCTTTTTGAACTGTGAGGATTTGAATGAGTCTTAGTAAATCTGGAAATATCATCTACCTATGCCCATTTGGTATTTCCAGTCTTTTGCAGCCAAAGGTTGTTTCTCAGACATAGATCAAGCTCTTACCATCACACTTAAAGTGCTTATTCAAAGGATTATCTACTACATTATTTCTAAGTTCTGTTTACTGGGACACAATACCAACTCATAGTTCCTCTAACTTTTAGAAGAGATCTATGTTCACTTTTTGAGACAGAGTGTCCTTTTACTTGTATTAAAAACATCCTTCACTTGTATTAAAAAGAGCGCATCCTTCTCAAATGGTTTGCTGTATGCTCCATTCTGCTCCAACCAGCTTCCATAACTATTTACCATTCACACAATAGTTCTGTGTCATTGCACCACCTATTAATTATACAAGCAAAGACTTTTATACATGTCCAGATCATTTTTCATGAATTAGATTGGGCCAAGAAGAAAGCTCTTCTGTGCTCTTCTGGAAACCCATTTACTGGATTGATGATCCACAATTTGTTTCATTTAATAACACAAGTCTGATGTTTAAGCTATTTAAGATGAACTTCTGTAATTTAATTTTTCCTTATAATGCCAGTATTTTCTCACCCAGTTATGTCAGCCTCTGCAGCCTCTTTCAACTCTAATTGCTGTGCATATCTGCCTTCCCATGGCTTTTAGTCGAGACCTCGTTCAGGTTGAGCTCCAGCTTTGTCCACGTTAGTTGCCATATACCCACTGAACTTCACAGTAGACTAAATATGTAGTGGCCCTACTTCAAAACTTACCATACTAAGGAGGAACATAACAACTCTACACTTACAGAGCAGGGAATGTCAAACTCTGTGTGCTGCAGGGTTTGTAGGTCAGCCACAGAACTGGATGGACATGGCCATGGTCAATGCTTTCTGGCTGGATGAAAATTGTTGCCAGAGTTCATGGGAATTATGGAAATTGCAGGGAAGAAGGAAGCAAAGAGATGATTGTGGTGTTCTTAATTATCATGCACCTGCAACTGCAGCCCAGTAGCACTGTCATTTAAATAGTGACTATCATTCAACTCCCCTTGAAGCAGGAAAGGAATAGGAGGAATGTGGGAAATGATCTTTTTCAAGGAGTTGGGGCTGAATCAGTTGTCTAAATACAGACAACTGAACATGGAGTCTTCTAAGTCAAAGACATAGGTATAAGGCTGCCAAATTTGGCACAGGATCTATAGTCCTATATACCAAGGAAATACCAGGATCTCAGGGGAAGGAGCAAGAGGAGCTTCCAAATATTGGCACTGCAGCTAAGACAGTGTCTGCACAGAGGGGAGCAAGAGAGTAGGCAATGAAATGAGGGCACTCTGTCGGGCACAAACTGCAGGGTTTCAGTGGCATGGAGGTTCAGGGGTGATCTGTGTGGAAGGAGGTCAGGGGCTGCCCTTTGCTGGTCACAGCTGCTTCCATTCAGCTCTGAAGATGATGCAAACAACTAATCAGATACCAAAATGTCATGCTCAAACATATTTAAGCAAAAGTGTCAGCTGCAAGGGTTAAGACACATGGAAAGAGACACATGAGGAAACATGGGGAAGGAGATGTTGTTGGGGACATGGATGGAGATGGTCTTGGGAAGAGGTGGTCCATGCCAGAGAAGGTACCTCTGAGGGGACTGTAGCTGTGGGGGACTGTTGTGGTTTAGCCCCAGTCAGCAACTAAGCACCACACAGCCGCTCGCTCACTCCCCCCACCCCTGTGGGATGGGGGAGAGAATCGGAGGAGCAAAAGCAAGAAAACTCATGCGTTGAGATAAGAACAGTTCAATAATTAAAATAAAATAGTAAGAATAGTAATGGTAATGATAATAATAATGATAATGATAATATAATAAAAAGAAATAATGAGAGAGAAAAAAAACGAAACCCAGGGAATAAAGGGAAAAGGGAAAAAAACCACAAGAGCTGCAACTGCTCACCACCCACTGACCGACACTGCCAGTCCTCAAGCAGTGATCGCTGTCTCCCCTGGCCAACTCCCCCCAGTTAATATACTGGGCATGACGTCACATGATATGGAATATCCCTTTGGCCAATTCAGATCAGCTCTCCTGGTTGTATCCCCTCCCCTCCTGGCTTCTTGTGCCCCTGGCAGAGCATGGGAAGCTGGAAAAGTCATTGACTAGTGTAAGCATTACCCAGCAACAACTAAAACATCAGTGTGTTATCACATTATTTTCATACTAAGTCTAAAACACAGCACTATACCAGCTACAGTGAAGAAAATCAACTATCCCAGCTAAAACCATGACAATGACCCATGCTGGCTTATGGACACCCCTGAGGAACCTTGGCCATGGGC
Organism: Sula dactylatra; assembly: GCA_013389905.1. NCBI lineage: Eukaryota > Metazoa > Chordata > Aves > Suliformes > Sulidae > Sula > Sula dactylatra. The sequence continues at coordinate 145,353 of WEKW01018182.1, read as the reverse complement.
CACACAGGCTGTGGCAGGAACCCCTGAGGGAATGCAGCTTGTGAAAGAGGTGTTCCCCTAGGTTTTTGTTTAATTGGTTATGTTTTTCTCTCTTTTTTTTTTTTCCCTTTCTACCTGAATCATTAATCAAAAGTTTGTGTTAACTAGCAGTGAATTAAATTAAGTAAAATTCCCTAAGTGGAGACTGCTTTGAACATGACAGCCTCTTTAGTATCACCAGCTGAAACAGTGCAGGGGTCCGTGTTCTCCAGACTCTCATCTGGGGAGTGCTGCCCCACACCAAGCTACGTGCAGCCCAAGGGAATAGGCTGACAGGGGGACAGCGGCTGTAGTGCAGTGGTGAACCGAGGGTGACCAAACTGCAGTATACAACATTCCAGTTGACCAGGCCTTCAGGTACTTTTAAAGGTGAATGATTATGTTCTCCTGAACTTATTTCAGTTTGCTATTACTCACAAGTCACTTTTTCAATAAATGGCTCCAATTTATCACTGAATAATAATAATCAAAGAAATTAAACTAGCCTTACCTCTGGCCTAGGAAAAAATGATGCCATTTACCAAAATGACAGGGCTGTATAGCACACACAAAGCCTGGCACTTAGCAGTACTACAGCGTTGTATTTTCCTGCAATCATGCAGCACTGCTGTCCTGGTACCTCTGGCTCTGGCTCTGCTGTGTTCTAAAGAAATCCTGCATCTCTGGGAGGGCAGGGTAAGATCACATCCTTTTGTCATACCAGAAGTCACCCATTTTAGCTAATAGGAGATGACTATGTAATTGATAAGAGTATGGCCAGTAGCGTATAAAAAAGGTATGTTTTTTGGCTGTCTCCAGACTTTCAGTTCTTTGCCGTAGACTCTTCCCAGCTTAGGACCTCTTGATCCAGGATATCCACTGCTGCTTATTTGAATGGTAGCATCAGCTCTGTGAGTACATAAGCATCCCACTTCTTGCAGTTACACTAGTTTAGGTTTGTGTAGATGCTTTACTCACAAGTGGAGGAAATCCAACTCTTTTTCTGCTCTGGAAACATGAGATTTATGTAGTAAATGTCTGTCCAGGAACTCATGCTACTTGGTGCACAACTGTAGGCCACTGGAGAAAGCAACATTCCTAAACATTTCCGAGTTTTTAAGAGAGGGAGGGAGGAAAAAGTGTGTTTCTGGTCAACCTGACTAACCCTGCATGGTGAGCAGGTCTCCCTGCCCCCTCCAGGTGCACTGGTGTACAGCTTGAGCATTGCTGGTTATATCACGCTATGTGTGGATGCATTCAACAGCAGACAATAAGACAACATCTGTTAGCAAAACTTTGAAATGGAAAACAGGCCTTAATCACAGCATTGTCTTCTTGCTTTTAACCTTTTTTTTTTTTTAGAGTAACATGGTTTTGAGTTTTGCATTAATTAATACTATTAAAACTGAACAGTAAGCAGAGATAATACAAGGTCATTTTTCCTGAGGACCTATTAAATAAGATTTATGTTTACAGTAATTAATGAAAGGCAAATAATATTTATATATGGCAGTGGAGGAATTTCAGTAGAATAGAAAACATTTTATTTCTTAGGACAGAAAACACAGAAGTAGATAGAATTACACGGCTAAGTAATTTGAGTCCCTTAAATTCTCCCCATACATCATATATTTCAGCCTCTGACCCTCTTAATGGCTCCCTTCTGATCTCTCTTCAGTTTGCTCATCTATCTCTCTTGTATAAGTAAATATACTTAAAACAATTACACAAAACAATTCCCGATAGCAAATCATGCACTGGAGGTGGAATCCATAGGATCCAAATAGAAGTTCATGGCTGAAATTATCATCTAGTGGAGACAAACAAGCTCATCTCAGTTGCTCTCCTTCTAAAGTAGACATTAACAATAGGTTAGATGACTTTGAATCATAGATAACCTGATGCCAGAGATCACTGTGTCAGATGGAGTTACCACCACGGTAGATATCTGAGGGTAGATGACAGGCATCCTCCCTCCATGACTGCATTTCAGTCTTTGCTGGGAAGGAAACACAAGGCACACAGTTTTGCACTGGAAGCCCTGCAGGCAGCAGCCCCAGTACTCTGGGTATTAGTCTTTGACCAATAAGATGCACAGAAACTGTTAACCCTGCTTTGCTCTAAGTGGGGTGGTGAATGGCAGAAACTTGGTCTCCTCACAGCTTGTCAATTCACATCCAACATGAAGTAGCATATTTAAGTTTCCCTAACAAACAATTTCCAGGACAAAACTTTCCCGCTTCTATTTATGCAGTGGTAATGCCCCAGCTGCTGGGTTACAAACATCCCGTTCCCAGGGAGACCTGGTGAAGTTACTGAAGACAACAGGAGTGCCCTAGTGGACTTAACCAAAACCAGCACATCATTTTTTAGGTGTATTAAGGCTGAATTACTTGCGCTGCTTGAATCCTCACGTTGTTTTTTAAAGATATGATCACCTTATAACATTGTGCTAACAGTAATAAATGCATTTAATTTTCTATATTATTTTAAATAAAATAAACCCTTAAAGTGACTTTGGAAAAAAAGTTTCTCTTCACAGTTTCTCTTTTTTATTCTCTATATAAATGGCCTTGCAAACACTCCCACATAACTGCTCAGTGGGTTGCGGAAGGCAGCTGCTTTCTCTGCTTGGCCAGTTTACAGCAGCATTTTCCCCTTGAGAGCGATTCATGACATGTCTGAGCAAGACAAGAACTAGCCAAGTGGGACAGCTGGAATTAGCTTCTGTGCAGCTGGTTCTTTGTACCTTCTTTCTTCACTCAGCAATAGCTTCAGAGTAGCTGTGTCTACAGAGCTTGGTGGATTTACCCCTAGCTTGTACTGGAGTACATCTCCTGCAGGCGGTGCTGGTGGCTGTCCATTGGCTTTAGAGGGAGCTCAGGTTACGTGTGTTGTAGAAAGTTATTCCAAAGATGCCGGAAGCTAAAAGTCATATCAAACTGGCAGTGGACTTAAAATTCACATGCCGGTGAATTAAGACTCCCTTAATTCTCACCTAAATGGCTCGCATTTGATTGTCCATGGCCACACTTTACCTATAAGCAACATGGCAGTGGCCTTAGGGACACTGTAGGGTTTTCCCTGCTGGGGCTGGTCACCACATCTCTGTGTGTCTGGCTCATTGGGTCCTCTGAGGAGCCCTACACTACTAGATGACCTCTCCTCCACTCCAGAACCAGGGGCATGAGGGTTTCATGTGTTGGAAGGAAGAAATTTAAGTAGCCTCTGGAAGCCTAGAAAAGCAAGTTTAACTGGGGATATGAGCTAAATATATGTACACAAAGACCCTTGGTACTGCTGGGGAGAACATACGTCTGAAAAAGTTAAACTAAGAGAGGAAGATCTCTACGTTTACCTTCTGTTATATTTTCCTCGCCTCTCTCCTACAAAACCATGCATGTTATCTCTCTGCAGCCAGGAGCCCTTCCTCCAGAAGGCTGATGTGTCTTTTGGAAAAGGCTTTCTTCTGAGGCATATGACTGCTGGATGAGAAGAGGTAGGGGTTTTCTAAATTGCTGTCTCTGAACTTCGGAGAAAGTCACAGTCATTGCACTGATTTGTTCCCCCACTGTGTGATAAGATTTTGGGGCAGGTGGGAGAAAAAGTGGAAGCAGGAAGGCTTTTACCAGCAGGCTAAGGTCTTTGATCTGAAAATGGAGATGCTCAGTAAGTTCACAGATAGAAAGGACCCTGCTTCTCTTCACATCCAGCTGACTGATCCCTAGAAAACTGTGGCAGCCCTGAGTGTTTCTGAAGGGCTCAAAATGCCACAGACCTAACCGATTTCCACGTTGTTTTGCATTACAGATCTTTCTGTGGAAGTAAAGAAAAAGCTTCTGTGTGAAAAAACTCCAGTTCCAGTGAAATCTCTACAGCTGTGGTTTTAGTGTCTGCTCCTTTTCATTTTTTTCTCATTAGATGTCTCCTTAGTTTTAGACCACAATAGCTTCTGCTGCTCTGTGACTTGTTCATCACTGGATGCACTGCAGTATTAAAGGGGGTCAGTGGTTTACACCATATTGGACTAGATACGCTGCAAGTTTACACAACCTGTTACTGTAATACATGGAAAGAAGAAATAGATTATTTTTGGCCCAAGTTAAGGGGACAACCAGTGGTGGTGCTTCCATTTTGACAGGACATTTTTGTGTGTTTTGACCTGTTTGCCATCTTGATTATCATCTTTTCCATCCTAAAAAAAAAATACTGATGCCATTCCCTATCTCTAGCTTTGGACATTAAACAGAGGCAAGAATTTTAAGTCATTTAGTCTTGAATGTTCTCCAAAGTAGTCTTACTTGCTTGTATACTGCTCTGCTCCATCTCACTATACCAGTGAGCTTTGCTCAACTGCTGTGCTACTTCTACTGTCACGAATATTTCCCTGAGGTTGTCCCAAACTCTATTGGGAAAGGTAGAAAAGAAGAGCTCCTCTACAAGCAGGGAATATAGAAATAGAAAAATAAATAGGAAACTGGCTTAAGTAGGGGACTCATCCATTCTAGGAAAAAAACTTAGGGATCCTTGGGGGACGACTGTTGTAATGTTGACCTGATACTTTGCCTTTCCATAGCTTAAACTTCTGTTTCAAGAATGTTGAGAGAGGGTATTTGTGCTCTGGCTGGTGGGCTTGGTTCAAACACTTGATTCAGTCACTGTTGTGGGTCTTACATGTCTTAATGGGATACCATGCTGCAGGCAGCATCCCTCCTCCCTGGCAGTGTGAGGCTGCGTCATGGCAGGTTATTCAAAGAGCTCTGGAAGGAACATCTCTCCTTCTTTCCATACTGCGGCTGGGCTAGCCATGCTTCAGGTCAACCCAGCTGGGGCATCTTGGGCTGTGGAGTTGAAAAGATGTGATGAAGGAGAAGTAAATGCAGTATTCCTGAATGCAACCCCTGAGCACACTGAGTATCGTGCCTAGCACAATGATGGCTTTTTTCTGGGGCAGTGCTTACACACCTGAGACTTCCCACCTGAATTTGTGCCAGCTGGTCCCCAGCTGCCAGTGCCATGATTCTAGAGGACAGAGATGCCCATGGCAGGAGGCAAATCTGTCCTGCTGCACTGCGGAGCGGGCTGCTGCTATACGCACCTGTCCCTTGTACGCCTGCTATGCAGCTAACACAGGACAGCTGGATTGTCACCTGAAATTGTCTCAGTCGATGGACCTCACTGTCTAGAGGGCCACATGATGCATCATCTCAGGTTGTGGATTTAATTAGGCAACTGCCTTAGCATACACATATCAGCTCAGCAACTCGTGGCAAGAGAGCTCTGCAGTACGAGTAGGGGCCCCTACGGAGGAATTGCCATGTAATAATTGAATAAATTTGAAAAGTCAAAAAAAGTAGCACTTTCTGCAGTCTTGTACAGAAAGAGGCAATGAAACACTACATTCCTTGCAGAACTGATGTGTCTTATCTTGTTCCCTCCTTTGAAAGTAGGAGAAAAATCAAGAAATAGTCAACACAGCTGGGCTTTTCTTTTTGTTTACTTGGAAAACTTGTTTTAACCATCAACTTTAGCAAATTTTGGCAGTTACAAACCTGTACACTTGTTTTTTTTGTTGTTTTGTTTTTATAGCAAAAGAACACAAGACAATACTGCCAACAGCAATTGTGAAGGAACAATTAGTTTTCGGATGAAGGACTATACCCACTCAAAGTGATACACCTTCCCTTTTGCATAAGGTTGAATTTGTTGTCATTGGAGAAATGACACCTCTTAATACCTACTTGAAATGGCATAAACATCATATCTCTAGTTTTTTGTGCAAAACACATTCATTTAAAAAAAGTCAATAAAAAACATCTTCTCAAAACCAGAAAAAAGTTAAACAAAAAGAGCTGAACCCAAAGGAAAGTTACAGTACACTTTGAAATGATTAAAAAGTTTTCAAATCTAAAACTTTGTTTTGTTTTGTTTTGTTTTGCTGTTACCTTAAAAGTTTAAACCAACTTTGATGAACCTTTAGAATTATATCAAACAAACAAATAAAAAAAATTAAAGCGACCTGATTGGCATCAAATATCTACAAAAGCCTGGTAATTTGAAACCATTATATACAATATTTTATAAACTTCTTTTACACACCAAAACATACATCTTTTACAAACCAGCCTGCTTGCGACAGGTAAAATTTACAAGACAATCTTTTCTGATACAGTGCTTTAAAGAGAACTGCTTTCACTCCTAAACATCTTTGTCACCTCCTGAAAAGCGGCAGTATGGGCTTGTCGCATTGTTAAACATTAGTGATTCAGGTATTCCTATGACAGAAGAATGCTACAGTTCTGAGGGCTCCAATCTCTTTCCATAATACAGTTCGAGTGCACTCTTAACACTGATAAAGATTACTTATGGCCTTTGTATAATATGACATATTTGCAATTATTGCTTTTCATTATTACGTGAAGAAATGAATTTAATTTCATTTCCTTCCCATCCGCCCATCCCTTGGATGATGCAGCTAATTTACTAACTGAATGGCCCTTCTGGTAATGGAGGAGTTAAATGTCAAGTTTATGAAACACAGGCTGAAAGCCATGGATAATGGGCGATAGTCTAAACGTCTAAGGCTCAAACCACAGTTTGGTGTATTGAGAGGAACAGAGATGGAAACAGGCAAAAAGAACAGTTTTACTTTATGGTAAATGATGGTAAACCACCAGAGAATGAACCTGAAGATGTAGGTCTCTAGTTGGAGAACTATGAAACATCGTTATTACTCAGTGAATAGCTCAAAAAATACCAACAAAGCACAGATGTACTTTCACTACTGGTTTTACATAGCTGTTTTTCTCCATTATTAAGGATACTACCTTTTCAAACGAAGCTTAGCAGAACTGGTCCAGGGTACCTTCAACTCTCTCTCCCATGACTGCAATTATTACCCGCTATAAGAATACACTATACCATCCATCCAGCTTTTCCAAGCAAGAGCTCAATGAGGAGTAAAGCTGTGTTCTTAACCATTTGTCCTGTCCAGCCCACATTTCTCTTTACAATGGAATTCATATTGAGCCAAGAGCAACATTTTTTATGTCATGTTCTCAAAGTTTACCACTTGCCTGGCTGGCAGAGACAACAGGCTGCTGCTTCACCAGTAATCAGCATTTCAGTGGCATGCATTTCCTCACTGTGCTGCACCCAGTCTGAGCTGCTGACTGGACAGGGCACCAACACATCAAGGCTACCACTACTTCAGACTACACTAGGGAATTTATAAAAGGGGAGAAAAAAATTCCAGGACCAAAATTTAAGTTGTCTGTGGGACGTGCAGAGGGGAAAAGCCTGCTTGAGAGGTGGAGCACACAACTTTCTGACTTCAGGAAAACAGTAGCAGTGAGAAGCCTTTGACTGCTTTCAGCCTTGTACTGCAACTATAGGCTAAGGAAACCCGTGGGATGATTCAGAATCAAAGGCGTCACCGAGCTTTAGGAAAATAGCTTGACTGCCCAGAAATCACAACACTGTAATGCATCTCTGCATTGCAACATCTTCCTGGTTGCCTTAATATGCTGTGTCCTATAGGAGGGTCCTATAGGAAGGCAACTTTACTGTGGTCTTCTGGTGGGGCTGTCCATTTGGCTCCATGAGAGGGAAGTGATGCTGCGGTCCCTTGATGTCACCTTTGGCCCTTTGCCCTGCTATAAGATACTGGCTCAGGACAGCAATCACATCCAGTGTCTATGGTTTTGTTGGGGGGTTTTGCCTTTTTTTTTTTTTTTTAAATAGGATGTTTATAATACAAAGGTAAAATAATTAAAATATTTAAGAAAGGTACATAAGCCTAATTCTTCCTTTTGCACAGGGCCACTAATGTGGTATTGGCAGCATAAATTATATTGTCAGTCACTTCTGTCAATATGCATGACATTCTCAACCTGATCAAAACACAGACAACAGGCACCCTTTTACTCAGACTCATAGACCCTTGGCAAAGGCAGTGGTTTCTGATACTAGCATCTACTTGCATTTTAATAAGTTGCTTATTTCTTTTGTTGTTTTTTTTACAAAAAGAAAAGACTGTCTTGATCCTAAGAGTTATAATCCACTGATACTCAAAAGTACTTTATTAAGTCTATGAACTGTCTCCTATAGATGATTCTGAAAGAAAATACCATGTAGTGGAGCCATCTACAGGAATGTGAATTGAAATACGGACACACAGGATAAGCAGAGATGTGAGGGGGAGCTCTGACAGAACCAGGGACCTGGGAGTGACAGCAGCAGCAATATAAAAATCATCATATAGCAGAAAAAGAATTATATATTGGATGGAATAATATGAACACTAATTCTTACATTAGGTTATGAATGTGTTGTTATGTCCAGGTTAGAAAGTTACAGCTTGTCGATGTAAGGCAGTAATTAAAAAGAAAATAAAATGGTTTAGATTAACAAGAGATATATTAATATGGAAATTTTATTCCCTAAGAGGTATTTCACCTTAAGATCTGCATTCAGGTCTTATCACTATCAAAAAGAGCCAGAACAAAACCAGAAAGGCCACAAAAATTCCAATATTCACAGAGGGGCATCTGTTTGAAGATGGATTAGGCCTATTTGATTTGGATGGGAGGAGATACTGAGGTATAGAAATCATGAGTGGGACAGAGAAGGCTGAATGGGTGATCCTTGGCACCTTCCCAACATCACTTTAATAAGCAGGCGTTCAGTGAAATGAAATGGCAACAACATCAAACAGAAAAAGTAGTATACATTGTATTTATGCATATTTTACTAGTAAAACTCACTACTAACAAGATATTACTGAGGCAACAAGCTTGGTAAGAAACATTGATTTTTGTTTTTGTATGGCAATTGCTCAACTCCCATGGTGTTCTCCCTCATGACACTTTTGATATGTCTCAGTAAAGTTTTGATATCAGTCTCTCAGGCTTACTCAAGAATTTTCACTACAGAAAACAGGTGACAAGAACACTTTGTAACTAGCTGGGGGCTCGAACAGAACTAATTGCATAATGGATGAAAATGTCTCACACGAAAACTGAGTAGGAGCAAACCCCATGTAAACTGCAGCCCAATGCTAAGAGAGTATTACATTCTCAGAAAGTCACACCGGCTTTAAAAGTGCAGCTAAATTTGCATCTTTGTTTTTCCAACTGAGATGTTCCTACTCTTGAAGAGACATCAGTCTAACTGCATCAGTCTAACTGCATCTGCTTTCCTGCAACATAGACTTCATGAACAATGCAAGTCATCCTCTATCTGTGCCTCTAGGCTTGCCAAACCATTTTGTGGCTTATTGGCAAATCCTTGCAATCGCGATACAAATTTCTATATTTTTTTTTCTTCTTGAAAACACGGGGATAATAGCAGGGAAAAGGGGCTGAAACGTACCATGAGCACATTCAGAATATATCACTGTTACAGAAGCATGTTTACTTTGAGAAGACCAAGTGACATTCATAAATTCAATGGACAGGAACTATTTGCAGAAAAGTACTTGATAATACTTGTATGTGCAGTACATGGTTTTTCTAGAAGTTCACTCAATTTATTCATGTACCTGTATAATGAGCTGTTTTCTAGTGAAGAATTGCTGCATGATCCCAAAGAAAATATCTACACCAATCTTTCACAGCTATGTACTGGAGGGAAGCAGCAACATATCGTACCTACACCGAGAATTTTAGAAATCCTGTTTTATTAAAAGTGTTACAAGCTGCAATTATTTAAACTACATTCTAGTAATATTTTTTTTTTGTTGGGGGCAATTAGTGAATAAACACATCCTGTATGTCAAGAAATGGCCCACAATTTAATTTTGAGTGAAACTCAAGTCAGTCAAGAACATGTTGCCCTGGCATACAACTGCTGAAACTATTCAGTTAAGATATTTGACCAAGAGACAGGACATGGAAAGCAGCAGAGGAAACCTGTTAACGAATCTGTTCATCTATAACAGTGGTTTATGTATTCAATAACTTTTCAGAATAACTGAATCATGCCATGGAAGGAATGGATGAAACCCCAGCAGTAATGCAGACTGCAGACTCACATTCACTTTATAAGGTATACAGATGCTGTAAAATACAGTGGTAAAAACAATTTCATAGCACTGACCAATGGGTATGTATAATATGCTTTAATACATTGAGTAAAAAATCCCATATTTCCATATTGCACTTAGCTGCTCAGGCCGAATCACTGTGAAGGGCCATTTACTCCAATCAGGCTGAGGGAAGCATAAAAGCATACTGATGCCATGGTTTTCCTCATCCCACAACAATATTCTGAAGTCTGCAAGCAACCTTTGGAAGTCCTCAAATCCTATGAAATCACACATCCAGGAGAAAATCTAGGGCCAGATCTTTGGCCACAGCCCATCCGTGCAGTTCCACCGACTGAGTCAGTTTACAGCAGCTGAGAACTCATTCCGTAAACTCTAAGGATGGACATTTGCCAAATGATGTTAAGCTAACGGTTTGAGGTTACAGCAGCATTATATGCAACTTAATTCCAACTAATTTTACTGCAATAATTGTAGCACAATGACTGCTGTGAAAGAGGCGATTGCCCAAGCAAGGAATTTCAAAAAAATCAGCAGCACTTTGTAGATAGGTTTCCCGATGTTTTCAGATACATGTTCACATTGCATACGGAAGTCAAGGGAGGCTGTGCATATGCAGCTGGGGCAAAACCGGGCTACTACTCAGCAAATTCTGACATTTCTAGAAGTCCTCTCAGGTGAAGAAGTTATGCACACGCACCTGACATCAGGTTTTAAAAAATGGCAACCAAAGGAGGCCAATTTGGAGTAAATATGTGCTGTATGTATGTTGCTCTATATGCACACAAAGTAGAATGAAATGCTACGTAACAAACAAAAGTATAGATAAATATTTATGGACAAATGACTGGTTGCTTGTCTTTGATAGGTCAATTTGTAAATGTTGTTTTTTCAGCCATCTGACGTGTTGTACACAGCAGCCTCAGTGACCAATTGCTTTCATTCTTTCGCTGACATAAAATTTCATGCAACAGTGCATCTTGGAATGATCCATACCAGTTCCTTAATACTGCGGGGAGATCGTAACACTGTAACACTTTTAATAATACATTAACAACAAAAAAAAATCTCAAACTTTGAGGGAGAGAAAAAAATTATTTAGCAATTATTGTTTCCCCCTGCCTCAAAAGCTGAGTTTTACTCGATAATAAATAGAAGGTACATACTCTCCAGATTGTCTGTAACAATTTTGTGATGTATAATACTTAACACAATTGGTCTCTTCGTGTCTGCACATACAGCATAATTTCTGAACAAGTTAATAATGGGTTATACTGTATTTTTGCCTGGCCCGATATATATAGATACACCTTCAGCAAAACTTCTTCTCAATATTTATACTATTAATTGGATCAAATGACAAAGAAAAAAAAAAAGAAGAGGAGGAAGAAGAAAAAGAAGGGAGCTTCCTTTACACTTGTGTCTGATGCTGGGTCTCCACAAATGGAATGTGAACATTTTCTAGGTTGAGTTCCTCCACGCTTTCATAGTCACTCATGGCTACTTCAGAGTCATCAAAGCCACAGCTGGCTGAGACGTCAGAGGAGGAGGCATCTAGAGAGTTGTGCAAGGATAAGGGCATCTTACCTGCACTAACACTTTCTGTGTTCTGGCTTGGGCCAACAGCAAAAGTACTAAATTCGTTCCCAGTCTGAGACCCTGTGGTGTCTGTCTCATTGGGGAACTGGTGAGGAGGGAGGTATTGGCTAGGGTGGAAGTGCGGCCGTTGCCTGCAACCGGGGCTAAGTGTACTTGCCATTGAGACAGGCTGCGAGGGCGGGAGGGTTTCATATTGGTCCGGATAATCCTCTGGAAGAGGAGGTGGTAACTGGTCCTGGCTTAAAAACTCCTCTTCATGAGGGGGAGGGTAGTCGCTGTCAATGTCGTAGCCACCAAGGTAGTAATCTGTTTCCAGCTCTCTGGTACTGCCGTGATGAGCTGAGCCTCCATCTGCCGTCTCAAAGTTGGGCACTTCCTCAATGTCGGACAAGCGAGCACTTGGCATCCAGTCAGAGGTATCCCAATGATACGCTGCAGCAGGAAAGAGAACCACAGCGCTCCATTAGGATGGGGCCACTAATGAAAACAGTGTCCTGCATGCACTCGCCTCTTAGTCCTCACAGCACGTTCAAATCACAGCATGCGCCACAGGCCATCAACACAGGTCAGCCATGCTCTGACCGGAGGGGTAGGGGAGGAGAACAAAATTGTATTATGATGCTAATGCAAACAAGCAAAGAAACAAAATACGGCCACTCTCAGGCATTTTGCTTTTCAGGATGCTACTAGGTTGTGCAAGCAAATAATCTGATCAACTGAAAACTGGATCCTGAAATAAAAAAAGTGGCTGGCCATTCTCATGCAGCATTTGAACCCAACAGAATTCAAACAAAAGAGGATACATGAAGCAGTTCAAGAAAAAAACAGACCAAGTCAGTGCCCTGCCCACCCCAGCCCAGTCCAGCAGGCAGAAAGTGTCTCAGAAAGATCACCTCTGTTGTAGTTCTGTCCTTGATCCATAACAGACACTGTCAGATACAAAGTGAAAAATAAAAACTGGTAACTTGGAGCTTGTTACCACCATAGTATTACATGTGAAAATATAAAACTCTGCATGCATACTTCTGAAGTATAGCTGCCTCAGTGTCATTTAATAGGATTTTTAATTGTTCTTTATTTTAGCATACAAGATAAGCTTGCCCAGTCAAATGCAGACATACATAAAGAAATGATTATGTCATGTGTATTATATTCCTTTTCTATCGTATCTTAATTATTTACCCTCACTGAACAGATATGGAATTACATTAGAGATGGAATTTTTAATACAAAAAGGGCTATCCACCATCTCTATGGTTTATAATTGCAAAGTACATTTTTCTCTCACTTGTTCACTTTGAAACAGAAAAATAAGAATCTACCATTCTCAGGGCCGGTTCAAACAAATCTGGGCCCACCTGGGCTCAGATACCATGGTGATGGGCACGGTATAAGAACCTGAATAGAATAGAATACAAAGCCATTTAATGGGGCTGTCAGCTACAATGCCCCACAACCCCATACCCACCTCCCACCTGCACTGCCATGCTAGCCGGTGGGGAGGGAGGCATTCCAGTATGGAGAGGATGCAGGGGTCAGGGAGAGAGCAAGGAAAGAGGTTTTATGTGAGACAAGAGCGGGAGATAAGCTGCAGCATTTTCTAGATGAGTTGCTCTTGTTCAGCCAGATGTTATTGGGCTTCATGCAAGAAGTCACTGGGCAAGGTCTCTGGACTGCATTGCTGGAGGAGGTCTTGCCAGATAAACAGACCTTTATGGCCTTATCTGGGGCTCAGCCACAGACGAGGGCAGAGAAGACTATTCTCCAGGCCTCCATCTATTAACACCACTCTTGCTCTTGCTTATCAGCACATGGCGTATGTGGTGACGGTGATTTCTTCGTTAGCTCATTAGCCAGACAGTAACTTTCTACCTGCTCTGCGTTAGCCTGGTGTGAGGAGGGTTGGGGCTACTGCAGGTTTGGCATCAGTGTCTGAACCGGCCCTAACCACTCTTCTCCTTCTTCACTTCTCTCTTTTTTGTAAGGCGGATTTTGCTGTCTTTCAGTCAGTGTAATGACATTGTACCCGAGATGTGTCAGGTCCCTCCGAGCTGTGTGGTTTCAGGATCCAGGAGAACCTCACTAATTTGCTGACTCGCACAACCCCTGGCAGCTCCCTGGGGAAGGAGCCCTGTCCTCCCACAGCTGTGTGGCAGTGATTCTGCCTGCCATGCACCAGGAACTCCAGTGCAGCTAATGATTCGCCGCTTTCACCAGCTCTGCTGCAGAGCATGCAAAATTCGCAAGTCTCATACAGGAACTGGGAAGTGGGCAAAGCATTTTCAGTGACAGCCTCTTGAAACTGCTGCCGGACTTGCTTTTTCTGACCTGTAAAGCATGATGGGGAGCCAATGTATTTGCTTAAGCTTTCCTTTAGGAAGGCAAGGCCATTTACAGTGTCTGTGCTTTATTTTCAAGGTTATTTTCCTATTTTTTGAGTGGGACCTTCTTTTTGAATTAACCTTGGCTAGTTCATTTTATTTGATATTGAGAAGAATGGCACTCTTGCATTTCAGGACATCAGTAAATATACTATGGTCAAATACTCAAGTGCCATCACTAGCTAGGAGTATAAGTGCTTTTCAAAAGTACCATGACACTGGCTCAAGAAAAAAAATCAGTTTTTTCATAAAAATAATTTACTTGATTATCTTTAAGCATTATGAAGACTGGATTATCTGAAGTGTGCAAAACCTGGCTTAAATTTGCTAAAGGCAGAAGAAATTCTGAACTTGTGGATAACTTGAGCTGATGTTGAGTTGACATTTTCCCAAGAATAAGACGAATGTTGTATAAATAAATAAAAGTAATGTTTATCTATGACACATCACATTTCCTCAGTGATTTACGGAAAAGGAAAATGGTGATATTCCTGTTTTACAGGTAGGGAAACCAGTTCAATTGTAAGATGATGTGCCTGAGGTTACCCAGGAGGTCAGTGGCAGAGCTGAGTGTTGGGTCCTTGAACCCAACCGCCATCCTCTATTCAATGGGCCCATCAACCCCAGGAGGAAGGCAGTGGCAGGCAGGCTGCCTTGCTATGTGACATCCATGGAATTGTGTCTACAGATCTATCTGACATTGTGTTACCTGGGAGAAACCAGGCACCTGCCTACCACCACTTTGCTCCTCTCCACATGGTCCCCTCGGAGCGCATAGCCCAGCTTTACTGCAGCCTGGGATACTTTACAATCTTCCCATGTCTTCTGTTTCCCTGCCTCTGCAGCCAGGATAATCTCAATGATGTGGTCCCGTTATCAACATAATCCTATTCTCTCTGAAGGCAATGGGAATAAGCAAGCAAAAACATGGACTTGAACAGAAGAGGATGAAGGCCTTGACACCTTTTCTACCACCTCCAATTACCCACAGATATTTTGTGGTATATCACTGGTGTTCTCGTGTTTGCTGGTGAACATGCTGATCTGCAAATCCCCATCCCCGCCACTGGTTTGCTGGTCAGTGTAGATTAGTGAGGTTCTGCTGGAATGTTTCACAATGAATACAGGAAGCATTGTTGCATAACAAGAAAGAAAAAAAATTAAATACCTTCGTTTTCTATAGTGTCAACTACATTGTTGACAAGCTGTATGACAGTCACTATGGAAGCTTGCAGGGGAGGGAAAGCAGAAAATAAAGGGAGGGGAAGGACAGCTTCAGGTTAGCATTTAAAACACACATCATATGTTACCACAATAAATTCTCTCAAACAGACAGAACTGACACTGAAAAAAAAAAGGCTGCCGACCAATGCATGATTTATGCAGTAGGTTGCAGGACATCTCATTTCAGATAATCCCATACATTTTCAGAGTGGTGATAAATTCCTGACCAGCATTTCCAGAAAGGCATATGGGATGATGCATATCACCTCATAAATTCAAGCAGACTGGCCAGCTGATTCAATTAACCAAAGCAGTATCTTGTCTACCTGACACTAATTTCTAATTCATTCTTGCTTAAAGGTCTCCAGAGTTGGTACCATGTGCTCCAAGGGATCATTATCTTTTAGACCATTACACCATCTGAAATGGTGCTAAGCCCAATCTTTTTCCTAAGAGGAATGTTGTACTTATTTACTGTTTGTGCTGTGGCATGTAATACCTCTGGGACGTTAAGCAGGACTGCTATAATTAGGAGGACACATCCAAGTAAGTTTTGTTCAAATTTTGATCTGTGTTTGACAGAATATTTTCACAAACACTTCGTGTGTTCTCTGCAAGTGTTTTACCGAAGCATAATTTTCCCTTTAAATAACTGATATAGACTGCGCAACTGTTTAACATGGAGTCCAGCAGGCCTACAATGTGTGGTCCTTTAGATGATTTGCATTTTGGAGCAACTAACACTGCCTTTGAGGACCCGAAACAAAACCCACCAAAACCAGAGGGAAAGCTCTGGTTCAGTGGGTACTGGATCCATCCCTTTTCCTTTGCCTTTAATTATGAGAAAGACAGCAGGCTTTGGAGCAGGCTAAGAAGGGGATCTGAAATGTTGGGCAAGACATACTTTTTTGCTTCACACAGCCAATAGATTCAGAGGTCACAAGAAACATGTTAACAGTAATAGTGACATTCAAATATATGTTGACTACTTCGACGCCTTTGTTAAATTTTGGGCATGGGATCAAGGATCTCATCCAATTTCCTTAGTCCTTGTGAAGGCTTTGCAAAAAGAGCCTTGATAAACCAAAGAAATTATGTTCTATGTCTATGCTGAGCATGCGTATGCCATCAACAGCATTGGTAATTGTACAAGGGAAACTTCTATTGGCTAATGCATAATAAACATTATGGAAAAAAGAAGTGACTCTGCATGGCTGGGAAAAGAGGTGGAGGGCAGCTGGAAACTGTAACTGGAGAAAAATGGAGAGTGAAAAACAGGTGAAAAATCAGGGCCAGCACAGTCTTCATTGCAACTAAGGACTGACATTGCTGGGAGCTGAGCAGAGCATGTTCACGGAAGGGAGGGAAACTTCTAGCCCAGGCAGCTCAGTGCAAGGCAATACCCAAATCCAGCATTGCTTGGGGGTAGAACATTGGTGTCATCAACAGCAGTTGCTTGGACTTCCCAGCAAAACCATCCATTCGCCCGCAGTGAAACAATAACCTAAAAATACACTTTTGTCATGGCCCCCCCCATTCAAAATAGCTTAGCATGGAAACCTGTAACTTGCCTTTGAAATCTCAAAATATTATTGTTGGAAGTGGGCAACTTTTTTTTTATATTTGTGGCTAATAAAAATTTTTGCTTTTTGATTGCATAAAATACTGCTAACTAATCTCAGCAAGACTAGGGGAGATAAGCAATTTAAATGTAGTAGAAATAAGGTGGAAAAAATAAAAGTAGGCTCAAAAACACACCCCAAAGGTTTGCACGGTGAGACAACCCCTATTCGACGCAGCAAGAGAAGGTTCCAAGCACCATGGAAAGGGTGAGTGGAGGCTGCCTGCACCTGATACAAACTGAACAGGGTAAGGATGTTCACACCTTCAGCAGGATGCATCCCAGTGCTTCTCAGGTGCAAGGCAGGGTTCCCCAGACAGAAGCGATTAACGAGTTTCTCAAGACAGTGTCAGCACAGTCATTTGTACAGCAGTGCGGCACAAGCCTGTTCCCACTGCTAGCCATGTGAGCACCCGGCAGCGCTGCTGTTGGCTTTGGAGGAAGGAGTTTAGAGAAGGAGCAGCCTGTCCTGTCTCCCCAGAGAGTGTCTATGCTGAATTGCATTTGTTGGGGTTTCACTGACAACCTTTTAACCTTTGCAGGGATGTGAAGCACAAAGAATTAAAAAAACAGGAAGGGGAAGGATTTATGGTTTCAAGAGGGATATCCATTAGCCCCTATGTACATGTATATGCTTACTTACGCCTGTATTTATATTTTAAGCTCTTTCACTGCAAATCCTCCCTGCTGCTGCAAGAAAACCAGAGCGTGTAGTCTTGCATTGACCTCTGCAAAATGTCCTAGATGATTTGTTTCTTCCCTAATTCTCCCTGAAGATATGGATTTGTCTATATGGATATAGAATTGTTATCTCTAAAGGCTGTATTTTAAATACAGCTTTCACAAAAAATGAGCAGGCACAGAAGGTCCAATCCAGCTTCAGTGGGTACCATGTCACTGATTTAAATGGGGGCAGGATCAGATGCTTGAAAAGCCTAATTAGAATTTGGGAGATATAAAAAGTAATCACGTACAATAAATGACCACCTGAATAATTAGTCTAAAGGTAATTATAATAGAAATATGTATTATTAAAATAATAATAATTAAAATAATTATTCTAAAAAACGCTAACTTTTTTTTGGGGGGTGCAGGGGCAGAAAAGCACTGAGAAGCTTGACAAAAATCCTCATGATTCTTCAGCAACAGCTGAACCAAAAGGAACAGCAAGTGCACTTCTCTTTAAGTGCTTTTTCCAACATTTAGGAGTATCTAGGGAAGAGCTGCATAACATGACTGAGGAACTGAGTCTCCAGACAGTTTATTAACTGGCAGCTCAGGAAACTAAGTGCAATTTCTTTGTGCTAATCTTTTTCTATGTATCTGAATGAGGCTTCCCTGACATCCAACATCCCTCCCTGGCAGAAACATCTTGCCTTTTCTCAGGCCCACCGCTCAGCTTACATGGGCTGTAGGAACAACGGATTGCTCTGACTTTGTAGGCCTCTTTC
Source organism: Sula dactylatra (assembly GCA_013389905.1). Taxonomy (NCBI): domain Eukaryota; kingdom Metazoa; phylum Chordata; class Aves; order Suliformes; family Sulidae; genus Sula; species Sula dactylatra. The sequence continues at coordinate 127,014 of WEKW01018182.1, read as the reverse complement.
AGGCTGTGTGTGGCTCTGCCCATGCCACCCACTGAGATAATGATGTAGGACATGACAGCGGGCAACGAACATGCACCAAGCAAGGACTTAATGGTGCTCTGTTGTTCGCTGAGCTGTGACTGCAAGGGAGAGTCCAAGCCACGAGGGACTGGCTCATTGTTGCTGCTGAGCACCAGCAGAGTTCTGTTGGGACCATAAGGAAGACCTGGCAAATGGCACACAAAAATTCCCTTTCATTTGATTGATTTTAATTACGTTCCTATAATTTAAAAAATGGACACAAAGTGAGGGTTTGAACCCAGGACTTTCTGAATTCTAGCATCATTAAAAGGTTTTCTAAATGTCACCTAAACGTTTTTAATAATATTAGTAAGAGAGTTAAATAGTTTTGTCCCCAGCATAATAAGAATAAAACCATTTCTTACCATTATCGTCACCGGAATCAGACTGGAAGGAGCTGAGGGACTGTACTTCGGAGTTGCTGCCTTTATTACTTCCTGCAAAACAGGTCACTTCTTCAGCGTCATCAACCCCTTTACCTTCATTGACAGCAAAAACAAAGCAAAATGGTATTCTCTAGGTATGCACATTTGTCTATTTATACCACAGCGCCACGTAAATCCTGCCAACAAGTAGCCTTCTATTATTTTTGTCAGAATAAAATTATTTCCTTCAGAGAGAGGAAATGACCTATTGGTCAAGAAGGCAGCTGATGAGGATACCTAGACTTTTGAAGTGTTTGAAGCCCAAAGAGTCTTTCAAGTCGCTGACACCACTGTAATCAAGGAAGAAACATCGATTTTTAGCATCACCTTTTTAGATGGCATGTAGTCTCAGCAGCAAAGAAAACGATGACTTAAAAATGTGGTATAAACACCTCTTATATAAGAGATTACAGTTACATTTATCTTTACTCTTAATTTCCTAATATAGGAACCTCATTAAAGGCTCATTCAATGCTCAATAAAATTATTGTGCATCTTTTTATTCATATCAGTGGCCCCTGGATCAGATTCTAATGGCTCCACCACTGACATATAATAGATTATGCATCAATTTACATTGCTTTTCATCAGGTACATTCACTCTTGACAATTCTTCTACAGTTTAGAAATGTAACTGAAGCCTATGGTATAAATTCTCGTGTAATTTAACACACATGAATAAACACATTCAGCTATACATTATATTAGTGATAATGAGGAACACTAAAAATTATCTTCCATGCTCAGCACTGAGATAGATACCTGAGCTAATTACGAATGGACATGCTCAGGTGCTGCAAACACGAAGTGCAGCTCTCCACCTGCTAGCTGTAGATATTTCTACCCAGCATGGGGCACCTCCATACAGTAAGGGCTGATTTGCTCCTGCTGAGAATCATGGTATGTAGTAGATGGAGTGAGTGCTGCAGTAACAAAGCTGCACTGCTTCCCACTCCTTGACAGCTGAGGTCTGTCTCCATGGCGTGGCCTCATGCTGTGCGGAAATTCATACAGATACCAGCAGTGTCTGTGGCAGAAACACCCAAGAGAATACAGAACAGAGCATGTATAGGGGCTGGCATGCTGATGCTTTCAATCAGCAAAACTATATTTAATGGTTAAAAAGGTCAACCACAACACAACCGTGAAACACAGCCTGAAGAAATGAAAATTAATTCCTGTTTTTCACTAGAAGACTTTAGCCAATGTGCTGCCTTAGATGAAAACGTGCAGGTCAGGGCACAGGTATGAGGCAATGCCAGATTCCTATCCTCCTCAATTCCTATTGCCTAAAACTACAGGACTATGAAAGTTTCTGGATCATGATGTTTTATCTGACAGTTTTGGTTAAGGCTGTGTTGCAGTGGGGTTGAAGATACATTAGGGAAAACTACTAAAAAGAGGAAACGTCATAACCCCAACCACCCCATATGCTAAAGCAAACATCTCCCAGTCCATATGACATGTTCTGACTTGCAAGGACAGACAACATAGGGCTATAACTCTGATACAGAAAACTGGTATTTCCTGCTATGACAGAATATGTGCAGTTTGCTGCATCTCTAGCAACTTGTTCAGGAATGGAGGGGGCACTGTGTCATCAGGTGAGAAACCATCAGAGCACAAATAGGGCAAGTGTGGGGATCAGAAATTTTGTGTTCACTCTGATACTGAATGCAGATGGGAATGCAATGGACTGAAAAGGTGATCCTATAAGTAGTGCATGATTTTCTGCTTCATTTCATAGGCACTGGAAGTAGAGAATATTAGTTCATTTGTCCCTGTTGCAAAACACGATTGCTTCTTGCAGAAGGTTTAAATGTTTTTGACTCCCTTAGGAGACAAACTGCCCAAACCTAGAAGCGTTTATATTTGAGATTTCTGCCCCAGATTATTTTTTCCAATAGAAAGATTGCATTGTATCACTTGAAGAACTAATGCTCAGAGCACTTACTCACATGTGCTTTCTGAAGAAGTGAAATAAATGCATTTAGTCATACTTAATGCATAGAAATAGAGGACTTGTATGTCTAGTTTAATTATAACCTTTCAAAATCACTTCTTGGAGAAATGTAACAATTGTAAGTATATGAGGTTGGAGCACTAAGAGTACCTGTGCCACTGTACCTGCTGCACCCTGAAGGCAGCCCTTAGCTATGGCAAGGAAGAGCGAGAGCAGCAAGCAGCACTACTTACTTTCTGTCCCAGCATCCCATGTGCTCTTCCTGATGGAGTCGCAGTCGGAGCGACAGGGAGACACAGCGGGCAAGTTTGGAGCTACACTGCACACCACCACACCCCGCCTGGCTGTCAGTATTCGAGGGGACTCGGGATGAAATGTTGTCATCTCCTGGTGCTCCACAGCAAGACCATCCACTATCTTGTCCAGGTTATTCCTTGAGTCACTCTGGAAGCATGGGGTATAGGCCATTGGCCTCACTGGGACCTGTGGAGGCCCAACCTCTTGGTAGATATTTCTGCTGTCTCCACTGTTCCTGATGTTCTTGAACTGGATGCCGTTGCTCTTGTTGAGCAGGGCAGCAGTAGCTGGATCCTGTACGAGTGTGATGTTGTTGCGGGAATAGTTCTTCCTGAATACTTTCTTACGAAAGATGATAAAGAGGACAATCAACACAAATATGACAAACAGGACCACAGCGATTCCTATCAGCTCCTCCTTGCCGACGTATGAATGCCCAGCTTGTATATTAGGAACCACCACAGGGCGAAGACCACAGTATTGCCCCACATAGCCAGGGGTGCAGTTACACAGAAATGAACCAAATATGTTGACACAGGAGCCACCATTTTCACATTCTTCTCTTTCACACTCGTTGATGTCTTCTTCACACCTGAAAAGAAGAAAAGGAGAGTTTGGAGTTTGGTGAACACCTAGCAAATGACTCAGCTTGTACATGATGACTTCCCTTGTCAAAGTGGTAACATTACAGTTAACATTTTGCTGGTGCTTGGCAAATGATCTTATTATTATCATATTATTTAATAGTATTTAATTTTTTCTACAGCTATTCCATGGATTTTTAAGACATGTTATTCACGGGAACGTCAAGAAGGAAATAAGAGTTTAAAGCATCTGATAGGAAAAGGCTCCTTGACCCTAATAAGGCTCACTGAATGTAATAGAGAATCTCTATTTTTGTTTTTGAGCCTCCCCATGGGATTCAGTACAAAATATTAGGAGGATTCAAAGAGAAAATAGTTGAGAAAAACTGCCATAAAAGAATCATAGTACTTATTTAAGAGAAGAGGAGGATATACTGACTCTGAAAAATTATTTAGGGCAGGAGATAAAATGAGCAAATATTGAGGAAGTGGGGTAAAAAAAAGAACAGAAACCTTAAAGAGAGAGGAGAATTGGAAAGAAGAGGAGATGACAAAAAAAAAGGCAGAACAAAAAGTACAGACAGTAGACAAACTAGATGAGAAAAAATCATGTTGGTAGGCAGGTCAGGGGGGTTTCTCTTTCTACACCAAGTAGATCAAGGCTAGGATTTTAAAAAATGAATGCAATAAATTAGGCTTTTATGTCAGGGCTAAAGTGACTAAATAATTGATCCATTTGAAAAAAAAAAAAGATTACATAGCAGCTTCCACAGGCTTTATGGGATTGCTCAAAAAGCCTCTAACACTTATGTGTGCATATCTCAGCGAAAACTGTCTGGAGAGAATGTCCTGAAACAACAGTTTAGGAGGCTGAGTTCAGAAAAGCATTTCTGAACATGCAAGTCTCATGGATTTCTCAGCTGTCGTTAGCTTAGACTCAAAATAAACACTAAGTTTTGGGTTATTTTTGCTAGGTGAATCATAGCTTTGGGGTACAAAATGCCTGATCAAAGAGCCCACCATCACTGAATTGAAAAGCTCCCATTGCCCACCTGGAGAGGGTCACTTACGTTACTCCTGTCAGGCCATTTTTGCAGTTGCAGATGAAAGTGTTGCCGATGGGATCACACGAGCCTCCATTCCGGCAGGGATTTGGGAAGCAAGCTGTGATTTCCGACTCACAATTCCTTCCCGTAAACTGGGAGAGGCAATTGCACTGGTAGCCTGGGAGGTGAGGGACAGAGAGAAATAAATCAGAAGCCTAGCACTGTATGTGTCTAGAAGCAAGAGGATCCATTTGGCCACTTTACTCCAAAAAATATATTGTACTGTGGGCAAAAGGGGTTGTTTATACTCATTCAGGTATGTATGTGGGGCCCACACTAATGCCAGTCGAGAGTTTGTTTATCTGGGATGTCTGAACAACTGGAGCTCATGTCTACAACCAGGGACCTGAAGAATTGCTGCAGCCCATACCATCCTGATCGTCATGATTCAGATAAGAATAAATGTTATCTATGAAGAACTCTGGTCACAAGAAATATTCTAGATCAAGGATGCATCTCCCAATATTTTTGAAAATACAGACCATATTTGCTGATAGGGGCAGCCCACACTCTTTTAGGGGCTTCACTGAGGAACAAATACATGAGCCGAGAGCTTTTCCACATCTGCCTTTCACAAGGATGACATAGTACGGATGTGACAGTAATAAAACACTTATAGTAATACTTACCACTTTCATAAAGTGCATCAACCAGGCATGAACTATAAAATTCATAATACCAGCTGACCTGGGCAACGCCAGCCCTAATCAGAGCTGCTTATGTGCAGTGTGTGCTATTAAGAGGCTGATTAATCACTGGCTGCAATACATCAAGTGGAGGGGGACCCTGTAGGGGATCAAAGCCCTACTTCCACATTTCTTGTCAACAGAGGAGCAACATCAGGATCAAAACCATTCCTCTTTCCCCCCCCCCGCCCCGTCCTTGTGATTTCATGTGGCACAATGTCATTATTAAAAACTTTATTTAAGGCCATAAAGAAATCCAGTGAGACAATGTGTCTCTTTATATTGTGAACTGGGTATTGAAATCTGAGTGCTTTTTCATTTGAAACAAGGAAGGGTACATTTTGAAAGCCATTGATGACTAATGCAGTCCCTGAGATGGAAAGACTCTTAGATTAGAGGTGTTGAACTACCAAAATTTTCATGGACATCTGTAAAACACTTTGGCTGATTTTTTTAAAAAACTACTTAGACAATCCAAATGCCCTAAGCAGATGTGTAGGCAAGGTTCAAGCTCCAGTTATGGGGTTCACATACTTACTGACTATAGCATATTAAGCAACGGGAACAAGGAACCTTCCTGCCATTAACGCTAATGGCATACATACATAAACTCTTCTGGAGTTAGAGCTGAAGTGGTTGAATGCAACTCAATTCAGTGTCAAGATTATCGGACATCAAGCTGATGTAGCTGAAATATCATCCCTCAGTGGAGAGATTTTTAAATATATTTTAAAAAAATTTCTGTATCTATACATCTGAAAGAAACCCCAACAAACCCCAAACATATTTTAAAAGCCACTTTTCTAGGAAACAAGGCAGGAATTTCCAGCACAGTTACAGGGAAAAGAATTTCATGGAAAGAATATGGAAAAACACAGTGGAGGCAGGAGGCAAAAGCAATTCTGCATTAAGACTCCCACAACTTTTATGTCCTATCTGGTTCAATTTTCCTTGTTCAGTTACTCTAATTGAATTCTTTCAGGAGGACAGGCTTTAGAGAACAAACTTGGAACCAGACTTGCTGGTGTATTCAGTCAAGAGTCCAATACAATTTAATTGAAGATAAATGAAATAGATACTCAAACATCATGCTGTTTCGTTGGCCTACTACAAGAAGGGAGATAGAAGCACTGCTGCTTTCAAGGTTGCAGAGTTAAGAAGAGAAATGATTTGACTCTGGGGATTCCTAGAAAGCATGTTTAGGCAGCATCAACAAGACAGGATTATTTTTTGGTGTCTTATACATATTTGACTCAGACAATGCAAACAACTTGCTAGACCTGTAGAGATCCGGGTCTGAAGAATTACAAAACTGTGACTGCACTAGGCATTGCATTTTGATGTCATCCCTATGGAAGATTTATTGTTAGTTGGCAAAGTAGCTGAGCTAGAAATACTGTAGGTAGAAGTCACAGCATGAATAAATAAGGCTCTTTCAGTGCTTCATTTTACGACTGAACAGTGACATCTATAGTTCAAAAATTTACAGTAATATTTTATATATATTTTTATGGTCTCAACAAGTTTAAGCAAAATGAAAATGTTCAATTCAAATATAAAACATTTTATTCATAAACAAATCTGTTGCCTTATATAATAGCAGAATAGATATGTTCTTCTATTTGTTATCTGGTATTTTAAATCTACAAAACTTCAAAGTGACTTTAAAACCCAACTTTCTGTACCTATGTTACTAGTTGCCAATCATTTGCAAGACAAAGCCTTTGAAGCACTGTCTTTTTACATCTTGTGTTTGTTACAGCTGATTAAGTTCTGGGTTCTCACTCTGTAACACATTCTGTTACATTAATTCACTGCAGAAAACTTGAGAAATATTGATTTGTTAAAAAAAAAAATCCTTTTTACCACCAAGTATAAAAGGAACATGGATTTATTAATTATTATTATTGCTTATTGTTTATATTAAAGATGCACCAACTTCAAATAACATTTTATACTAAGAGGAGATGAAACTGAATGCTCCAGATAGGTTAGAGCTCTATTGGGCAATGTATGAACAAGACCAAAATAAAAAGTCTGCTTCTGAAAGCCTACATTTTTGACTGAATGTGATTTAATGATGGTGGAACACAGTCAGATATTAGAAGACTGAAGTATTCAGCATAGGTTCTAAGTCTAGGGATCAAAGTTAGAAATAAAAAATGCAATAAACCAAGACATGATTAAATTACAATATTTATCACTGACTTTTCATCCCATTGGAAGCACTGCCATACGCCTGCTGACTCTGAGCCACTGGCAAAAGGCACAGGACTTTCCCGTGACACACGTCCTCAGAGCTGCAAAGCATTCACCTGGGAGGTCTCCAACACAGCAAAGCATATGTCGAACTTCACGGAGTAGGGAAGCGAAGAGCTGATACAATGGCTCAGTACACAGCATGTATCGACTCGGCCAGCACACTGGCCAGACCTTTTATGCTTCTCCAAATCTCTCAGCAGAGGCTATAATTTTCCCCGCTACTGCACATTGCAGCCACAAAGTGCAATAGTAAAGAAACCCCTTTTGGTCAGGAGTGCAACTTGGGCCTAACAAAGAATTTTTATTACACTTTTAATTTCATATCCTGGTAATGTATTATGCATTTCTTCCTACTTGTTTAGCACAAGAATAATAAGCAAACTTTCTGCATCTGAGGACAACAGAGCTGAAGAAAAGGCTAAATGCCCTGTCCTCTCAGCAGGGGATAGAAAAACCCTTTCAAGCAGTCTTGGGCTTGCTCTTGTTCACAATGAAGGCACTGGAAGTCTTGGAAATTCATCAACATTTAAGATCATACAATCCGAGTTCCCTCCAAAAGATGTGAATATTTCATTTTGCACAGTGATGCTGGAAAATATTGATCTGTGTTCTCCAAGGCAGCAAATTTTGTGATGTCTCCACTGTACTGCTTCAGAGGGAAACAGTGGAAAAATATAGAAAACTGTGGTGAACACATCTGAAATGCTGCTGGGGTGGGACAATAATACTCAGCATGTTCCACCATAGCCTGCACCAACAGCTGACCTAAGAGCCACAACAAGCTAGGAGCAATGATATAGCCCTTTTAGGTTATATCTACATTGGCAAGCCCTGAAGAGCAACAGCAGTGGGTCTGTGGAGCAAAACAGTTGGTGCTGAGGACCCAGCACCCTCAGTGCACACATTTCAGGGCCTTAGGATCATGTTAGCTGCACTCCTGGTGCACGTCTTCCAGCTCAGCACCATCCAGAAGGAAGCCTGGTCCTGCCCTTCAAGACCTCACCTCTCCACCACAGGAATCAAAGCACAGAGAGAGGGAATCACAAGAAGATTCATGTCAAAACTCATTCATTATCTAAAACATTTATTTTGACATATCCCTCTCCTGCCTACACATAGTCTTGGGCTTTCTGGTTGTTTTATAAGGCTTCTCTCATGCTCCTTGACTAATCTGAGTCTCCCCCACGTAGCTGAGTCTCACCTTCTCACTTTAACTCCAAGAGCTTCTCTTCCTGCCTTGTTGGCACGTCCCTGTCCAGAGGAAAAGGGATTTTCAGCCCAGACCTTACCAAAGAGCAACATGCTGTAAGTGAGGACACCACACAGGCTTCCTGCCTATACCTATGTTTGCTTGGCACTTAATAAGCAGAGACAGTGGTAAAAGGCAGGCATGGTGCCATCAGCAGATGGGATGCTGTTATGCAGCAAACGTCTCTGTTGGTAGCATTCCCAGCCTGAGCATCTGAATGTCTGTCTATTCTCAGGTTTACTTGGCTTTATTAAAAAGGATGTTCCGAACTGCTGCCAATTCTTTTTTTTTTGAACATGTGTATGCTCCTGTTCCTATTTATCACATGCAAGAAGAGCTGGCTTTCATCTGTTACGTGCTTTGGCTTTTGTATTTGATCTCCGCATGTAGTTTCTTTCCCTGCTGTGCAGCTAGACCTGACAAACTCCATGTCCTTGGCCCTGCTCACACAGCGTTTCATGGCAAGTTAACTGATGAGAAGAACTGAAGGTGAAGAGGACCTCTCCCAGCATTTGTATTTTGGTATGTTTATAGACATACCAGGCCACCTGCAAGAACTGTATGTTCTTCAGCCATACGTATTCCTGCCACTTCAGATTTAACTTATCCGTCTGCAAACAGATGATCGCCTCTTGCCACTAGTTGGTATGAAAATGAACCTTACTCTTTGTTAAACTGGTGCCTTCTACGTAAGGATTGGCATGTATGTGCTTTGAAACTGGGAGTTTAAATCCAGATGTCTAAAAACATAGCTATAAAAAAGATTAAACCCCCCAAAATTTCTAAAAAGCTTTTAACGATTAACTGATGTGCCTTTGGTACGCTTACATTACAGCATGCTGGTTTGTTTGTGTGTGTGAAAAAGTGAGATTGAGAACATAAGTAAGACCAGGTCAGTTCATGACTATGGTAGCAATACACCCATTTTTCCCTAATGTCTTTCTTATGAACTACCTAATCCTCAAAACCACCCCTGTGTCAATGTTGCCAACATGCTTTAAAACATGTATTAAAACCACAGCCAAAGTTCCAGGTTGCATTTTTCCCTCTCTTTGGATTTTAACTCTGTTCACAAAAAACCCTAAAAGTGAAAAAATGAGGAGAGGGGAAAGTGATGACTTTCTGCCCTCACACTCTGCCCACAGTCCTTGACTCAGTAGATATTGCTGCTCAAATGTTCCATGTTCAAATAAGATTGTCTACTCTTATAAGCCATTTACTTCAGTCAAAGCCAGATGTATTATATAGGACTGATCAAATTAAAAGGAAGTAACTATACTTATAATTGCAGGCTTTACAAGCACGAGGTTTCTCTCTGTGGTTGAAAAGCTTGGCGCAGTGTTGGGATTTGATTACAGTAAAGCCGTCTATTGCTGTGATTGCTCATGTTGTTATTCATGCAGATAAACATACATTTACTATTGGCAAACCTGGTTACACCACTCTGTTATTAAGATTGTGTGACATTTCCCATTTTAAGACCTCATATTCAGCAGCTTATAACTTAACCACACTTTAAACACTTGGTTGAATTTTCTGGGGAAATTTCAGTCCAAAGAGCCAAGCTGTTTCTGAAATTCACGCTGTTTGTCAGGTTTCAAAATGCTAACAACTTTCTTTAAGAATAGCTTTGCTGACCTGTATTTATGGGTAGGAACTGAAAAGTCTGGAAGAATGTGGCCTGTATTTCAGGGCTGTGGTTTCTAGTGTCTCCAAAAAAACTGTCCTAAAGCTGTATACAGCGCTCAGGAGTCTTGTGAGTTGCCAGACCTGGTGAGTGCTCGTCCCCCTTTCCCAGACCTTTTTAAGCATGCATAGGATCTCCCCACGGAGTCCCTGGACACACAGCACCCCCTCTCTAAACGCCAACAACGCTGTGCATACACTGCTGCTGCAGAACTTGATTTGGACCCATGGGAACACATGAAGGCAAGCAGAGCTTCATGTCATGGTCGCTTTCTGCTGGCCCAGAAATCAGATTTTGAAAGCAGAGAGGTTTTTCTGTGCTCTTGGTGATGTCCCAGAGCATCTGAGCTACCCATAATTTCTCCTGCAGGCTAAGACTCACATCTTGTCCTTCTGTTCAATATACAGAGAGGTTAGACAGAAGAAGCCAGCATGGGTTAACTAGCCCTGTGCCAACTCTCCTTTCGGGGCAGTGCCTTTGCAGTCAGTTCCAAGCTCTGTGCAGCCCATGCACAGAACTGTCCTCGAGTCAGGAGCTTCAAAGTTGCTATGAATTTGCCCACACAAACCCACACAGCAGCGTGGACGTGCTCCTAGTGCATGCAAAGCATCGCTTAAGCAGTCCCCCAAACAGGGCTGTAATATTACCCTGCTCCCATAACTGCAGGATGAAGTAGAAGGTAATCAGAGGCAGCTTTTTATTAGTGGTGAACAGGGCAGTAGGCGTTTCTATTGAAAGGAAGATCTCACAACAGGAATACTATTATCGAGGTTTGTGTTTCAGATGATCAATTTATGCAAATTATATGTAAATTAGACATGGTCCCTTTGATTTCTGGCATGTAGCCAGCAACTCTTTCATGTTATAATGTTGGGTAACCTTTGCTTGTCTGCTTTCTTTTAAAGTTAGCTATAAATCTGAGCTCTCTCTTAATTTCCTTGTAAAGCACAGTAGGGTTTTTGTAAGAAAAAGGATGTTAACAGTATATGAAATCTGCTCTGTAAAATTCAAATTAGAGGATTTATTTATTAAAACAAATCTTATCATTAAGCCAAATACGGTCTGTTCAGGAAAAGGAGCATTATTCTCCAGAAACTTTAATAGGAGGATAATAGCATAGAAAGCATTAGTCAAGAGATCCTGATGCTACTGAATGCCCTGGGATTGGGAAAAGGAACTTTGCACAGTATATTTCTGAATGCTTCTCCCCACCAAAAAAAGAAAAAAAGCTGCCATCTTCTTTCTTAAGATAAAAAAATTAAGAGTTATTACTCCTTTTTTCTATTTTAAATGAAAGTCAGCTGCTAATATCTATGTCAGTGTAGACAATGGCTGATGATTCTTAAATGCATGTTGCAATTTGTGGCTCTACAACTAGCATTTGCAATGCTGTTGGGTTCTCTGCTGTACGGAATTTAATTACGTGGCCTTTTTGCATATGGAGGACACTAACAACAGAATCACTTTGCCTGGTGGAATCAAAAATGCCTGTGCCTTCTCCTTGTGGGCTGGGTTGCAGAACCACTGATGGATGGTCAGGGCCCATTGTGCTGGAATTATGGCTTTATAACAATCCTTTATTTACATACATTGCTGAGGCAGTAAAAACAGCAAACAGATTTTCTAACGGCAGGCAGCTGAAACATTCCCGCAGGGCATGTGCCCCCTCGCTGAGGCAGGAACGCAGGCAAGTTAAATCAGTTTCATGACTGCTTTCCAGCAGCGAATTATGTTGACATGAAAACGGTGCGTGCCATTCCAGTAATAAAATGGGTCTAAACTTCAGCGCTGCCTGTTTCTCCCCCACTCCACTGCTCCCCTCAGTTTGAATTGGCATGCACATGGCACTGGGAAAAAAAGTATTACTGTAAAATGTTTCGTTAGAAAGGTTTCAATTTACTCATCACGAGATTGCTGAGCAATACTGTAAATAGACTCAAATAAAATCAATAGAAGGAGCTGTTCTCGTGCTTCCTAGGATGCTAGCTTGGCAAATGGTTAACCTCATTTATTAAGTATGGAGTCTGAATCAAAGCCACGTTACGTCCATGTATATATTACAGCAGTATTACCTAGGGATTTAAATAATCTTGCTTAGTAATTCTCTCAGTGGCTGCAGCATCCGTCTGAGGCAGAATGATTTTCTTTTGCCCTTGTGCAGCACTCCTTTTCTTTCCTTCCCTTGGTAAATAAAGACCCTTAACGACACAGACAAGCAGCATTTGTCCTCATGCTGCACATCACATCCTGGCTTGCTAGCGCTACCTTTCATTCCTCCCAACTGTCCTCCCATCTCCTTCCACTGACAGCAAAGCTGTTAGCATCCCTGACGCACACTTTGCCCTGGCCTGGTGAAGAGGTGGCTGAATCAAAGCCAAGGATCCAGAGGAGATGCTAGCTGAGATACCTCAGCACCAGCAAATCCACATTGTCAGGGCTGACTCTATAAGGGCAGGGTTATCCAAATGAGAAACTTCTGTCTGAGAGTCAGTTTCAGCCTTGAAGAGTAAACTGTTCTAAAGTTTAGAAGAAGCTACTTAGGGGAGGGTGATCAGAAAGGCAATATGAGAACAAGGCTTAAAAGAATGAAAAACAGAAATAACAATTACAGGTGAAAGGGAAATTTCCAAGCAGAAAGCCCTGGAGAGCAGTTAAATGCTTCATAAAAAATGAGTTTAGTGGGAACTTCCCTAGGGAACCATGACCAAAACCACTGACATTAAGTGGATGGAAAGCTCTGAACTTGCAGAAGACCTCTCTGCTGAGCATCTTCCTTTTCAGAGGAAGTTTTAGTCTGCCAGAAAAGGTGAGAACTGCTGCCTGCTAATACAATATGGGGAACTGGAAGAGAAATCTGTACACTGCAGAGACAGAACAGCCCTAGAGGAAAGGTCCTACATGTATGCCATTTGTTCTTTTCCTGCTAAGATGCGGACTGTTCTTATGGTCCGGTAACTTATGCACTACGGTACTGGGTAGTAAGTCACTGGCACCAAATCACGCAAGCCACCATACAACCACTGGATAGGAAACTCCAACAGGAGCACAGTTTAAATCAATGGCCTATAAACTTTGGATATTACTTAGACCTTGAAGCACTCAGGCCTCTGAGGAAGCTGTAAAATACGCTTTGGGGCACTTTATAATGGGGCGGACTTGCTGTTTTCTGTGCAGACATGTAATCAAATTACTCACTCAAAAAGGACCAAGGTGTTTGTGGACAGCTCAATAATTATTTGTGACAGCTTCAGAAACAGAGAAAGGCAACAGTGCCATTGCATCTGTGATGGATGTCTGAAATCACCATCTTCGTGTACAGCCTTCGATGCTGTAAATGGATCCTGAAAAATCCAGCTGAGCATTACAGTAATTGCAATTCTATTGGTTTCTATAGAAATAGGATTATCCTAACAGCCAATAAATCAATTTCCTCCTGGAACACTAATGCAATGAGAAGGGGCACCATTTCACCGTTATTTATAGAGCAAACAGCTTTTATACAATTTGCAATACCTATCAGAGTTTTATAGAGTTCATGAGATTTTTCAAGCATGTTGCTGCATAAAACCATCTCTGGCAATAAATTATAGAGGAAAATGGGGAGGTAGAAACCCATAAAGTAATGCAGAATATTTACCACCAGATGGCACGCTGGTACAGGTGCCTCCGTTCTGGCAGGGATGCCTCTCGCAGGCATCAGGGTACAGGACACAGCCAAGCTTTAATTCAGTCAGGCCAACCACTTCTGCAAAGCTGCTGCGCTTGTTTTGGAGCGGCAGTTCGTTGTTATTTAGGACAACTGAATCCAGGCAGCCCTGAAAGCCACTCAAGACCTGCGTTGTTCTCTTGTCGGTCAGGCTGCGGACGTTATCCACTTGGACCTGGGCACCGAAGTAGACGGAGCTATCTGTGCTGAGAGTCTGGAAATAGAGGGGGGCTTTGCGGCGCTCCACATAGCTGTCGTCCAGGGACAAGCTCGTGAAATTGCGATTCAGCTCCAGGAAGACCGAATGCCAGTTTCCATCATTAACGGCCCTGCCAGAAATTCCCAGGATTCCTGGGCCACTTCCGCAGTCCAACTGGAACCACAGTTTGCCATCGACAATCTGCAGGAAGAAAACAGAAAGCAAAGCACTTCTTCAGGCACTCAGCTGTCTCGTAATACACTCTCACGGGGAATCTGGAAACACAGAGGACTTCTAGACAGTCTCTATACAGTGTTAAAGCTGTTCTCATACATGACACTAAAATAGCAAAAAGCTGTGCCTTTATCATCAGAAAAAAAAAAAGTGATAAATATCAGCTTACTTAGAATTTATCCAAAGCCAGTTACTGCAAGCAAACTGAAAATATAGAAAAAAATATAGATGCAGAACACAGGCGAGGACTAGGATAATGATACATCTCACTGAACAGGGCATGGACTGGAGGACCCACATCCTGCTCTTGGCTCTGCTGCTGAGCAGACGTGTCCCTCTGAGTAAGTCCTGCCATGTACCTGTGCACTGCAATTCTGCTCTGGGTGGTTGAGGCTACCAAAAGGGCAGTCAGGGCAAGGGACCACCTCTGAGTGCTTGAGAGAGGCTTGTGGCAAAGTCAATGGCCCCTGCTTTCAGCTGGGGATGTTAGGTGCTCTGCTCATGCACACATCCTGTGCCTCTGTAACCTTTTGGAGCAACTCAGTGAGGTGTGGATTTGTCCCTCAGTGTCATAAGGTCAGTTTCTCTAAGTACAACGGTAAGATCCTGGTTGACTGAAAGTCATTTATTTTCCAAGGATGCTACACTACCTGCTCTGTGTATACCTCACGGATGACATAAGATGGCTCTTACTTTTCTTTCTTTCCTCGTGTTTATGCTGGGTTCATGGCTTTAGAGGGATTCTTAGGATTTCTTACTCCCCCTCTTGTCCCTCACCCATCTGAAGTCCTCATAAAGGGAAAATCTGTGCGAGCCTGCTGGGGCCGGCAAAGTGCAGAGTGAGGGAATACGTATGAAGTGCTGCTTTCCTGATTAGCAGTTTACCCAAAGATTTTAGGTTTCCCTAACAGATGGCAGATAAGTTTAAAATGGCTGACAAGGCTGGAAATAATTTCTTATGACACATTAATTGGATTCAAGCTCTCTGAAAGCTCTTGCAATTATTTTACCTTTATGTCATGCTCTAGGAAGCATTTATTTCTGCAAACCCCATCTCAAGACAGTTCTCTCCCATTATTTATCCCCCTGAAAAGTTCAAGCGCTGTGTCCTTTTTCATCCTTCCCTGCAGCACATTCTACTCTCACTGGTTTACCCGTAACAGAACCCTCCTGCTCTCCCCCAGCAGAGCAGAGTTGCCATAGCTGTCAATGTAAGAACCCCCCAGAGCTTTTGTGGCCTGCTAAACTGGTATGGCTAATGCAGATGTGAGGATGCTGCATTGTGACCATCTGTCTTTGGCCATTTTTTGATGTTTTTGGCATGAATAGTCATTTAATACTGTGTTAGCTAGAGACATCCTTTGGCATGTGTCTGAACTGGTGCTCAAACTCTTCCCTGCCACACTCTCTGATGTGGCTTGAAGGTAAATGGGATACTGTTAATCTACAGCAGCAGACTGTGCTGTCATGTCATTATCAGCATTTTATTGTCTTTGGAGGTTCATAAAACTACCTGGAGGAAAGCTAAAAGTAAAATATTGAGTTCTGATGATCTCTGGGCTTTCTTCTTTCCAGACCTCAGTTTGTTGACTGGCTGAATTTGAACTGGGCTGTAACCTCAAGCCAAGTCACATTGGACAGTTGGGGTGTAAACCACACCACTCCAGCACTCCGCAGTCACTTGGGCAGGGTGGACATAGAGGTGCCAAGCACATGACAAGCTCCCTATAAATGCCAGCTACCTACTTGTTCTGCATGGCATGAGGGGTGTTGGAAGGATACACGTGTAGAAGGAGCCAGAAGAGCAAGAATTAGCCCCTGCTGTGGGCAGCTGGTTATTTTTAAGTCCTTGACCTGTAGATATAATGAAACTGAGAAGAAATGGGATCTATGATCGTAATACAACATGCTTGAGGGATGGATATTGCTTGATACTCCTACAGCTCAATCAAAGAAGGCTAGTGGATATATAGAAAAATAAGTCTGAATCATTTTTCATTAAAAAAATCTTTTCTTACAGGACTCAAAACAAAACTCAGCTGTAAACTACTTTTGTAAATCGCAATTGGGCCTATTAAAGCATCTGCTTAGGAGGAATCTCAGTAAACAAGATGCCCTAATAAACTGAGGTGGTTTCTCTCCAGAGATGGAGTAATAGTTTCTTTTCTCCCTGTGCAATAGTCCACAAACGTTGAAGCTGCTGCTCAGAAAGTGCGGTCTGGCTCAAGAGGAATACAAATCAAACAGAAAAATACATGCCAACATATTACACTTTGAAAAACAGCCATCATCAGATAAACAGTTAACTTGCTTCTTATTCAAAAGGCTTTTTCCTATGGAAACTGTTCTACTGATTGTGTACAATATACATATACATCCCCTAAGACCACTTATACCCTGAAGGACCTACTGCCTGCATGTCTGTTACCCTTACTCACAGAACATGCTTTTCCAATTATCTTTATAAATACAACACCACATATGAGCACCTGGGATAAATATTACACCATTTGTATACGGGAAACGATGATCTAAAAGATTTGCCATTAAAATATGTTTTATACATCTTTCTCATCCAGTTTTATTTCTTTTTATCAGCAGATGATCTGACATACACAGTAAATATATATTGTCTGAAAGGCTGTTTCCTTCCTTTTATTAAAACAGCACTAGTAACCTCCACCTCAGGCTAGAGTGAAAGATGGAAAGGATGGTTCGACGCTTACAGTACTAGCCTAAGTTATGATAGATATGCATGGGAATCCACACTTTGGAACACTCTTCCTCTGGGGTCTCAAGCAAATCATTAGTTTCAGGCCTCCATCAGCAAAAGAGGGATAACGTCATTTCCCTACCTCACACCACTGCTTTACCGATACATGCATTAAAGACTGTGACATGCCCAGATACCCCTAGCAATGGGACCATAAAAATACTTTCATTAATCAGATGGTCACAGGCCTTGCTGTAGTGGGGCAGGGAGGAAATATTTGTCCCCTGATGGCCCCGTGACTCTAGAAGCTAGGCTGGCTGGGCAGGGAGGAGAAGGGTCCTCCATTCAGCAGGGCAAAACAATGTCTCCACTCCTAAGCATGGAGGATTCAGCCATGGATCTTTGATTCAGCAATTAATCCCTGGTGTTCCCGTGATTGCCTGTAACTGCAGTGACGTCAGGGATGCTGTTCAATCCCCAAACAGGGCTCTTTGATTATAGCCTGGACCTTGGTACCAAGAAAAGCTGAACTTCAAGTTAATTTCTTACTAAATGAAGTACATTGAAGCAAATAGTATGGAAATCCAATGAAAGGCCAATGCTGTTGTCCAGGCTCAGCAGTTATTCAGATAATAAGCTCAGTGGGATGACTGGTCTGACTGAGGGCTGGTAGCATCAGACTCTCAGTTCAGGACTGAATGTGTGGCACTGCTTTTTTCTCCATCTGTGTGATGTAACACAGCAGAGAGCTTGAGTTACTCCACCTCACAGGTGAGAGATGCAAGTTCTGCAACCACTTGCCAATGCCACTAGCACTTGCCACTAGCAGACACCCTCTGCACTGAGATGAAAGCAGAGAGACCCTGCTTCGTCGTAGCTGGGCAGAAAATTCCCACCAAGCTTCCACCTCTCAGAGCTTTCTGGGCTTAGTTACAGTATATCTCATTATAACTACTGGGACAGTGATGTTAATGCATCCTTAAGCATGTATGCTCTTACAGACACAAAATTTCTCACCTGTATAAAATGGGCAAAGAAGTACAAAGAACAGACAAGGCTCCAAAAGCTGATGCAATCTGTTACATTTCAACAGTTTCATTCAATGAGCAAAATGGAGCCAAACACATATTGTAAATTATATTAGAATATTACCCTGGCTAAGATGTTTGGCTAACATCCATATTTGTGTATCAACATAGGTAATAAAATGATCAAATGGTTCTTCTGAGAGCACCTTAGGCTCACACAGTCCATCTGCAGCCACACACCATGGACACAGCATGCTGCCTACTAATCTATCTGGGGAAATATTTCGTTAGCCGAATTACATTTCAGGTTCGTTTGTGTAAAACGGTATATTTAATTAAAATATTCCTTGTTTCAACTCTAGCCATAACTGGGATCATATCCAAGCTTCAGTCTTATCCAGCATAAGCCATGTAGCAGTAATGCATTAAAATGCATAATATACACTTAACTAAACCATGCAAAGTTTCACATTAATTGCCTGGATGAAAGAACATATGCTTGACTTTTACCATTTAACAGCTATATTTCTGGCATGATGGGAAATCTTTCTTTACCTATTTTTAATCCTTTAAATTTCAGAAAACAAGTTGAATCTCCATTATATTCCTTGTAAAAAGACAAATAAATTATGGAATTCTTTTCTGCAATGGTCTTGTCATGCTTTAAATGGTTAAATCTTACTTTTCGCAGATAGATGCTACACAGGAAAAAGGAAATGGTGATACTGTTTTTGTCACATGTAATCTTTTCGAAGGAAAAAAAGAGGCCATTGACCTGCATTTCATTTTGCTCCAATTGTCTTAAAAGCAAGATCACACAATGAAAAAAATGGCCAACCTCTCAAAATCGATGGATGACTTGCTTTACTAGAAACAGCTGAATAAATAACACCCTTATTATATTGTATCAACACAGTGTAGCTGGTAGGCTTTCAGCAAAGTAGTAGACAAGCGGTTTGCTCTATGGAATTTTATTATTCATCCAAGAAGGACACCGTGTTATGATTATGAAATATTTCCATCCCTGGAGTTATAACAAATGTATGAGCTCCCAAAATTAAGCTGGTCATTTAAACATTGAAAACCATATTGCAGCATTAATTTTTAAATACACTGCAATGGGGGAGACTTGCTTCAAAAAAAATCAATGCCACTATATGCCTCAGCAGTGGTGGTGTTTTCTGCCTGTTCTCCCATGGGCTCATACTATGTGGTTGGTCTAAATTTCTTCCACCTCTGCCTTTGTTTGGAGCTCAGTGTTGGTGCTAATCTGGCAGATACTTAAGTACATGCTTAAAGTTAAGGTATGTGAGTAGTTCCAATTGCCTTCAAATACAGGAAGTTAAGCAAGTGATTAAGTGCTTTGCTGGAGTGATGCCAGAGTGCTCAAAAGAGCATAGGATCCCATCCTTTATCCTCTATTTGGAAAGCTTCTCCTCATGTTTAATTTAATTGAAAGCAATGCTCAAATGGTAACAACTTCACATTTATAGACCTCTAATTAATCTACTTAATGGCCTCATTTCTGAGTGCTTCCCTATCTCACAACATACATACCTGGTTAAAAAAAACCAACCAAACAAAAACCCCCCCCAGAAAACTAAAAAGGTCTTACCTCTGGTTTACAAATGAAAAAACTTATGCTTAGAAAGTCTAGGGGTAACTTGCTTGAAAGTGTCTCAGTTAGGGATCTCCAAAGTGCAGCTTATGAGTCAGCTGCCATCCCTGAAGAGATCTGCCATGGCTACATCCCTTGAGCGTAACGCCATTCGTCTGCCATGGAGCACTTTCATGAGACCTTAGTCTGATGTTTCTTTGCTAAATGACCTTCACAGACAAAACTCTAGCAATTCCTGATCTTTTAAGTGATCACATTTCTTCAAGAAACATGTTGAAGGTAAATGTAATGCTTTACTTTCTTTATGCCCTATGCTTCTAGAAGCGAAGGGCTAGTCGTGGGAGAAGGACGTAACCACTGGAACAGAAAGTCCTGCCCTACCTAAAACCCAGGCATGAGGCTCTAGAGAGGGAATTCCCTGTGTCCTTCCCTGCCCAATGCATGGGAGAAGCTGGAGCCCTTGCATCCTTAACACCGCATACAAGACCCTGGACCTCTCTCATCAGACATGTGAAGTGGCAGTGGTGCCTGAAACTCTCTACTAAGTAAGTACCACATGAGATGGGTTCAGAGCTGGAGATCATTTTTAGAGCTAGAAAGCAAAGAAGAACATGACCTGGAGGCTGGACTTTGAGATGGGAGCAGAGTAGCTACAACTCTTGTCGCTGCTCCTTCAAGTATTATTTTTCCTCCCAGTATCTTTCAAAGCAAAATGCTTAGGTGATTGTGTGGAGCAGTGACTGAAAACATATAATTCCTACCCAACCACTAAAAACTCAACCCAGATGACTGCAATGAGGGGCTCTCTTATTTATTTTTTTTGTAATAGCATGAATTTTCCTCTTTTGGTGGCAAAATCTCCCAGCTTCAACTAGAGATTTCCACTTAGTTGCCTATGACCTGAGCTGCTGGACTCCTTAATCATGATAGTTTTATACACTAAACTCTAACAAAATAAATTCTCCTATCATCATTCTAACTTCATTTCAGTCTGCCTCTGTATCATCTCCTATTGTTTTCAAGTGGCACCTTTCACCAGGGCCAATTGTATTTTTCCAAGAATTTTTCTGAACTAAAAATTGCAAAAGTTCCCTACTGATATATGCCAAGAGCAACCACCATGAAGACTTCAAAGAAGGTCTTCAAGCCTGCAGTTTTGTTTTGTTTTTTTGAATAAAAGTATACTGAAAATTTCAAACTGTGCATTTCTATGTGTCTCAAAACAGAGCTTAATTGTCTTGTACAAATCTGAACAATGCTGAGAGTCCCAGTGAATGACAGACCGCACTCCCGCTCATGAAATATTTCAGTCTAAGAGCTATAAAGTTATTTGTTGCCCATTAATAACTCATCTAGCCATTTTAACATTACCTAAGCATTCAGCCAAAAAACTCTAAAGATTGCAAATACAGACTCAAAAGGCTGTGTGCCATTTCTCCCACTGCTGAATTATAGGAGATGGCCAAGCTACAAAAGTCAATGTCTTCATTTTGTACCTTAAAGGCTCTAGCCTCTCTTCATGCAGGCTCCTCGGTGAGCCTAGCACTCCCTTTGCATCCAGTAGATATTTGCCATTCCACAAAAACCCAACAAAGAATGAAAATGCATGGAGAGCTTATTGATTAAATATTGATTGGATATCTATCTCCAGCCATCCCATGTCTCTCTCAACAAACAATCTTCATTCACAGAGTGCAGGAATTTTCACATTCAGTAGGAGAAACATTCTAAGCAGTTGGTTTCTGGAATTAACTTGATAGCACTGAGGGCGTACCCTCTAACCACAGGCACAGACACAAGGGAAGAACAGCTATTTCAGCATGCATCGTTTTGACTATACGGTCATATAAATGGCCAAATCTTACATCTCGTGCAGATCGGCTCCTGCATGCAGACACACATAATGTTCTTATAATGAACAGCACCCAATGGAGCATTTTCCAAGTAAAGTACCACTAACAAGCTGCTTTTTTGATTGTTGCTGTTGCTGCCATTGCTGAAATTGTTGTTTTTCCCTGTTAGCATGAAACAGACTTCATCTTCTCAATCTACAGCTGAAATGAGAACAGAATTCCCCAAATCAAGAGCCAACAGAAAACATATAACCAAGAAAAACAACTGCGGAAAAGATAAGTTATTTTAATTACCTTCAGAATTATACAGGGATTCGCTCTGGTGTACATTATAATCCCATTGCTTTGCAGAGTTCGCAGACGGAGAGCCAACTTGAATTCCTCTTTCTTGCTATTTTCAGAAACCCGGTATTTAATGTAGCTATTCCCAGCAAAGCTAAGGGAAGTGTGGCCTGAAACAACCATTTTGAGAAGGCACATGTTCTTTTAGTGACACAT
The DNA here is from genome assembly GCA_013389905.1 of Sula dactylatra. Lineage (NCBI taxonomy): Eukaryota > Metazoa > Chordata > Aves > Suliformes > Sulidae > Sula > Sula dactylatra. The sequence continues at coordinate 104,846 of WEKW01018182.1, read as the reverse complement.
GAAATAATTCCTCAACTGTCAAACTAATTAAAGAATTTATGGAGCTAATGAGGATGTCTAGGAAGAAATAAATAAAAACCAACTTTTATGGGAAAAAAAGCTGGCACCTACCACAGAAACATATTGTATTTTTTGGGGAAATTATTTATCAGGAGGTGGAGGAAAGCTCTATTTCTCCATACTGATAAAAAAGAGAGTTTTCTCCATGTATTCAGCATTTTTAAGGTTATACACTGCTGGGGGCCCCTATGTTGCCTCACTGATAACAGAGGGAGTCAAAGATGACCATGCCTGTAGATCAGGCAGTTGAGTTATGGGTGGACAAAGGCCAGCCAAACCCTTGCAATGAGTTCCCTGCAACCACTGCTCAGGTCCACAATGATACAGCACAGAAAGTGCTGTGTTTTCATCAGGGAAATAGCACATGCCCTTTGTTATGCAGCCCTGGATTCACTGAAGTCAATGGAAAGTTTCACTTCACGGGCTTTCTACCAGGCTCTTTGTATCCCAGGGAACAACACAGCTGCAGAGAACTAACAAATGTTCAAACCTCAAACTTTCTTCTTGGGATGGCGCAGTGTTTCCATTAATAAAGATTGGAATTTTGGTAATCTAAATCATAAGCAGAAGAGTTAATTACAGAGCTTTGCCCACGGCAGGAAAATATCTGGCATAACAGTCTTTAGGAAAAGTCCTGTTCTCTCAGCAGCCTGTTTTACTGGTCTGGGATTCAACCAAGTCAGTGGGAATTTCCCAAGGGAAACTGGATCATGGTCGTCATACAGACCCATAGCTATAAAGACAAGTATTTTACCGGGCTTATAAACAGATATGTTGGGTACTAGTGCTGAGAAGGGTTAAGCAGTACATCTTCTGTTGACTTCAGTGGCATCTCTAACTACAAAATGAGAATGGCAGCACTTTGTTGTTCAAGTATATCCCTGTTTGCTGCTGTGATATGCACCTGAGCATTCGCCAAGCTTTCCTGGTGGGCACTGGCAGATGAACGGTCTCCGGTTAGCTTCATACCCCACACACTGCATGTCCCCTGGACACGGCTTCTCCAGGCAAGGATCGTTAGACCCTGGGCAGAGTCCTCCTGAAATAAGTTAAAATACTGTCAGGGATACACAGTGTAAAGCATGATTTGCAGCAACACAAGAGTAATGAAAGACAATTATTGATCTCCCACTTCAGTACAAGTAAAAAATGGCTTAATAATAATAACAACAAAAAACCCCCACAACCTTCACGGAAGAGATATCCTTTGGACAAGTACATAGCAAAACCACTATGGTTCTTCTTCAAAGGCTGCCCTAAACGCCATGGCAACATATTATAAAATCCAACTATTACAAGCAGTAACTGGTTTATATTTGGTGTTGTGACTCTCAGGCCACTCATTTTCTCACACAGCCTCCTGTGCAGGGGATTTAGAGATATGAGAAAAAAAATGAGTTGAAGCTACATGCTCCTTTTGCCCCAGCACACTCGTGAGAAGCAAATTTAAGGAGGTAGAGTTCCCTAGGAGACAAAATAAGAAAAAGCCATTCCTGGGCTACAGAGTGACAGCTGGACTTTTCATCCTTATACTGCACAGGGCACACTGCCAGCCTGATTGTATAGCATAGGCAAACTTGTCCTGTTTCCATGTTCCTCCTGACATTTCTGAGATCTCACATCCTATTGTGTGCCTTGCCCAGGCTGCCAAAACCTATCCTCCTTTCTGTGACTGCACAAGTCCTATTGCATCTGGAACTGCATATGTCCGGGAAAAAAAAAAAAGTGGATTACCAAAAATAAGTTGACTGTATTTCTTGACATTACCTAACTGACAAAACAAGAAGCTTAATATTCTAAATGGCCAGTTGCAATTTACAACTATAAACTGGGCAAAACATCCATGTCCTTTTGTATTTGGAGAAGAGCATAATTTGGATAAAATGATATTCAATGGTAGTGTCAACTCTTTCCTAAAAATCTTTTATTAGTATGGAATCTAATCTTACCCAAGAACAGGTGAATTTAGAACCAGTACTGACTTCATAATGGAAGTAATCTGAAGGGATAGATGAATACTGAATTTTAAATTTGCTTAGAATACTTGTGTGACACAATTACAGTAAGGTTCTTCAAAACCTCCTGAATTCTTAACATCTATCCAGCTGAGCATGTCAAGGGCTTACTTTAAAGCCTGTCAATGTCAGAAGAACTTCTTTCATTCCATAGGGTTTGGTTAAAACTTCTATATGACTTCTAAAAGTGGCTGAATTAATCTGTTTTGGTTGCCCAGTCTTAAAAGATTTGCAAACACTGTCTACAATAATGCAAAACATGATAAAACTATTGCTGCTTAATATATGAATTCTCAGGAACATCCAACTTCCACAACAGTTAGCCTTTTCTTGGTTGCAATAAGGAACTTGGTAGATGCAGGGTCAGTTTCTACCTTTGGATGTCTGTGTATGGCTGCTATGAAAGTAGCCTTTAAGTGCAGGAAAAAAGCATTTCTGCCCTTGCTTCTGTTCATTTGCAGCCAGAGCTTGAAGAGAGGGAGAGCCAGTTGCTGGCAATGGACAGGCATCTCTTGTTTTGCTTATCAAATTCATTTACTTAATACATGCAGGTGATAATTTTAACAGTAAAAAGTCAGCACCTTCCTACCCATCACTTTCTGAATATTGACAGTTCTTTTTTGAGCATATGTACTTTACAGTTTATAAAGGAAGAAATCAACCTGTCATAGAGTATATCTCTGAAAGTAGTGAAAGAAAGAATCTTATTGCTCTCTCATTTTAGTACAAGCCAAGCAGGGCTCCTCAAAGTAAGCATAGCTGAAACTACCTGGCACTGTAAGTATTTTCTGGAAAAAGAAAAATTGCTACTGTAAATTTCAAAGTGGACATGGGCTGACTACAAATACGACAACGACTGTAAATGTCTTGCTTGATGTACAGCACAGTCAATTTGATCTTTAACATCCTCCCCTCCTTTGTCAAACATTTGTTTGAGAGGTCTATGCAGTAAACGATTTACAGTACTGCCTGTAGCACTGTTAGAAAATGATGCATGGCAATCTTTATTAATCACTTTAGTAGGTAACATTAGCAGGAATAACAGCTGCAATATACAGTCATGCTTTAAGTCTTATAGAATCAAGAAACAAGTGTCATTTAACAGCATTCTGCACTGCAGAACTATATCCTATTTAAAGGTAATGTTTGCAAAATTTAATGGGGAATATGATGTTTTCTATAGTTGTTTTTTTTTAAATGAAAAAACTCACATTCTTTGGAATTCAATGGCATGTAACAATTGTTTCTGAAATTATAACAGGTGGTTAAATATTCTATAGTCTGCCTTGTATTTTCTACTTGGTTCTTTCGGCTATTTCAATTCATTCTTATGTACACAGCATTCTGCAGAGTATATCTCTTCTCTGAACACACTTAAACTTTTTGTGAGGCTGTAATTCAAGTGAGCCTCTGTGTAGCTGACAGACAAGTCATTTGGACAAAAGCCCCACAGCTTGTCAGTGTGTAGCAGAAGGGCAGTGAGATTTCCAAATGTGGCTCTGCAAATTTTCACATCCCCTAACCCATGACTGTATCTTTGACATGAAGCAATAAAGCAATAGCTTACTTTGTTATCCATCTCTGCCAGTTTTTTTAGCTGATTCAAACTCTGATTTGTACTTCAGAGTTATCCTTCCACAGTCAAAATATATATGGAAAGGACCTAACGTATTTAGTGCAACTGTGGAGATACACTAAAGAACTGTTTATCCTGGCAGGCAAAGAATAGTTCTTCTGGTAAACTACAAGCAAATCAACTTTTTATTCATCCTGCTGCAGCAGGATTTCATAGCTGTCACAAAAGTTTTAAAATATTCAGACTTGGGAGAAGAAATGCTCTATGCCTGTCTGTATGGTTATAAGTACATAAGCTACAAATCTGTATTATTGCATTGCCCTAGCTAACATACATTTTCAGGCTAATTTCAAAACTATGTGGAGCAAAATTGTGAAATCGTTCAAGGTTATGTTGTCCACATCAAAGATTTACAGCCTGAGTTTAAATAAAATTATTCTAATGTTGCATTTCCACTCCAAAGAACAGTCTATTTACCATCCAATAAGAGATTCAAGAAATATGGATTTGAATTGATCTTTTTTTTTTTTCTGTAGGCAAGTCCAGTCAATCCACAGCATTCTCTTGAAACTCACATTAGTATTAATAAAGCTGTTCTCTACAAGGTATTACAGAGACACTTGAGCTAGCGTCAACCAGTGCATGGCAGGATGAGGTGGAACAGACCCACTTAATTTTGACAGATCATCTTCACTTTAATTATCTAAAAGAAGGAAAAGTATTACAATCTCCCTACCAGTATATTGAGGAAGAAAACACACTTCCATTGCAAAATGAGATGTTTAATTCTTCTCTGTCCAAAGAAAGATCACTTCCAAAAATGTAAATGTATTTGAAAATTGAATGCTTCAGCAATTTTAACTTGAGATATTTGGTTTTTTTCTGTAACCCCACCTCCTGAATCTGTATGAATATTAAAAAAAAGAGTCTGTTTCTCTTGCTTTCAGAAGAAAGCTTGAAAGGTGACTCCTGAAGGCCAGAGCCCCAGAAAGCATATAAAGGAAAGCTCCAAACTGTTGATTTTAAACAATCTAATTAGTTTAGTGGGGAGGGAAGACAGTCAACTAATGAGCTGCTATTTGTTTTTATTTTTGGAGCACAGTGACCAGGTGTTGTAAGCAATGATTCCAATATACGTGTAAGTGCACATGCCACAAACTTGGTTCTGCACAATTCAGCCATGGGTTTCAGTTAGCTCAAGTGCCCCTGGAAAACTTTGTGGCACACAGTAAGTCCTAGTGAATCAGATTGTCTCCTAGTTTTAGAAGAACTGAGACTTTTCACCTCTTCCATTCACTCCTTGATCACAGCTTCCCTTAAGACCCCCTTAAGTGATAACAATTCCCACTCACCCTGATTTTACAGTCATGTCCCCACTTGACACTTCAGCTCTCACACATTTTATACAAGATGATTGGTCCTTCTCAGCATGGGCCTTAACATGGGAGATATTCACAGGGAGAAACATCTCTCCTTACACAGTGCAATGTTAAAAGGACTACACCCAAATCAAATCTATCAAATTTATCTGCAGTGCTTTGTTCCCAAGCACAGGTAGGACACCTTCTTCTTCAGTCTTCCTGGCTACCTTGCCAGGACAGCTTGAGGCTTATTAGTATGTTTGTGCTTCCTGAAAATGGGAAATGCAGGAACTGGGTTCCTGACACCCAGTCCTGCAAAACACCCAGGACTCTTTAAGAGGCACTGTGTGCTCTGTGGAGCTGAGGACACAAACCACCTCTGAAGATTAGGTCCTATATTAATAGCAGATCATCACACTCTGTGATTTCCTTTTGTCAGAACATTCACAAAGTGCTAGAAGTGGCTCCATAAAACCTGAATTACCTGGTTTCATGAGATAGTGGTCCAAGACTGCTGTTCACTTGATTAAATAATGTGGATGTGAGTGTCTGCACTTTTGCTGAATACTTCTGTGTCTATTAGAAAAATTCTTTCAAACTATTAAGCCAGAACCATATTAAACACTTGAAATGGAATTCATCTCATCTAACTTTAGGGCATGATTCATCTGACTGATTTTAGACATCTAGGGAGAGATGTATCACGTCATTAAAAATACCTTATTCTTTCCACTGTCTGCAAATGGGGCCTGGAGTGACCAGCTCAGATGTAGATATATACCCACATTTGTCAAGATTATTTCAGTCCAGCCCTCTGCCATAAACATATTAATGTACCCTCACTTTTGTAAGATTATAATGCAGAACAAGCGAAGTAGTCCCAACAAAACCTGCTTCTTCCCTGTGTCTTTGTCTCAACACAAAAGAATTACTTTGCATCAAGAAAAAAAAATACGTAATAGATTTTTGCTTCTGAAAAATGAGAATGTCGTGAGAACTACTTTACATGAACATATTTATTCTGGTCCTCCTATCTTTATTTCCCACAAGCACTGACAGATGTTTGCATACCTTGCGTCATGTGATGGGAGACTGGCAGTTGCATAGCCCCTGTAGTCACACTGAAACAAACCCCAGTTTGTTACAATATTTTTCATATAAACACAAGCAGATGATCCAGAAATCTAAGGAGACAGTGAGTTACTGGAAAAGTCTTTAGTTCAATTTTATTGATCTTAAAGGCTTAGATTGATGCACCTGAACTTTCAAACTTATCCTTCCAGAACTGAGCTCCTGAAGCTCTGTTGTTCACCCACTGCCTGCTTTACAGTCTCTGTGCATTTTCATGTTAGATAACTCCGTTTGCTCACAAAGGTAATGCAGGTAAGTTATGCACAGCTGGCATGCATAAATTGTGCATATCTGTGACATCTGCCAGTGGGAAAAACACTCCAAGTATGATACATATTTCAAGAATGAGTGAATTAGTTCAAACTCAAGCTTTCTGGATCATAATTGAATCAGATATCTGGAAACATATGCAATACTTTAATGGCTTTGTCATAATTCAAGCTATTAATATTTACTGGACTGGATCATGAAACTATCCTAGTAACAAAGGAAGTAAAATACTTTTATTATAGCGATAATACCTCGCTAATGCTGTCTTGTTAAACAAGCCAAAAAAAATTTATTCTAGTATTTTGTGCTCTTTTTCCTGACTTGCTGCATTAATGCGCATGTACAAGAACTACTGATCAAGAAGTATTTGCATTTTTCTCTTTAATTGGACCTAGTCTTTAGCCTTCATGAAAGCAGAACTATAGATACATTCTTTAATTAATATACCCTCAGAAGTCTGTTTACCTCCTATGTGATAAAGCACAGTGTGTGTCTGTGTATTTACCTTAATACTTGTGGCTCCTTTAATTAAAAACAGTAGAAGAGGCTGAAGCGTTAACTGATGTAGAGAAGGGCAAAACATGGATTTTTTTACTTCCCACCAAGATCTCTTATCTCTGTGCAAGTAACAGGCACCAAGGCTTTCACCTCTTTGGTATTAATACTTAAACCAGCAGCTCTGGACACTTCATTACAGGCTGAATGGTGGACAGGACATGCACAACCCTACCCCAGGGCTTGTGGATCACACATGGGAAATCAGTACACAGTGGCTTGAACAAGAGCTGTAGGAACCCACCCAGCTTTTCAGCTGGACCAGGACAAGCTGCCTGTTGCAACTGTTCCCATATAGTGGTCTTTATGGCAATAAATGGTCCAGAGGCTAGGGACCACAGATGGTCTGCAAAACCACACTGCCTTTCCATCAGCCTGCCACGCATTTTGAGGATTGACATGACAGAAAAATTTGGAAATTGCTGTCCTAGCTGAGTTTTTGTGCTTCCAGTGCAAACTTGCTGTGCACAGAGAAAAAGGGAGAGAACTGCTGGATCTGAACTGTACTGCATTGCAAAGTTCTTTTTCAGTAGCTAAGCTAAGGCATTATGACGCAGATCTGCTTACTATTAGTATCCAAAGGTAATAATACATTATTATTGACTTTGATAAGTAGTGAAATGAAATTATAAACAGTGAAAATTTTGGCTATCACTATCCCCATGGAGATGAGGATTTGTGATATCTAAGTACAAAAATGAGACAAAGCTATGACTTAGAGAATATAAAAGTGTTTTGCAGACAGTGCTCCCGCACTGGCTCCTGGACTCATCTGCAGGGTATTGTCCCTTTTAAACCTGTGAAAATCCTTTGTTTTAGAGCCTTTCATGTGTAACAAAATGGTGACTATTTTTATAATAGATATATTTGTTTGAAACTTACAATGCTATTACTTAAAAATTGACCAGATAGTCTGTTCTTGAATGTACGTGAAAACACCTCAGATACAGAATTTGGATATTTTTACAGAACTGAACTTCTGTGGCATCATTATTCATGTGCCGCAGGAGACAATGATTTCTGGTTAAGTTTTATGCTATTTATGCCTATATTCGTCCCCACTGAAGCCAAGGGTAAGACATGAAGCCCTGCTGACTACCGCAGAAACTAAGGTTACTGAGAGACATGGCTGCTGAATTCTTGTACTGCTCTGTGTATGTGTGCGTGTGTGCTTAAGATGAGGGAGACTTAGATGTATTGATTTTACAGCAGCTTTTTTCTCTGCTCTTAAATGAAGTGGAATGAGGAGCGAATAGCCTGGCAAACAAAAGAAACAGAACTATTATTATAACTGCCTGAGGTTTTATACTCCAAGTGCAGAATCACAAGGAAGATTGGCTCTTGAGTCTATTTATTATATATGCCCATGTGAAATCTCTGCCAAAATGTGGAGCAGCCTGAAACCCAGACAAAAACCCACCCTGTCACCTACTGTAGCATTAAAGGTCAGGAATAGTGCTTGCTTGCAGTTATTTAATAAAATACTTCACTGGTTTCCATGCTTCTCTGCAAAAATGTGACTGGAAAAGGCCTTTTCACCTGCACTGCTTAGGTCAGGGGTCCTTTTCCTTGGAGACTGCTGGTGTATCACAGTGGTCCAGGCTGTTCTGCTACAGTCACACTCCAGTTTTATTCCAGTGGTGGCATCGACGGGGTGGGGAACCATGTTCCTCCCTCTGCTCTCCCTTCCTCTCCCCTTTCTTGCCCTCCCCAGGATGTTGGTTGATGGCTCTGATTACGGACCCTCCAGGAAAGCAGTCTTTGTCGTAAAAGGCCAAAGTTCATCAACTTCCATTTACATCAGTAAACACGAACAATTCTTCCCAAGCCTGAGAAATCAATTCCCACAATACATCAGCCAGTCGTGCTTTAACGGACTGAATTAAAATGCCCCTTCTAATCTGCATCAGAGGAATAAAAACGATCCTATCGCATAATGTGTAAAGATGGGAGGGTAAGAGGGAGCGGTACTCACCATTACACATGCAGCGCACATTCCTGTAAAAGCGGGGGCACACAAAACTAATTCGTGCCGTGCTATAGGTCATCAGGGAATGTGAATCAATAGATAGACTTTGCTCACAGTGCTGTTCCTGACAATCCAGTCCAGAGCAATTCTTCTCCAAGATGGCAGAAATACGAATCACATTTTCCAAGTGTCTCCTTGCATTGGTAAGCTTCTGAATCAAATAGGCAGGCTTATAGAAACCACTGTTGTGCATCTGAACTGCAAACAGCATGTCAAGCTGATTGCTGCCTGCCACTGGCTGAATACTTATGATGTGCAGGCTGTCTTGTTTTTGGGAGAGCACAGCATTTCGCAAGGTACGCCTGAATCCATGCATGTGAAGGCCCACGAAGTCTTCCGGGGAAACGTTCTCAAAACGGATGGTGACTGTGTTCTGCAGCATTTCTTGTAGCAATTGCTCAACATGGACCACAACATCAATGAGTACCTGGAACCGGCCATCACTGACAGAAACATTCAGGACATACTTGCCATTATCAAGCCCTCCAAGGGCAATGATCTTCCCATCGTGGCTGTTGACCTTGAACAAACTTTTCTGCTCTGATTTTAGCGTATATGTGAGGACATCGTACACATCCTGATCTGTGGCATGAATTTTCCCAATGACTCCCCCAGGAAAATCATCTTCCATGGTGACAATGAAAATCTCCAGTGGAATGGCAGTTGGTTTGTGAATGCTCTCTTCAATAACCCTCACCTGAATGTAAGTGTGGGAAACCTGCTGAGGCTTCCCAGAGTCCTTTGCCTAATGTGATTTAGAAAAAATAAAAAAATAAAAAACAAAATAAAATGCACATATAACACAGCCAACAACCATAACTTCTTGCTATATATATTTTCACAGCGTCAGTAATTTTGAAGACCTCTCAAAAGAATTTCCCAAACACATTTGCAAAATATATATGTAAAGAAACGTCTCAGCCATTTCTAGCAGTGGAACTTACAAACTCTTTAGGGAAGCACAGATATCTCATCTAAGTGGATTGCAGAGAGAAATGTGTCAGCAGAATGTCTTATTACTCAAACTGAAATGTTCCCAGGATCCCACAGCTATCACTTGTCCTCTTCATAACACAGCCATCTGAATGTGGTATATTCTGCACCAAATGGAGTTTGGGCTCACTTCTACCCTGGAAAAGAGACTGAAGCCCAGTGAAATACCAGCGTCAGCTTCTGCATTGCTTAATGTGCTCTGAAGTGTTTCAGACCCTCCTCAGTTTGTGTGGATGTGAGGGAGTTCAGAGCTTTTCTACAGCACTCTCTACTACTTTATCTGAAGCAGGCAAGAAATATGCTTGAAATAAATAAAATTTATCACCCTCCAAAAATGAAATAGGGTGCTTTTGCTGTTACTAATGATAAGATATGAGAGCAGCACTGTACTTGGACAGATGACTGTATGACCCAGGGCATGTATGATAGCATCATTTGCACTTTTCTATAGAGAGTAAAAGAGCAAGTATGACAAAAAAACCAAGGCCACCTTGACAGAAAGGTGTGCAAACTTGAATCAGTGTCCTTTCCTGCACCAAGAAAAATGTTTCGTTGAAGTCACTATTAAGATATACTGCTCCACACATTTATTTGCTCCAGAGAAGAATGGAAAACTAAAATACCACTGGGCAGAGAAGTAGAACACATTCAAAGATCTTTGTATTTGGATATAGGGAGGAAAATTTACAAGCTGAAGAAAAAAAAAGGACATTAATAGGAAAGGATTAGTAACCCTAAGACACTCTAAAAATCATTCATCCTCAGTCCTAAAAGGGCTGGGTGGAGTATTTAAGAAAATATTTTATATATATGTGCACACGTACACACATACACGTACATGCACAGAGACTACATCCCATTCCACTTTCAATTTTAACATTACTTTTTAATAAACGTAACACAGAGGAGAAACCTGACGGTGGAAAGGAGAAAGCAGCACTCTGGCACATATGAATGGAAAGGAACATTTCTATGGTGTATACACAACTGGAAACTATAAAATAAGTTCTCACTGCAGAAATCCCTAAAGAAAATAATACTCAGAGGAATTAGGCCTCCGCAATCCAACAGCGTGGTTTTCTGAACATGTTGGTGCATCTCAGACATTGTGGTCTGTCTAATATTTCATTTATATGACATATGTAGATCTATATAGCTATAGGATGCTGCTTAAATTTTATTCTAGTGCCCATTTTTAGCTATACTGGAACTTTGGCTAGCAAATTGCCCTCAAAGCAGGATATTTTAGGACAAAGGCATGGTAAGAATGAAAGATTAGTTTTTTTAATTTTCCTACAAGGCTCAAAAAATGTGTTGCAGGAATATTAAATGGCCAACTTGTAAAACATTACTTTGATTTGAACTGTCTATTAGCATCAGAGTTTATATTTTTTGAATTGCAACTAACTGGGGATGCTACTGCTATGAACAACATTAAGTGTGCTTGTAAAGGAGCAGACAGGCTGTATTTAGAGAAATCAACACCGGTAAAGCAAGTGAAGGAAGCCTGCATTTCAGACTTAGATTAGAGGACCATGTCCCATTTCAATGAAGAGGTTCGTTCCCTAGACTTGCATATTTATTGAACCCTACTACATTTTCTCTGGCAGGCCTGAGAAATGTGGACAAATTCTTTTTGGATTTACATTTTTTTGTAATCAAAATTACCCGGGTTACAAAGTTCCTCAACAATGACTCTAAAACTAAGTTTGAGCTGGTCTTCTATTGCATGTCTTATTTTCACATTCTTTAAAAGCTAAGTTGACCTTGGAAATGTGATTTTATGAATTCTTGGTAGGCTTCCAAAAATTTATGATTAAATTTATGACTTAAAAGCAGAAGTGATTTTCCTCCCTAGAACAATATTTTCCTGTCACTTGTTCTGTGGTGTATTTATATGTACATAATGCATTTTTGCTTATTTTCCTCGCTTAGCTACAGAAAAAAAAGATTAAAATCTTAAATCATAACGGCCGCTGCTCAGAAAATCCATTTCATGCAGAGGAAATTGGAAGGGTGGCTGGCTACCTATTTATATTTATATGAAATTAAGCTTAAGGACATCAAAGGAAATATACCATATTGTGCACTTGTAAACTGGAATGCATGGTATTTACTCATAGAAAACAATCAATTAAACCCTACCCATACAGGTAATGTACAGATGACCTACACTATGAGGGTTTTTGTTTCTGTGCAGATGCAAAAATCAAGCCATACCTGCACACAGAGCACGTATTCGGTTGCAACCATGTGCTTGAAGATGACTGCAGATCTCAAGATGCCGTGAGGATCCAGCGTAAACTCCTCCTCTTCATTGCCAGTGAGGATGGTGAAGGTAAAAGGGGGGCCATTGTGAAAAGAATCTTTGTCTGTCACTACCAGCTGCAAAATGCTTGTGCCCACTGGTTTATTTTCCTTTATGCATATACACAGCATATAAAGAAAAGGATTAAAATGATAGATATCACAATCATAAAATACCAGACTGCTATCGAGAATATTCAGCTGAATGCTCTTTGCCCAAGACAGCATTTCACAAACAGCATTTATTCGGCACCGCTTACAGTTCCTGCACTGGTCGCAGAGATGGACGTACCCACCACATCTCCAGAGACCGATGAGCTCTGCCTAATACTGTGTCTGATCAGGACTGACTAACCACTAAGACTCGCACCCTGAGCAAGGTGCAAAGATGTGCGAACACAACCCAGTTCAGACTTTTTGAGGCCAGAGTACAATTTCTGGTGCAACAGGGATGAACAGTAAAATTTGTGACAGATGCTGAGGTTAAAGAGCCTCACCAAACAGAAACCTACCTAACAGTTAAGAAAGATGTTCTTATACTTTCCTTTAAATAAGAACACTGGATACATCTTTGGCAGATAAATCATCAGAACCTACTTAACTGACACTAAATGCTTTTGTATTTTAAAAGTCAGAGAAGTTTTGGATGTGCAGGATAAACTTACTTGAATTACAGCTGTATAGTTGGCTGGAGTAAATACAGGGCTATTATCATTCACATCGGAAATGTCCACGTTGACCGTCACAGATGAAGACAAAGGAGGGGTGCCGCTGTCTCTTGCCTGGATAACTAATGAATAACCAGATATCTGTAAAAAGGTGAAAACATTAAATCATCGTGAAAGCGGTCCTAAATTTTAACTCATGTTCTTTAGACCCAATGCACCACCTACCATATTCTAAGGAAAGCTGTTTGGCCTCATTACCTTCCCTGCCCTTAGTATAATGTTATCCTGTTTATTGCCGTACTGTGTTCCAACTTCTGTTTTATAAGGCTATCAATAAATGTAACAGCTTTACTGTATTAAAATAACTGTATCAGATGATGCATTCCTGAAACAAAGGGGCAGACAAAAAATAAACAATGGATAATATCCAAACTCAGCCATTACTACTGTAGCTAACATTTTCATCTCTCCTAGGTGTCTCCTAGGTGACCTGATTCTAGTTATCTGATGGCTGGTTTCCAGGATTGTATATAAATTATTTATTAAAGCCAACCTCAGTTTGACACACAGTGTTTCTAACATGGTGATGGAGAACCAAGAAAAAGTTAACAGACAGTTGGCTTGAACACACTGGAAAACATTTGGGCCTACTAGGGACAACACAGTCTCTGTAGCAACACAATATTATCCACCATTTAGTAGAAGATACAGGGTTTTTGAGCATACTTGTTTGCAACAGCCACAAACTACTCAGCACCGTGTGGGCAGTTCAGTGCATCACCCATGGGCCTTCTACGCACATATGTGCCCATGCACGAGGTGTGAGTGTATGTGACAATCTGCAAAAGCTCCGTCTATGCACAGCTTATGGATGACAGTTTAGTTTTATGAACTGCATCCTTATGTCAGCCTCCTTACGTCTTAAAACTGCTCTTCTCTGTATATCGCTCCACACTCCCCAGGGAGAGCTGCTGACTTGTCTGCCCATGAATCCTTCTACGGGGGAGCGAGCAAAGGGCAAAACACGTGCCAGATAAAATACCCTGCTCCAACCTCTTGGTGTGGGGCTAGAAAGGGGAAAAACATGCCCCTGCAGAAGGCAATGATGTAATGTTAAAGGTGCTTTTTCGGGGTGAGAGGAAATCCTAGGCCATTTGAAAAATAAAAGCCATTTGGGTATGAGGGAGGAGTACAGGCTAAGCATATGAAACAAGGGATGCGGGACCAAGTTAAAGAAAAAGGTAACAGTTTTTAGGAGGGGTTGTATGGAAGACAAGGACTGCGATTTGGTGGGAGTGTAGTGGCAGAGGAGGGAGGAAGAATCCTGAACTCTGGAAAGTCAAGAAACTGAGGCAGAGAATTAATATTTTTTTCCCTTTTGTGCTGTAATTTCTACTGCTAGCTAAAATTAAGATTGACAGTTTTGTGGGGTCTTTCCCAAATTTTGTGCATGCTTGCTTTCACTTCCATGTATCCCAGAACAGTAGGTAGCAAAAGTCATGTTTCTGTGTGATTATAGCTCTAGAAATGAATTTCCTTAAACCAGCGAAACCTGGGAGTCAGCACTGCCTTTGGGCATCTACAGCAGATGGGGCATCATGTGTCATTTTCCCTGAAGGGGTCAGAAACACCTGTATCTAGGAAATGGGCCAAGGAAGCAAAGAAAAAGATGATATCACAGCTTATTTTAACTGAGTAAAACTTTGGAAAATGCAGATCTAACAGAGCTGGCATTAAACATGCACACGCCAATGAGGGTGAATGTGTGTGTCTGAATCCAGATGTACTTGAGTACACTTCAGAAACTAAATAAAATCATATTAAGAGATTAAGCCAGTGCTAATTAAGAGAAATATATTACAGCAAATTTGTAACATGCACAGCCATTGTTACTCCCCTGTCCTTGACAGTCTGTGGTAAAGTCATTCTGCAACGGAACACTGACAATTTAGTCCTGCCTTTGTGATAATACAGAAAGGAAATTTGCCACTGTTTTAAGCAGTATCCCTGCTTCCAGTAGAGAGCTTTTCCAGCTGAGCCTATATTCTGAGGATAGCAATCAGCTTCGCCAGTTTTATGGATGTATTGCTCAGAGGCAGAAGGCATGGATTTCTTTATGTGCTGCAAGACTTTTGAAGCCATGTAGCACTCTCCTGCCCTGCTAGTAGCACAGGGAACTGTATTTGTTTGTTTTTTTCCAAAACCTGCTAATTGCTAGCTATGGCAAAATGGTGATAAATCACCCTGAATGTATAATCTAGTGAGCAAACAAAGCAGCAGAATCTGTTTAATGAAGCACTCTTTCACTTTTGGTACAGCCTGGCCACTTCATAACATCACCTCCCCAGTGACATGTTTTGCAGAGCGCTAATTAATGGCTGAGGTCTCAGCTCGGTGCTTGGTGCCACAATCTGTATTATGCTGTAATCACTCCGTTGCACACACTGCTGCACGTGTGTGCTTGCACGCTCAGGAGAGAGGAGGCAGCTCATTAACACAGCAACAGCTGCCGGTGGCACTGCAGAAGAAATCCAGGGTTGCTTTTTTCCCCGATCTGGCCTCAGCTGCTGTGTTGGTGCAGGATAGGAATGCTAGCAGAGCAGTTGGCTTGTGGATAGGATTGGGGATAGGGTTGGGGCGGGAGGAAGTGCAACATAAGAAAGGCCTCTTGGAGCATCTTAGGCTGATCTTTGCAGAGTATAAAAGAAGCTTCTTCAAAACAAGCTAGCAGCAGAGTTGAGATCAATACACATCTGTAAGTCATTGTAAGTTAAGGAGTCCCACATGTCTTACCCTTTCTCTATCCAATTTCTTTTTAACCTTCACGAGTCCCAGAACAGGATCAACTGAAAATTCATTGTCTCGATCCCCATTCACTATGGAAAAATGAATCTGGCCATTGGAAGGACTGTCCAGATCTTCTGCTATCAACTTTTTTGAAAGAAGAGTGAAAATTAGCAAAACAAATATTAAGTGATGTGTATGATACATTAATTGCTCAACACCCCAAAAAGTAAGACATCATATTGCATCAGACTAGTTACATCTGAACTGCACACCTCTACAGCATCAAGCCGAGCATCAAGCCAATCAGTTTTTGATAGGGGACTCTCCTTGGATCTTTTAAAAATTCTAGCCTTGAAACATACACAATATTTTAATCTTAATATTCTATATAACACATTCTTTCTAGATCCACACGTTCCAAGATGACAGTATTGTGAGGTTTGGTATGGCACACTGCTTGCCAGACTACACAAATTCTATGTATTTCACTGAAAAGTTGAATTCTGCCTTTCCAATAAAACCCACTTGTTTTTAGAGGACTCGTCAAATGCAATGCCTTAAAAATGCCATTGCTCTTTGACAGTATATCAGGGTTAAAAAGAAACAGTTGGTACTACTACTGCTTTCTTTTGGGGGGAAATTGGCAGCAGCCTGGAAAGCAGTAGTACATGCAGAGTATTGGCTAGAGAACAGTTTGGGTTATTCAAGATGCAGTAGTTATCGTTATTAACCAGTGCAGCAGTATTTCATTAAAGGTCATGTGGCAGAGAGCTTCATCCCTCCTAAATGCCGCCCACGGCCTCTCTCACCATTATCACCGAATCACCGATGGCGGCGTCCTCGCTGATGACTGCACTGTACACCACCTGGCTGAATTTCGGTGCGTTGTCATTAACATCTGTCACGTTTACGTTCACAGTCGTAACAGCACTCAGGGCCGGAGTACCTCCATCTTTTGCTTCCACTACTAAGTAGAAATCCTTACACGATTCATAATCCAAAGCTTCAAAAATGGAAATCGCTCCTTTGAAGCAAGGGAGGGAATGTCAACAGCCAGTGAAAAACAAACAATGCTATGGACTAAGGGGTTTGACTGTAGTAAACAGTACAGCACGTGGTTTATCACCATGGCACACATACAAAATATGTTGTTCTAACTGTAACGCTGCCCAATCCAATAGAAATATTTGGTCAGGTTTCTACTGCTGTTGTTTGCTTAAAGAATGACGGCAACTGCACTTGGGTTGCCTCTGCAGAAAGGACCTTCGCAAGGCATGAAGCAGTGAATGGTGTCTCATGAAAATAGCTTTTATTATATGAATATCCTAGACAGAGAAGTGGGGGCCATATCCATCCATTTGTCTGGGCTCATGCACAGAGCCTGTGGGAGAACTGGATGCCGACTCTGGAAATCAGTCCTGACAAGTCAACAGAAATTCGCTCCCATGTAATTAACTTCTCATGAATTAAATACAAATGAATGGGGTATGAATACCTTTGAGAAATCAGTTTTCTATCATTTATGTGATTAAACAGTGACTTCCCCACTCAACTAGGTTTAGAAATTTTGGGTTTCCTCACCACACAATCAAAACTAAGATTCTCTGTAACTTGACTCATTCCATGCACCCAGACCCCCTCTAGGATATAAATTACTTTTATGAAAGCCTTCCACTTGTTTCCCCTGTAACCATAACCTTAACAAGGAGGGGGGAGTGGGCTGTGGACAGCTTACTAGTGATGCCTTGAAGGAGGTAATACTGGGCATGGCAGGAAAGACTTAAAAGCAAGGCAAATCCTTTTCGATATAGACGCATCAGGAGCAGGCATGTATAGGGCTTAAAGGTCATTTAGTCCAACTGCTGCCCAACACAGGTCAGCTAAACCTAATCATTCTTGAAAGTACTCGTCCCTAATGTTTTTATAAATCTCCAACAACACCAGTTTCCTAACCTTCTTAGAAAATGTATTTCAGTACTTAATAATCATTACAGTTAAGAATTTCTTCCTATTTTTTAACCAAAATAATCCAAAAGCAATTTAAGCCTATCCACAACTTCTTTTCTCATAAGTGGGCATGGAGGACAGTTTATTCCCCTCCTCTTTGTAGGTACTTTTTACAGGCTTGAATACTGACAGCATGTCTTCTCTTTTCTAGCTTAAATACCCTCAATTCCTTCAGTCTTTCTTGGTATGCCACATTTTACAGACCTCGGATCATTCTTCTTAATCTTGTCTGGGCTCTCTCCAAATGAATCCTACCTTTCAGCATGACTTGCTGGAAGCAGGTGCCCTGAAGAGAAACTTCCAAGCGGCCAGCAGAGAGTTCCCACTGATAAATGATGTGAAGGGCATTATTTTTCAAGCCCTGATCAGGCATGCTATATCAGCACCCGGCTGTCTGGAAACTGAGATCCTGCTTCTAAACCGATAATAATGGAGCTGTCACACAATAATGAATAATAAATAGTGGGTTTTTTTTCCCTGTGTGATTAAGCTTCATTATGGGTTTTTATTGATTTATCTCCTTGGCTTCATTGTCAAATGTGAAGTTAAGTATCTCTGTCTATGCGTATTTATGTTTAAATTTTGTTAGCAGTAATCAACATTATGAAGATAAGAGACAACACACAATTATGTTAAGTCCCTTACGTGTAAGGCAGTGGCCTCTGCAGAGTGGAGAGATATTTTTGCACACAGTAATATAAACGACACAATGCATCATTTTGAGATTTTCCAGGTTACTGGTTATTACAGCTGCATTCAAACAAGTGTTACCTTCAGCTTTCAAAATCAAGTTTGTTTTGCTCTGAAGCTCTGGTGGCAGATTTGTACTGGTCATCCTGAATGTTATGAGAATAATGGGATCCACTACAGGAAGCACAGAAGAATCATAGCTTACTGTTGATGGATTAAAACCTCAATAAGGATAAAGAATGTTTCCCACTAAGGAAATTCAAAGAAAATGAGCCATTTGCACCAAATAAGGTAGCTTTTCTTAGTATTTCTTAAAGAGAAGCAGCAGTTTGTTTTTAAAATTTGTGATGTATAACCAAAAAAACCCCACCCAACCTATGGCTGAAGTCAACTGTCAGACAACACAAATCAACCTAAGTCAGTGAAGTTGCATACGGTTGTATAAGCAGCAACACATTAGGACTGCCAGCTATTCGGTCCTGATAGCACTGTCGGATGCTTGTTAAGGTCCAGACAGTTGAGGCTGTACTCAGCTGGGAAGCAGGTAAACATTGCAAGTGTTCGTAACTGTAAGAGTTGCACAGTTTGGCTAATAGGTTGTCACATCTACATTGACTTAACAGACATACTAATGGAGAAAAGTATTCTCCACTTGAGCTGGGGCAGCTGAGTGTGACTGTAATTTACATCACTCTCGAAACTAAAATTGGTTTTTAACTGTGCAACTAATTCTATATTGACAAGCTCTGAGTCTCTGTTCTTAAAAATTTTTTGGTCCACGAAACTTCCCCAAAGCATTTATGTTTTTCTGATGCCTTCATTTTGCATTACAAGTAAAGGCCACTTTACAAACCTGTTTTTGAGTTAATCCTGAACTTCCCTTTCTCATTTCCTGATCTGATGAGATAGGCGATCTCAGCGTTAGTACCAATGTCTTGGCTTGTAGCAAAAACGGAAAGGACCTCAGTGCCAGGTGAGGTGTCTTCAGGTACTGTAACAAGATAATCTCTTCTTTCAAACACAGGGGGGTTGTCATTAATGTCTAGCACTGTAATGGTAACGGTGGCAAATGAGGACAAGGTCAGCACAATGCTCTGATCTGAGGCCTTTACACTGATGTTGTAGGAAGACTGAAGCTCTCTATCAAGCGGATGTTCCAAAATAATGATTCCTGATGACCGGTCAACTGAGAAGTAACCATCTGCAGAGTCTGCCAGGGAATAGGTAACTTTTCTGTTCACACCTGAAAGAGAAGCAAATGTGAAAATGATAAAGTGAAATAAAGAAAATAACAACCTCTTCCCATATAACAGAAACCCTAAGCAAAATCTGCTATCATACTTATCATTTCCAATGGGGGTGGAGCACATGGAGGTAGGAGTGCCTGTGGGTACAGTATTGCTGAAAGTTTGGGAGATCAGGACATGCTCTTCTCACATGTCAAATCCCCATGAGAAAGTTAAGTTCCTTCTCTCATCATGATATTTTTTTAAAAGATCACTTTGCAGAACTGCTGTGTAATGAACCTTGAAAGCAGAATCCAGATATGGTCCTTGTCCAGAAAAGCTTACAATTGATTTAGATGAGATAGGCAGAATGCTGAAATTGGAAATGTCTCAGAGCATCTTGAAGGAATAGAAATGTACATAAGGGAAAAATAAACCCATAAAAATACATCAGGTGGCTCAGAATGTACTTGCTACCAGTGCTGCCTTGATTCCACTGCTGAGCAGCAAAATATTATCATAAGGCAATACCTGTTAGACAAAAGCTGCACCAAAGAACTCCTGCTAGAATATGGACATTTTAGAAAGGGAAGCGGTCCACTCCCCCAGTTTGAGAGCAAAAATTGAGTTGTATGAAAGATATCCTGTGTTTTCCAAATCCTGCCTGTATTTCCCAATACATAACACCTATCTGCCTGGCTGCTGAATATGCAGATCTATGCTAAGGTTGTTGTCAGTAATAAGGCCTGAGGGGAAGGTACTGACTTGGTTGCTTGCTGCACTACAGTGGGATAGCCATTTCAAATCTAATTAAAAGTGAGCACAGATACAACCTAATTCAACTCCCTTGATGCTGGTTGATTTTGTGATTTGATTCTGGGTGCTTCACTAAGAGATTATAACTATAACACAAAGATCCACTAAAATTGAGAGTCTCTGTTTTTAGCATCTCTCACTTGAGCATTTGCTGCCCTTTTCACTGGAGAACAGACTTTACAAGCCTGACATTAATCAGAGGAACAAGAGCTACCAATCCCTTCCAGGCATATTTTGTTAACTTAGAATTTGTGACAGTATTATTCTGCTTTCCAGCAGCAAAGCATTGTAGAAATGTCTGATCAAAAGCAGCACAAATCACAGCTGTTTTCTGCTTGACGTAGCAGCAGCAGAGCATCCACACAAGGGGGAGCTGGGAGACTCTTTCCTCAGTCACACGCACATAAAGCTAGAGCAACTACAAAGTCCCAGAATCCTACTTGGAGAGTGTTAGGAATTACTATTTGGCCTCTTCAGGGAATAAAGTTTTTATGCAGTGCTTGAGACACCAGAGTATATTCAAACATTCAAATGTCTTTAAAATAAGGAAAATTCTAAATAGCAATATTGCAATGAATCAGTTTATTTTTTTTTTAATCACAGCAGAATCTCTCTATTCACCATGGCATCTCAAATGTGAAAAATACAGAGGCCCTCTTCAGCAAAACAGGCAATGCAGCCGAGGATGTGACTCTTGTCCTATAGATGAGGAACTGAGCTCAGCCCAAGAACTAGTCAGAGACTCTTTCATATGTTGAAACACCTAGACTCTGAATACCCTACAGCCTGCTGGAGACCTCGCTCACCTCTTCATACATGCATCCAAATGCTCTGTCAGCTGACAGTCAAGCAAACTGACAAAAGTGAAAAAGGAGTAAAACCTTCTGGGGAGTGGAAGGTTAAGAGGGTCTGAACGGATGGAGGTGTGTCTATATTTTCAGCAGGGGAGGATCTCCCTCTGCCAGAAATCCTCCCTGAACTTCCACTTACAAAAAGGGACAGACCTGACCAGAACAATTAATGAGCTACTAATTAGAGCTGATCCCTGGGGATGTTGGAAAGGGGATTTTGCCTGATGATGCAGTTGAACACCCAACCTACACATGAGTTTTAACTGTAAAGCTATTTAGTGTTCTGTACTGGGCTCTCTTATGTCTGCCAGTTTCTACATAGAATTAAATATTTCTCTGAAGCAGGGACCTTAACACACACTTTCCATGCATATGTTTCTGTGACTGTAGAAGAGCCTTACTGTGGTTTGGGATTTCTCTGGCACAAAAACCCTATCTGATACTCACTACAGCACACCTGGGCACAAGACAGAAGACTCAGATGTCTTTAAAAGCACAAATAGATAGAAAGGAGATGGCCTACCCATGACTTGTGTCTTGAAACACCCCAAAACTTCAGCAAGAGTATCTTGCAAGGGGGAGTGGGAGGAGACAGAATTTGGTGCATATGACACCATGTAGGGTGAGTTTACATACAGGAAGTGATAACTCCAGTGACTGCAATCTGATTGATACATAACCAGACCACTCTCGTTGTATTCTACTTCCTAAAGGTGATGTCCATTAATTAACAAAATATAAATAATGTTTTTGGATAAGTGATTGCTAGTGATTCTACAATGGAGACAGTTCAGATACAGATTATGGTGTTCTGGTTAATAACTTTAATATAAGGGATTTTTAGGCAGAAATGGAGAGAGTTACTTCTTGAACGCAAGTGCTTTTATTTTTCCTTCCTGGAAAACAAAAGAGGAATACAGATGTTCCATGGATGTGGGTTATCTTGTACTAGAGTGGTCTGATGATGAAAACAGTCTTATTTTTCCCATGGGAGCTGGAGGAAATGCTCTTACAGGTGAAAATGCCATTTCATGCAAGGAGAGACAGAAGATCAGGGCAGAGGACCTGAGCTGGGACACTCACAGATAACAACCCTTGGTGGCTTTCAGCCTGAATGCAGAGGCAGAAGAGAAAGAGAAATACAGAGGCAGATCTCAGCTGCCTGCTGACCTTCTCCCACAGTGTTTTGTGGAGCTTAATGCTTGCTTCTTAGGAGGAACATGAATTCAGTGAAAAGCTGTGGCAGAAACAGCACTTTGAAGAAAGCATTGTGTTATATCAATAGCTGTTTCCACTCAGCTTCCTGACCCAAGGCTGGAAACAAAATGGGCATGAGGTAAAGGTGAAGTAGGAAGTTATTTCTACTGAAATCCAAACTGCTTTAGTCCAAGGGCTACCATCTGCTGGTAGCATGAGAGAGAAGCATCTACCAGTGTGTGTCAATGGCATCCCTGCCGTGGAGGCAATGGCTATGACTATAAAGGAGATATTTTCTGTGGAAAGGAAACAACTGCTGCAACACCATGGTTCCTGCACTGGTAAAGAGAGCAATCTTCCCACACTGCTTGCCCACAGCTGTTGGGGGATTAATGCTTAAAAACTGCGTTGTATCTATTCACTTACTCACTTAAACTTCTCAGATTCCTAAGGTGCCAATCACAAACATAAGCTATTTGAACATGGAAAGCTTTGCAGGAATTACTATTACTATAAGAGGATTGCACTACATTTTTTAAATAAAGGAATAAGCAAGCATATTTTCTGTTTAGACTTGTATTAGCATATGATAGAATACTGCCCTTTGCCAAATCTCTGATGTGAAGAGCTTGTACAACAAAGAGGTGTCTAGTACCTAAAATGCCATCCTTGAAACAGGTTTTTTTTCTTGTTTTCTTCTGTATTAAAACAGAGGCATGAACTGAATGCCATGTAATGATATCTTCTATGTCGTTACTACTTTAAATAGCACCAGGGAAATAAAATAACTTCTCTTTATAATTCAGGAGTTTCCAATTCCTCCTTGTCTAACTCGTAGAATCATAGAATCACTTAGGTTGGAAAGGACATTTAAGATCATTGAGTCCAACTGTTACGCTAGCACTGCCAAGTCCACTATTAAACTATGTCTCTAAGCACCACATCTACAAGTCTTTTAAATACCTTCAGGGATGGTGTCTCAACCACCTCTCTGGGCAGCCTGTTCCAATGCTTCACAACCCTTTCAGTGAAGAACTTTTGCCTAATACCCAATCTAAACCTCCCCTGGCGCAACTTGAGGCTATTTCCTCTTGTCCTATTGCTTGTTACTTGGGAGAAGAGACCAACCCCCACCTTGCTACAACCTCCTTTCAGGTAGTTGTAAAGAGCGATAAGGTCTCCCCTCAGCATCCTTTTCTCCAGGCTAAACGACCCCAGTTCCCTCAGCCGCCCCTCAAAAGACTTGTGCTCTAGACCCTTCACCAACTTCATTGCCCTTTTTTGGACATACTCCAGCACCTCAATGTCTTTCTTGTAGTGAGAGGCTCAAAACTGAACACAGTATTCAATGTGCAGCTCAACTGCAAAAATGGTGGAGTTTCAGCACAGTTTGATCCATACCAACACCAACTAAAAGGCTGAGCTACAGGCGCAATCCCCATACGACAGTGAGTTTCTGCAGTGGGCATTACCTGCTGACTGCATCACACACAAACTAAAATTTTCGCATATTAAAGACCATACATAGTGTGTTTTTCCTTTCTGTTTTTACCTACCACCCTGAACTCATTATTCAATGTGTTTCCCCAAGTATAGCTAGCCCACTCATTCTTGTTTATCTCTGGAAAAGGATGCTTATTTTCATTTTGAAAACCTATGGAAAGAAAAATAATGGCATACATTAAAAATAAACAAACGAAGTAAAACAGAAAGCTATCCAGAAAGAGAGCTGTGAAAAGAAGTTATTTATCAATTTAGCACTAATTTGGTAAAGCATGGCATCTGATTATTGTGCTTTCTCTTGCCTCTGTCTTTCATGGTGTGACTATTAACACCAGCATGTACCTGTTGCCTTTCCCAATTACCCAAACTTTAACCTCAACACCAATTACTGGAAGTTAAAAGTCCACAACTTCATTACCAGCAAACAAGACAAAAGACAAATACTAAACCAGATTTTATAATACTCTACTCCATCATTTTGGGATGAAAGAGAAAAATTTTGCCAGAAGTACCTTGCTGAACTGTAGAATATATAGCCCCATAGGGAAAGATATTTCAAGTGATTTTTACAACTTAAGCAGAAAAGCTGGCCAAGTTCAATTCATAATACCACTACCAAGACAGGCTTTCACTGCTTTGTCCCTTTTCTGTGGGAAACGATAGCCTTAACCTGAAAGTCCTTTACTCACACCAGTGCTCCAGTGGAGTCATGGAACCATGGGATGAAAGCAGGGCCACAGAGGACAGAGATTAAGAAAATCAACCCCTTACTGAAGGGAAACACTGGACAGAAATGGCAGGCATAAGCTTTTAGTGGAATGATACATTCCATGGGTGTCTAAAACCCTGCTTTCTGTTTAAGCTGGGTCGGGTGTTGTCTTTTTTGGTGGGAAGATGAGATCTGGATGGTTGGCTCACTCTCCCTCTCTTTTCTAACAGAGATTTACATAGATCAGGGTACTGGCTTACATGACTTGACATGAATACTTGTTTCCACCAGTGCTCCTGAGTGACTCACTTCCTCGTGCCGATCAGGCATAGTCTTGATTACTTTTCTGAAGTGGGGGAGGCCATTTTGGATACACCTGATTTAGNATGCATGTATATATATAAAACCACACAGACACACACGCACACATACACATATATGTTTCAGTTGATCCAGCTTAAATACAGGGCTTATTCAGTCAATATAATCCAAGAGGTACATTCTCCTTGTCTAGTTCTTTGCCTCCATGTTGTTAACAATGTCTTGGAAATCTCAAAAAGTAAAGAAATTAATAGAAATTACGGAGTATAAAGATAGCAGGTTCCTTGTAAGGTCATCCAATTTATCCCTGCACTAAGAAAGGATGGATGCAATTTATCCCCAAACACAGGCCTATCCTTTGACCATGAACTTGCATAACCTCCTTGTATAACACACACCAGTGCCTCACTTTTCTTACAACTAAAAATCTTGCTCTGACTTTTCGCTGAGATTGAATAAAAATAATAAAAGATGAGGGGAAAGAAAAGAACAAAGGTTGACTTCCTTCCTCAGAGCTACTTGTCTGATATCTGAAGACTGTTATACTTTATCATCTCAGTTGTCTGTCCCCTCTCAACTGTTTTAATATTTCCTAGTAGCACATGTTTTCCAGACTTGTGATCTTTCTTGTAAATCTCCAGGTAGCCCACATCTTCCTGGAAGTGCTGTACTGGAAACTTCAGTCTTTCAGGTCAGGATTTGCCAACACCAAGTAAAGAGAAAGAACTACTTCTGTTTTCCAGCATTACCCTTGTTTACCCATCACATTAAAGTACCTGCCTTTTCACACCAATATGAAAGTGTAAACATACATTTAGCCTGTGAGTCACCATAATACAGCTGCTTCTCTGCAGTTCTGCTGCCCAGTCAATTATTACCCAGATAATACTGGTGCACTTGGTTGTTCTTATCTAAACACAGGATTTCACATTTATCTTGATGACTTGCATTGTATTTTTCCATGCCACTTTTCCAACTGTTAAGTCCCACAACTACAACTTTGACACTATCTAGGGTACTTGCAGCCCCATTCTGCTTTCAGACCTTGTGCCTACTTATCCATGCAGGAATGAAAATAAGAGCAACGCTGCTCCCAGTACCTTTCTTAACTTACTGCTCCAGTGTAACAGTCATTACAAACTCACCTGATAACAGTTTAATGTAGACCATGTTTCCCTAGCTTGCTTATAACAATATAATGCGGTACAATGTCAAAAACCTCACTAAACCTAAGCCATACCACCCATAATATTTCTTTCTATACGGCCTCTTTGCACGTTGCAGAAGGAAATGAGATT
Organism: Sula dactylatra; assembly: GCA_013389905.1. Taxonomy (NCBI): domain Eukaryota; kingdom Metazoa; phylum Chordata; class Aves; order Suliformes; family Sulidae; genus Sula; species Sula dactylatra. Next base: position 78,476 of record WEKW01018182.1, on the reverse strand, counting down.
GGTTTGATGACTTCTGCTTGCTGAACGCAGACTAGCTCTTAGTCACCTTCATACACATATACTCATTTTAATGCAGGTTTGGTGACCAAGTTTCCCTGACTACCCATCTGCAGCTTTAAAAATCTGGCCCTTTGAAAGATTCAACAACAGGGTCATATAGACTGACTGCTTACAGGATTAGGTCTCCTGAGTGTCTAGGCATGGGAAGCAAAATAAGCAATATGAAGTAGGACTTGTTTAGGCAGAAACCTAAGCTTTCTATCATAATCCCCAAACACCTTGTTTGTTTACTTTCTAATACTAGGTAAGTCTAAACTCCACAGAGCCTGACTATTATTTTTCATTTGGCAATTTTTCAGGGGCCCAACGTGCTGCATGTCTGCATTCCTAGAAGTACTTCTGCCTTTATTAAGAAGGCAAAAGCTGTGTTTTCACCTGAACAACTCACTGGGTGAACTTGGACCTGTAGGTGTCCTCAGGACTGGACAGCCCACTGGGGGATATGTGAGCACTGACCTCCCACTATCCTTATGAACAGAAGTCTAATGGTAAGGACATCTTTCCAGGAAGGAGGAGTAGAAGGGTACATTGCCATAGACTATTACTTTTCACTAAATAAGCCCTGGGGAACAGAGCCCAGAAGCCAATCACCCACCAGGCTCAGAGCAGTGCTCACTCGTATCTTTTTTTTTCCTCTGGCTGATTCCTGAATCCTTTTTCAAAACAGCTTCAGTGACAGTGGAAAGGACCCCCCACTTCAGCCATAACCCCTTATGCAATGCTGTTTTGAATAGCTGCAGAAAAAGGAATTAATAATTCAGGTGTTCCATACCCTGTGTTAGTGCACTAACCCCTGGACTATTTTAAAAGTCAGTGAGGCAAAGACATGGGTAAAGACATAGGAAGCTCCATGTATGTTTTAAAGAGAATAAGCCATCCTCTGGAAAGTACCTTGTGATATTAATTTTACAAAAACTCAGACAATATCTAGATATACCATCCAGCTAGTGCTGGTGTCATTGCTGAAGTTATCTACCTAATAGCTGTTGGGTTTTAGTAAATCTTCTGTCCTATTATCTCTCTTATTCTTCTTATTCATGTTTCAATCCTTGTTTTCTTCTTTTTCAGATCCTGAATGCCTCAAAAGTTTCTAGATCAATTTTAAGGGACCTGCCCAACATAAACAAACATGCGAAGTAGAGGTTTGCTGTATACTGGCATTGCCAGCAAATGCCAAAATCAATATCTACTTCAGCATTTCTAATATTTTCTTTCTTGCCAGTATTCATAATTCAGAGAACTGCTCTTTAATGAAGTTATGACAGTCTTGCACTCCTCTCTGACACTTCTGCAATCTCACTTGGCAGCACTTTACCCTTCTCCAAGCACAGCTGTGTGGCCCAAGAGTGTGTGCAACAGGCTCAGTTGCCCTAATTCCTTCAAGAGCAAAGCCCACTGTCGATATGGTTGAAGTCTGTGCTCATTACTTCCATGCATGTGTTCTTGAAATTGGTGACCCACTGAACAACCTAATGAAGTGATTTTTTTCTGTGCTGTGCTCACCAGCACTTTGATGTCACTTTGTACAAACAAGTGATAAACCCCAGAGAACTATGTTCCTCAGTTGTTATTTCTGACAGATATTTAATTTTTATTGTTTTAATGGCTTCTTCATTTTTCTCATTGACCCAAGGAGAGGACAAGAAGACCAAGAAGATGTAATATGCTTGCATCACCATCCTCCTGGAGGTAGGTACACTCCAGACCGAACTGACTGAAACCTAAAGGAGAAGTTATATTACCATTCTTCCCTAGAAAAGACATTTCTTATTTCTTGTGCACCTGCCTTATGAGTGCACCTGGTAAGGGTTTTGGGTGGGGTGTTTGTTTTTGACAAACCAAGTCTTTATTGAAACATCAAAACTCATTGAGACCAAACCTTGCTGGGAAAGTATCAGTTTTGTCGTACATTTGTTTGAAATCCAAGATAAAACTTTCCATCAGAAAGTTGAAAGAAAATTGCACTCCTTACTCCAGTTCAACAGTTTCCCCAGCCGCTCACCAGGCAGATGAAGGGCCACAGTTTGCTCCCTTGTACTTCTTGGTGGAGAAGGTTGGGGCTAGGGAGCAGATGTCTCCTAGTGGGAAGGTCAAACAGCTTCCCCAGAAGGGCCGAGTCCCTTCTGCTGCAGCTCTTCCACTTTGTGTGAAGAGGTGAATAATTAGCCCCCCACACTGAGAACGAGGCTGATTAGAGACTTGACTGATTTAAACTTTCCACATTAAAAGCAAATGCACTAATCAGGTGACTACAGTATCTGTCTCATAAATCTTGGTCCAAATAATATTTAATTCTATACAACTCTTTAAAAAACACAACCAAATTCAAACACAAGTGGCCTGTATAACATGGCTGTATAAACTTTGGGAGATCCTCAAATTTTATCCTGGCTCCCTGAATTAGGCTTTAACACCTGTTTTCTCCCTCACATCCACCTAAGTACCAAAGCTTCAAATCGAGAGAACTGATGAATAAACCTCAGAACGTTCTGTGTTCTGCTGTGAGGCTATGAGCCCTGCAGAAGCTGGGACACGTCTGTAACTCTGGGCATCCTATGCACAAATGTGAGAAAATGCTTTGAATAAAATAGCGCACTGCTCATTATTTTTCTAGGTTGCATTACTGAATGCTGTTAAATCTGCTGTTAGGTAGATATTTTCCCAAACTACACATTCTGCAAAATGTCATCTGCCATTAATCCTTCTCTGAATTATGTCCAGATTGGGAAGAACTGGCAATCAGAGAGGGCATCAGTATGGGTTTGCTGCCTGCCTGCACTGCTCTGCTGGGTCACGGTGAGGATGTTATGCTTTTGCCTGTATGCACAGTGCAGGTATCTGGTTATTGCCAGAAGGCCCCTGGGATGCCCACACTGGACAGCACTCAGGGAATACCTCCATCATTGGAGACTTCCAAAAGCCATCTGGACACAGTCCTAGACAACCTGCCGTAAATGGCCCTGCTTGAGCAGGGTGGCTGGACAAGATGACCTTCCAGAGGTCCCATCCAACCTCAACCATTCTGTGACTCTGTGAACCCTGCAGCATGGCACCTCTGTATCCACAAGACCAGGAGACACGTTTCCAGCAAGGCCACCCAAACTGCTTCACCTCTGACTTGTCACCACGTACAACCCTGCGGTTCTCACCTTCAGCCCACAGTGAGGGCCCTTCCTGATTTTTTTGCAATTGTGGCCACATGCCACAAAAATGGGGCAGGGGAATACAGGGTCATTCCTGCTGGGAAGTGGACCATGAACTGAGACAAATACAAGGCATGGGCAAAACTATGTCAAAGAATAGGGCAGCTGGCAAAGGAGGACTGCCTGGCTAGGCAAGCGAGTAGGTGAAGGCTTTTGCTGTTTGCTGTGTGACTGCTATTCAAGGAAGAATCAAATCAGTCAGAATTGTGTTTCTGAGAAACTCCTAGATTTGGCTAGCCAGACCATAACCAGGGCACCAGCTGGCTCCTTGCTGGCCGTATGTCACCACTTCTCCTGTGCAATGTACTTGTATGGGCCCCGGGGCTGGAGAAGGGGCATGGGAGTAAGGGACAGCTGAGGCCAGAGCAGGGAGGTCTGTGCAGTGCAGGGAACTCCTTGCAATCAAATAAAGGCCTACATGCCTCTGTTCTCCTGCACATTGGCAGCATGCAGTACAAGGTGCAGGCTCCAAGACAACCTAGTCCATTTATACAGGTTGGTTCTGTAGGGAACGGGGGAGGACCTGCACGAGCGCGTACGAGCCATGGCTTTGACCATAGGCTGGAAGGCAGCAGTGGCAGGCAAGACAGGGCTGGATGACAAGGTTGTTCCCATTCTGAGAAAATTTTGAACCTCACCTTCATCATAAACCCAGAAAAAAAATCAATAGATCAGTGAAATCACTAAACTGACTACAAATGAGGATGGTGTAGAACTGCCAGTGCCCCAGTGGTGATGAAGAGGACTGCAGAAGGACAGATGACGTACTATTCATATTTAGTACAGCAAGTGCTTCGACATGACTTTGGTAGACTATACCATCAATCGTCATGGAAACATGCCTGAGCATGGAGGTCATTCGCAAGGCAAAGCAGCTGCAAGTGAGGCAGGATTTAACCATCACTTAAAGCACTGCTGAGCTTGGACTGTGCTGTCATTCATTCCCGTATTCTGTAAGCAAGGCCACATCACTGTATGCATGCCAAAAACACGAGCAACACTGGAAATGAATATGCACCTCCAGTTCAGGTTTGGGCTGCAGGTTTATTTTGAAGTTTATCAATTTTTTAATGACATCTTGCAACAAAGTCCCATGTAGTTTTTCTCAGTGTTACTGCTCTATCATGACACTAATTCCTTTGAAACAGGCTGATACTCTAGTTGTCTGATGTGTTTGCTCAGATAATTACACCTCAGCATTCACTCCAACTCTTCTTGTGCCTTAGTTTGAACAGAATGGGCATATTGCACTTTGATTTAAAGACTGTGAGAGGTGGAAAATCCACTGCTCCCTGTGAACTTCTCTAAAAAAACTGCAAACCCAGCATTTCTCTTCCATTTCTTAGTTTGCACATTTCCCAACCTGATGGTGGTGAGTTAGTAAGCAATATTATCTTGTAGAAATATTAAGAATTTCCAGTGGAAGCAGGACAGGAGAAAGAATTGTTTTATATTGAAGTTACTAATATATCTTAACAAAGGGACCTATGTATATTTTCTCTCCCTCAGGACACCACTTAAGATACATAGCGACAGGGAAAGGTTATGTAAAATGAACTTACATTCTTACTAGAGTTAAATAGCTAAAGCCATTTTCTTCTGTTGAATACTGTGATGAAAAATCACATCTCTCCTTCAGTGTATCTAGCTGGTACAGCTAGTTTCTAAGCACATAACCAAATTACAAATATAGTAAACAACAATTTATGTTCCAGTCCTGAAATTTTCCAAGATATCACAAGTTCAGGAACTTCAAGCGATATCAAAGGCACAAAGCAGGTAACACTATTTTTCTGCTAACTGGAAATTGTCTTAATTATCCAACAGTATCTGACCATAAAGTTTTCGGTTTTACATTCTATTGTGTTTAGTTGCAGACCACAAATTGACTTCTCTCAAGTTTTATCTCAATGGCTTCTATACTGATACTCCTATCCTTACAATACAGGGCTCTCCAAAGCCCAAAGCAGAACAAGCAAATTCTAAGACTGATCGTAAGATGTTTCCTGAATGTTAAAAATTGATTTGTATGAAGATTACTGACTCCACTGATGTTTTCAGGGTATTGCTCCACAAAACCTTACAGGAATATCATAGCCCATCAGGAATATCAATAATACATTTTTCTCTGTGATGGGAACATTACACTACCTGAACTCATTCATTATGCATCAATAGGGAATCAGTGATTTTAGTATGGACTAATAGAACAGTAATTAATATAAAATCCAATTGTAGAGACCAGAATCACTATTATATGATACAGTGTCTTGTCTGATTTTCAGTTCTAATCATTAAGGAAGTACATAGACCCTCGTCATTCCTCACATGCATCCCTCCCTTTAACTCATCTAGTTTCAGAAGGAAGATGTAGCAATTAGCTCATGGTTGGTTGTTCTTTTTTTCATTGCTAACCACCTTATTATGTAAAGTTGGTGCTAGCAAGAACTTTTATTGACAACTTTTTAGTCTAATTATTTCTGTCTCCCCCCTCTTCTCGAATGTCACCTCACCTATGAGAAAAATGGTAATTAAGACAACAGTGGAAAACAAAAACATTGGGTCTTCAGACCGTTCCGTACTTTACTACCTGCTTTTCACTGCAGGACAGTACCATAAATTTTAAATGTGATTTTTCAACCAAGGCATAAAATGCAGCTCTTTACAGGTACATTAATTAATGCGTGCTGCTCCTTTACTGATTCCTGTATATTTATATTATCAACCTTAGTAACAACTGAGACTTCCAGATTTTAACATGAAATATTTTCATTCAATGAAAGGTCTGCTTTTAATGTGAAGCTACTCAGGCCACAGTTTTTACAAAACATCTCCAAAACTAGAGGAAGAAAAAACAAACTATGGCATTTATTTATTCCAACTGAAGTGAATGAGATTAAAAGAAAGATCTGATATTCAGCAGGTTTTACCACTCTGTTATGCAAAAAAACCCTTTAAATATTTATATTTGGGCCCAGATTTCAAGGTTAAGGTCCTCCTATAATAAATTATTACACTTTAAAAGAATGCACAGTTAAATAACTAGAACATTTATAATGTACATTCACAGTGTACAACAATAGTTTTATGCTAAGGTAATCAGCTGGAACAAATGGGAGTTATAGCAGTATAAAACTCTAGAAAAGCTGTGATTAATCAGGTATAGGTCCCTATGGCATGTAACCATATTATTGGCATAAATGTAGGCATGGGTATTCAAAATCATGGCTCAAGGAAAGAGGTGAGACCACCGGAGGAAGAAAATTGGGATTTACCCCCAAAACTATCATTTACCTCTAAACATAGCTATCACAGATCAAGACAATAACAGATACATGCTTCTATGGCTGCTGCAATGCTTTTCTGTTTGTAACACCATTATGTCAAGCTCAGCCATGAGCACTTTGATGTAAAGAAACAGAAGAAAGAAAAATGGGGAGGATACAGAAGCAAAAGGAGGAAAGAATGAGGAAAGGCAGCAACAGAAAAATTAATCTGTATTGCAATTCCACCAACCCACAGAATTTTCCTGAACATTAATTACTGTTCGCAGCATTACTCACTTACCAACATCAGGATCAGTGGCTTGGACTCTTGTTAGCAAAGCTTTAGTGGCTGTATTCTCATAGACACATGTGGTGTAGTGATCAGATGAAAACACTGGTGGATTATCATTAACATCTTCTAAAATAAGATGGATTTCTGATTGGCAAAACCTGCCACCGCCATCTGTGGCTCGGGCAACCAAGTTGTATGCAGGGATTTTCTCTCGGTCGAGAGCAGCCAAGGATTTCAGCTCACCTAAAATTGATTAAAAGCAGCAGCCATCATTACTACTGCAGCAACAACACTAATTCTAGTTAATGTATCTCAAAAACATGTATTTCACAGGAATAGGAAAGAGAAAAAAAAATCAACCTTGCTTATTGCAATGAATGGGTTAAAAACTCACAGCAGTGTCGCTTCTCAATCCTCTTTACCCAACAAAGTGAGCTGCAAATACGAGTGGAGGGAGGACAAGCCACTTATGGTGGCCTTCAACAGCCTACAACTTCACCCATATGAACACCACTGTGTTTTTTCCAAGTCTGTCTTTCTGTTACTCTCAAGATTTATAGACTCCTAGACACAGAAACTGATGACAGTAGCCATAATGAACTCTAAAATTTTCTAATGATACAGTTCAAAAGTAACATCAATATCCCCCCCTCTTGTCACCACAAAGCAATCTCCAACCAGCTCTGAATTCCTGTAGATACCTCTGGCATCTACTTTGAAACAAACTTCTCATACAGAGACGGGTATCACAATAAACATGAACAGAAACAAAAAGCCAGTTTATTCAGACTTTGAGAGCTTTACTCATGATCCATTTTCCACTGCACAGATAAACAACCACCAAACATTGCCACATCAGCAAACAGCCACTACCAGTCGGAAGATAAATTTTGGGTTAATTTTGTAAAGGGTGTAATTTGCAGTTAAATACAAAATTTGTTCTTGAAGAGGGCAATAATTCCCCTTCCACACGCTGCATAGATCTCCAAACACCTCCTCTTCCACCAGTAACCCTATGGCAATAGTGCACACTGCCTCCTGGGAGGCATAGCACAGGGAAGGACTTAGTCTATCATTATGGAAACAAAATTCCAAAGGATAACAGAGGGGTGGGATTTTTATTCCTGGGAAAATTATTTTATTTAGCTTTACTTCATAGCAACCATAAAATCTAGATCTTAGCAGAGATCAGTATTTTTTTCCAGACCAACTGCCAAATGTACAAGACCTTTGTAGCGTTCCACTGTGCCCACAAATTCATTACCGATACCCTTTCTCCCCCAAAAAAGGAATGTCTTTTTTACTGATCTTTGGATGAGAAATTGGTTGGATGGTTGCATCCAGAGGGTAGTGGTCAATGGCTCAAGGTACTGATAGATTGATGACAAGTGGTGTCCCTCAGGGGTCTGTACTGGGACCAATACTGTTTAATATCTTCATGAAGGACATAGACAGTGGGACTGAGTGCACCCTCAGCAAGTCTGCAGATGACACCAAGCTGAGTGGTGCAGGTGACATGCCTGAGGGATGGGATGCCATTCAGAGGGACCTGGACAAGCTCCAGACATGGGCCCGTGTGAACCTCATGAGGTTCAACAAGGCCAACTGCAAGGTCCTGCACCTGGGTCGGGGCAACCCACAGTATCAATACAGGCTGGGGGATGAAGGGATTGAGAGCAGCCCTGCAGAGAAGGACTTGGGGGTGCTGGTGGATGAAAAGCTGGACATAAGGTGGCAATGTGCGCTCACAGCCCAGAAAGCCAACGGTATCCTGGGCTGCATCAAAAGAAAGATGGCCAGCAGGTTGAGGGAGGTGATTCTGCCCCTCTACTCTGCTCTGGTGAGTCCCTACTTGGAGTTTTTCATCCAGATCTGGAGTCCTCAGCACAGGAAAGACCTGCTGGAGCTGCTCCAGAGGTGGGCTACAAAAATGATCACAGGGATGGAACACCTCTCCTATGAAGAAAGGCTGAGACAACAAGAGTTGCTCAGCCTGGAGCAGAGAAGGCTCTGGGGAGACCTTATTGCTGCCTTTCTGTACTTAAAGGGGGCTTATAAGAAAGATGGGGACAAACTTTTTAGCATGGCTTGTTGCCATAGGGCAAGGGGTAATGTTTTTTTTAAACTAAAAGAGGGTAGATTCAGACTAGATACAAGGAGGAATTTTTAACAATGAGGATGGTGCAACACTGGACCAGGTTGCCCGGAGAGGTGGTAGATGCCCCATCCCTGGAAACATTCAAGATTGGGTTGGATGGGGCTGTGAGCAACCCGATGTAGCTGAAGATGTCCCTGCTCACTGCAGGGGCGTTGGACTAGATGGCCTCTAAAGGTCCCTTCCAACACAAACTATTCTATGATTCTATGACACATCTCTGACCTAACTTGAGGTCTGGCAGAGAAACAAAAGGGTCAGTATCCACTGTTCTGATTATAACATTCAACCTGGCCAACAAAGACATTCCTCTTTCTCTCTCCTACCACGACCACTTCAGAAATGGTCATCCATGCCTGCCATAACTGGAACAAATGGCTGATAACCAAGTGCAACCTAACTCTAGTTAAGGAAACTAGCACCCACTGGTGTCGAGGGATTAAGAAGGCTGTTCAGAAACATTCAGTTGTCATCTTACCATTTTCTGGATCTAAGAAAAATTTATTGTTCCCAGCACCATAGAGGGAATAGTGAATTTCACCATTGGACCCAATGTCAGCATCTTTAGCACTGATTTTAAGAATGACTTTGTTTGATGGAATGTCTTCAGGAAACAGTGCTGTGTATGCAACCTAGAGACAAAAAGAGAAATATAACTTATGCTGTAACAGTATTTTATAGTCTTGGCACAACCTTTTTTTAAACTCTCTATAGTGCATTTTTTCTACATAGGAAACAATCTTCCTTTATGTAACACATTCCTAGAAATTCAAATCTCTGCTAAGCTTTGAGGTGTCACAAAAACAATGCCAAATTATGACTCTTGGTAGGGCTCATCTTAGGTGTTAAATGTGGTCTCATTTTCTATCTTCAGTTTGCTTCATCAACACCCATGAAATGGAACCTTTGATGAGTGTGCTAATGAAGTCAACTGTCTTTATTGCTTCATCCAGCAGTGTTTGAGGCAGATACAGACTGCCGTTCCCCAGAGTGGTGCTTGCAATGACAGTCGTCCATCAGGGATAATGTTATGATAGGAATTACATGACTATATACATACAGATATATGTATGTGTGTGTATATATATATATACACACACACACACACAAGATTCTGTGAGCAGTACCGTTAAGGAAATCTGGGTTTCATAGTGTCTTTTCTTTCACACAGACTTTCCATTGCAGTAACATCCGTTTCCCACATTGTCTTTCCACAGAATAAGAGACTGCTAGTGCTGTGAAAGCTTTGGTCAGGTCACTGCATGCATGCCAGACAACGTGAGAGCAAGCTACATTCTTCTGCCTTTTCCACTGGGTTTCTGACATCTGCCAGGTCCAGGAAGGCTGCAGTTAAACTAAATTAAAGACATTTCCACATTGGTTGTGAAAGGAAAGCACACTTTTTCTGTGGGGGAGGAGTGGCTGCCCAGTGCCACCTCACAGTGCTTCATTTTTTCTAAAGCCAACTAAGGCCACTGTGGCGAAGACGCCTCTGCTACCTTTACTAGACCATTAGTCTTTCATCCTGGTTTCACAGGACTGTTTCACCCTGCTCCTCTCCCAGACCACTCCAGATTCTTCAACTAAGACCTTAAGGATGAAAATGGGCATCACCTGTGAATATCTGTAAATAGCAGGGACACCCATAGGAAAACCATTGTTTTCAACACAACAGCTGATTGCTGTGGGTGTTGCTAACTCACCTGTTCACAAACTGGATTATTGTCATTAACATCAGTGACGGTCACTTCCACAGCAGCTTGGGTTACAAAGAGGCCATCCGTGGCGGTGATGTTCAGGTAATAAATGTCTTGCTCTTCCCGATCTAGAGGCCTTTTAACATAAACCTTCCACTCATTCTGAACCAGTCCCAGAGCGAACTTCCCTTTGGGATTCCCTCCTGCAATGACACAAGCAATATGCAAAGTGCTGGGGCATCCCTTCAGAGCTCCCACCTAGTTTAAACACACAGATGCATCGCAGAGGACTTGGATTAAGCAGCTGTCATTTGTTTTACAGTGATCGGTGCTTTCAAACTCGCAGACTCAGGAAATCTGTAATGAGATTACACTCCCTGTGTTTATTGCCCCCTGAATGCCTTGTATGAAAGTGAACCAATAACTTTCAGTGGAAACAAAATCCATTTAGCAGAGCTGAAGATGATCTCTTGTTTAGTTCCCCGTAAGGGCAATCAAATTCAGACTGTGAACAATCAATAGTCCTCTCAGGCTGGTACAATTGTCTTTCCACTTAGTCTCAGGAGAGGATGTAATACACTCTAGCTCTTGTTACCAAGACAATTTCATTAGCTGTTGATTATGCAATCAAGGACTGGAAGTGGATTCTATTAAGGAATCCTCTAATGAAAGCTTTATCATACAGCTGTGCTGTTCTGCTCATTAAAATTCTAGTTTTAAAAAAAGTTTACACGACACAGGAAGACACATTGCTATTAAATAGTCCTAACAAGAGGTCATTTGACAAGCAGTTGGAAGATAAGCGGTACAATTAGATCAAATGCATCCAAGAGTAAAAACTGGTGAATGGATTACAGGAGACGAAGCAGAAAAGATTTTTATTGTGCCACAACACTGACACTCAACCTGGCAGTGTTGCTCTTCCACACCATTAAACTGCCTGGTGACAAAGGCAGGTTGGGAGAGGGCAAGTTTTGGTCCACATCATCCTCAAGAAGCAAGGAAGGACATGTCACATGCAGAAGGGTACAACAATCAAGGCGGGCACAGTTGTTGTTAATGTTTCCAACAGTTATTTACTCTTTCATCTGAAATGGTATAGTCCCCTGCCTGCTTCATGAGGAAACCACCTTCAATCACCTTTCTCTCAGCCTGATCTCAACGTCCTCTGACCAGACAGTAAAATCTTTTAAACCAATGTCATGGCTTAAGCCCGGTAGACAGCTAGGCCCCACAGAGCTGCTCACTCATCCCTCTGCAGCAAAGGGGAAGAGAATCGGAAGGGTGAAAGTGCGGAAACTCGTGGGTGGAGATGAAGTCAGTTTAATGGGTAAAGCAAAAGCTGCATGCGTAAGCAAAGCAAAATAAGGATTTCATGGCAGGTGTTCAGCCATTTCCAGGAAAGCAGGACTCCATCACCCATAACATTTACTTGGGAAGACAAACACGATCACTCTGAATGTCCACCCTTCCTTCTTCTTCCTCCAGCTTTTATTGCTGAGCATGACATCATACAGTATGGGACATCCCTTTTGGTCAGTTGGGATCAGCTGTGTCCCCTCCCAACTCCTTGTGCACCCCCAGCCTGCTCATTAGTGGGATGGGGTGAGCAGCAGAAAAGGCCTTGACTCTGTGCAAGCACTGCTCAGCAATAGCTAAAACACCCCTGTGGTATCAACACTGTTTTGGTCACAAAACCAAAACACAACAGCATACCAGCTGCTATGAAGAAAATTAATTCTACCACAGGCAAAGTCAGTAAAGTCAACTACCCAGTCTTCTGCGCCCAGCATCTAACATAACCTTGACCTGTAAAGACATATCTGCACATTTAATAATTTAGGATAGAGCACTATAGTCATAGCAAACTCATGTGCTCTAGAAACTGACTGAGGACATACAAAAAAACCATCATGCTGCTCCACTGGGTGAACTTTAATTCCAGCTAACCCGCTACTAGCTCTTTCCTCACCATATTAAGCTTTCTCCTGCGCTCTCCCATGCAGAAATGCAATCTGACAACTACTTTCCATGTTTCTCATGTATACAAGTGGTAAAAAATATTAAGGGAATGCTTATTCTTCCTTGTAACAGGATCAAGAATGTCAAGCATGCTAGTGTACTTCTGCTTACAACTTATTTGCGGTCCTGACATGCATCATGGGATCTGGCCAAGCTCAATGGAAAGACCAGGTTCTTCAAACTTCTTCTCTAGTACTTGTGGTGAATGTTTGAGTAAATAAGTATTTAAAAAAAATATATCCAAGGCTGAATTTATTTGAGCTGCCTCTGCCGTTAAGTGATCAGGTGTCAGTTGTTGCTTCTGGTGTCACAATTCTGTCAGTTCCCAAGGACCTTCTTAGCAAAAAAACAAGGCAGAGAAAATCTGAACTTGAAACTGAGCTTAAAACCAAGCAAAAAAGTCTAATGCATATTTCATAGCTTCTTTCTACATCAAAAAGCAGAAAAGAGGTCACAGGCTGTAATCTCTGCCTTCTTCATTAGCTACCAATGACCACATAGACTGGTTTCTACTTGATATGAAAACTAAGTCAGTTGAGACAGACTGAGCAAATGTGTCTTGTTAAGCATCACCATTTGTGCTAGCTGTAACTGTGTCAAAAAATCACATTGTAATGAATAAGATTTCCAGAAAATTAGCTAGGCATTATAATTATAAAAGGCCCTCTTATACAGAGCACAAAACTGATATATCAAACACAGATATTTTCTGTTGATAGAAAATCACCTTTTTCAGTCACAAACCCACGCATATCCCAGTTTTCCCACTGATTTCTACAACAGTCTGGAATAATCATCAGAGGACTCAGTTAAACCTTGTTTAATCTGTTGTGTGATATAAACACACATTGCTCCTGAAGACGGTTACACAGTATGTCGATGTGCACTACAGGGCAGATCTGAATGCAGTCCAAAGCAATGAGAATCTGTCCATTGACTTGAGTCT
>WEKW01018182.1:568-64825 GCA_013389905.1 Sula dactylatra | reverse complement strand
ACTTGAGTCTTAATGTGACTTCAAAGAAGGTAGACCCCTGCTGATTGACATTAAATTCTCTCTATTCAGTTCAACACCAGCATAAAAAAGCTTAACTTTCCTTTAAAAAAGGCTGTAATCTTGTCATAGTGAGTTTAACATTGTAAACCATTAATAAAAATGGTCTTAAATATTCTTATTTAGCTTTGTGATATCAATCAGTGCTTTACTGCAATTAGTCTTTTTGTAAAAGGAAATGATTAACTGTCCCAGCCAACTATGAAGCAATACACTCAAGGTATGGGTATCCCATTGCTAAGAAAAGAGGAAAGGTAAAATCTAATTAAAATCAGCTGGTGGCTTTTATGGCTGGCAGTAACATTAGCTTGGAGCAATTTTAAAATCACTGTTGCTTTGTGGTTGATGGAATGGCTTTTAAATCATACATAGGAATTTGGGGAGTATGTTTAAAAAAAAGGTCCTTGGGATCCTTTTTCTGGCCTTTTACTCCACTAGAAAAGGATCAATTTGAATGACCAAGAAACCTGTGCAATAAGCAGCAAACATGTGTAACAGTTTATCTGCATGCCTTTTTCATTAGTGTTACCTTTCTTTTTTTTTTTGCTTCTCAGGACTGGCTATATACTTTGTTGATGGAAGACAAAGGTGGAAGTTGTACTATAAAGTGTAACAGAAATAATGAGGTGTAAACACTAAAATTCTGTCAAGGAAGTATTCTTAAGAAAGGCAAAAAAATCCACACTGTGGCCCAGGGAACCATTTTCTAGTACTTATACATATGTCTTGATGCAGATCTCATTCTGCAGTGATTAATTAACTTTTTCACTAATATATGTAAGCAGATTCAGTTTCCTAGGGGTGTTCTAATTAATTAGTTTTTCGCTCTGAATAATGTAGCTTTTCTAAACAGAAGCCTCCTGACTACATGTATTAATGGATTCTTTAAAATCTTTTGGCAGTTTTCTTATGTTCTACTTTGAATGTCACAACAGTGAAGTGCTAGCTACAAAAAACACTCCAGTAACTTTTTAGAAAGGCTTTGAGGCTAAAAGAATCAGCATTATCTTTTATCTTTTGTTACTTGAAGTTTAAGTAATGCTCTCCCTCCCTCCCTAGTCAGCAAATAGTACAAAGCCAAATCAAGCTCAAGTTTAAGAAAGAAAACAGCCAGACACAAATGAAATGCAGAGACACAGTGATCCAAAATAAACAAATCCTGACACACATCATTACTAAAGCACACACAGAGGGAATTATAACGGCTACAAGGGAACTGAAAACTAGAAGCCAACAGTATCAGTTTTCACTGCAATGTCCCGATCTGGGAGGGGGGAATGAATATTTACTAACTTATTTATTTAGTTTCTCTCTTACATTTATGCATTTATTTAGATACTTTCAATTCCCAATTAGAACTCTAGGCATTTGCATCCCATAAAATCAATAGGTTTATCCTCTGCTCCCAGTTTAAGATGTTGTATGTTTACTGAGTTGCCGAAATGATAAACCCAATCCTCTTAGCTTTACTATCGTGCAATGGCAGACACAGTTCTTCAGACTGCAGCACAAGTCCTCATCAAACACTGAACTATCCATTTCTCTTCTATAAAATAAAACCAAACAAAACCCATCACCTTGCTCATACTGGACAATCAACCCAGCAAAAAGCCTACTGTTTACAATACCAGTTCTTTCTTCCAAAACACACTGTCCATCCCTTGTATTCAGCTGAATCAAGCTTAAAGACTATTGTCTGTCCTTAGATTTGAGTGCCTGATGGAGCCTAATTAACATCACTGAGGAACTCTTCAACACTTCACTGTAGCAAAGTCTTAGCAACTGATACTATTCTGGTGGCTTTTCCTAGTTTACCACTGTTTAATTTCAGTAATATCTGGCTGGGTCTAGGCTGGCTAAACATCGTAGCTAAACATCAGCAGACCCTGGTTTTAGCCAAACTGCCTCAAATGATATAGGCAATGACCTCAAATGAGCCTTCAAAAGAAAACTACTCTGTTCCCTAAGTGCATTTGTGTCATCTGCACTTCCTATTGATTTTCTATTAAGATTTATAGATAATGCTTTTTCTTTGTGAACATTTCCAGCTGCTGTCAAACTACAAATAACAAAGAGTAAGTGCAGAATTTTTTTTCCATCATCAAATGCAGATGAAGGTGGATTTGAAAATGGCAACTATTTGCCAGTAATCATGGAAACCAATCCTAAACTGAAGGAGTTCAAAACAGAATATATATTTATCCACCAGAACATACCTACCCTTTTCAAAATTGACCAGAAGACTAAAATAAGCATTTGTATTTCTCAAAAGAGTGCAAAGGACTCTTCAGTGATCACATTTCGCCCAGAATGTTTATTTCTTTCATCTCCTGAATGATGATTTTTTTCCATCTATCTTTTGTGTGCTACTTTTCTCCAGGTGCATTTGCACAAAGCTGGTTTTGGTGGGTCCACATGTAATTCTCATAATTTGTTTTCTTCTCCTTTTTTGTCAGTGTTCTTTTTTTCCTCAGAGTTTGTTTATTGTATTCACAGAATTTTCTATGGCTCAAAATGCCTCCAGAAAGCCACAGCATTTGAATAATCACCTCACTAATCTGATTCCATGAAATACTCCAGTGCAGTTCCTGAGCTCAACTTGAGGTAAATTGTGGATAGACTATTTTGTTAGTTAAACTATACTTTAATATGTTTTGACATTTTAATCAAAAGAACCTAATTTCTCCTTGTGCATTTTCCAAATTCAAAGGATCTATTCAAAAACAGTGGAATTTCTGAGCTCATACTTCTTAGTAATTGTACAGTAAGCATTAGAGAAAGTTTTGGGCTTTGACATCTAATGTTTTCATAAACTAAAATACCAGCAAAATATCTGACATATTATGAACTGTGATAGAAAATAAGGTAGAGAATGACCTATAAATTTTGAGTCACATATGACAGTTATTATTCAGAAGTCCAGTTTTTGCTAAATTAACACCACAGGGATGTGAAGAAAACGTTATTATGTAACTAAAACATAATTCATTGTAAGAGATGACTGAAAGACTTCAGAACAAAGAGAAAAGCAGTACCTTCAGCTAATGATCACGGTACACTAACATATCTTTGTTACAAACATGAAGGGTTTGCATTTCTATACTGGGAGCCCCAAAACTCCTTCAAATATCACAAATTCTCTAGGATGAGCCACTACTTTTAGTTATGTGGGAACTGAGGTACTGGCAGCTAATGTGCCTTGTCCAAAGCCTCCAAATCCTGTGCTTTCTCCACAAGATTGTTTTTGCCTCTACTTCTAATATCCTACAACACATCACACTATAAACACATAGCCTTTGCAAACCTTTAAACTGAATCCAGGCTTTCAAGTCAAAGCTCAGGATGAATTTCTGATTGCTTTGAAAATGATGCTACTTCTGATGTGTAACACAGGCAGTCTATGGCTAAGTGGAATATCACACCTTTCTCTACACACTACCCCACAGCCATTTCCAATTTGATAGCTAACAAAGTGGTTGGACTTCTATCCTCCAGAGCAAAAGTATCCTGTTACGTCATTTTTTCCCATAGCCTGCTTCTACATTCAGTCTTCTGTAATTCTAGTCCTATTAAGTGAGGAAAATGTGAATTTGTCCAATAATCTGGTTGTTACTAGGTAATTAATATTAGCTTTTGGATTGTGAAGGTTGGGGGGAGTGACAAAGTTGTTCTCTAACAAAAGCTATTGGACAATGCAAGCTTTAGGCAGAAAAATAACTGCAGCACCCCATCACTCATAACATACACAAAAGCCAGTCTGAATCTAGGAGAAGAGAATGATAATAAATATAGCACAATAGGAAAAAGCAATGTTGCCACACTTTGAAAAATATGTTAGTAATATAATCAAAACTGGCTTATGCTGTATATAACAATGCATGGTAACTAACCAGTGCTTCTAAGTGGATTACTATTTCCCTGGCCAGAAATCTGTGCTGATAAGAAATGGCATCTCCCTACTCCTTCCCATATAAAAATAATTCCTTCCCCTCACGTCCCTGCCATAAACAGTGGTATTTCAAAGTGGCTCCTGCATGCACTTTCCTATCTCAAAAATGAAAAATGTTATTTCAAAAAAAAATTTAAATACTTGGAAATGTAAGGATTTTCTTCTTAAGAATAAGATGTTCTTCTTTCCCCTGGTTGAAACATTAAGTCATGATGGTTTCCAAGCTGCCACTTCAATTATGATGGGTTGATGGGTCACACTACATTGCACTGCAGCAAATCATGAAGCATTAATCTTGGAAATTAGAGAGACAATAACCCAGACAGACAGACACATACACACACACTCCCTTTCCCTCTTTTCAGCTTTGCTAGTTGCTGCAAATTCTGTCCAAATACAAAAAAATAAAAAAATAAAAAAAAAAAATCAGAGTGCTGCAATTACCTGATTCACAGTGATAATTTAGCTGAAACCCTGCTAAACATTCACCTAAAACTGGACACATGCACAGTTCTTCAGTAAAGCTGATTTTGGGAAGAAAACATGCAAGTTGTTTCTTACCTGTAATATGGTAGCTAACCTGCCGGTTGACATCAGACGTGTCTTCATCCCAGGTGCTAAGAACAGCCACAACTTCCCCTGGAGGGTCACTCTCCTTCACTGACCCTCTGTACACCTCATGCTCAAAGATGGGTGCATTATCATTTATATCTGTCACAGTAACTGAGACCAAGGTGGTTGATGACAAGGATAAAGCTTCCCCCAGATCTGAGGCCACCACTGCGAAGGTGAAAGCAGGATCCTTTTCATGGTCCAGATCCTTCAGTGTGCTGATCCAGCCACTGTTGCTATCAATGGTGAACGCTTCTGTGATCTTCTCCAGCTCCGATTCCACTGCAAGTGTATAGGTGACCTGCCCATTTGCACTCGAGTCTGCATCAACTGCTTTAACTTGCATAAGTTTTGTTCCTATAGGCATCCCTTCCATTATTATAGCATCATAGCTAGCCGTTTCAAACATAGGTTTGTTGTCATTTACATCCAATACCTTAACCTCCACATCCACAGTCAACACAATGTCTACTTTGTCTAATTGAATCGTGGCCGCAACTTTGAAGTGAAAAGAAGGATTCGTCTCATGGTCAAGTCTCTTATCCAGTTTTATGAGCCCTGTGTCTTGCTCTATGATGAAAACCCCATCTTTGTTGTTTTCAGTCAGCTCACCATTAACTGTGCTATACAAAGCACCCTGATTAGGCAAAACATGCAGAATGTCGATGGTACTACCTATGAGGGTGTCTTCTGCTATGGTAAAAGAATACTGGGGTTGAGAAAAGGAAGGCAAAATGGTTTCTGGGGGTAAGACATGGATGTAGACAGGAATGAGGGAATGCTTTACAGGAATGCCACCATCAACTGCATTGACAAAGAATGACAGAACTGTGTTTTTCAGCTGGTTAAAGCTACCCTTGGTGACCATCCATCCATTGTCTGGATCTATTTCAAGCAGATCAGCTACTGAAACAGAGGCTTCACTATACAGAGAATAGGTAATTCTGGAATTGGCTCCATCATCTGGATCTACTGCTTGCACTTGGGTCACCAAGTAACCTTTCCCAACATCTGCTTTGACACTTGCTCTGTATTCAACCGTCATAAATTGAGGAGCGTTGTCATTTTCATCCACTACTATCACTCTCACAGTGCAAAACGTAGTCCTGCCACCTCCATCAAGGGCTCTCAAAAATATACCAATATCACTTTCCAGTGCATTCTCCCGGTCTAACCTTTCAGTTGTCATAATCTGCCCATTGCTATCAACCAAAAATCGGTCCTTGGCAAAGTCATTTATTATAGAGTAGCTTAACTGGCCGTATACACCTGAATCCCCATCTGTTGCCTTCACATGGATTACCTTAGTTCCAGGAGCAGCATTTTCTCTAACCTCTGCAACATAAACACTCTGCGAAAACACAGGGCTGTAGAGGTTGGCCCCAAGGATCTGTATGTGCACCTGAGCTGTGCTGGTGAACAGCCCATCTGACACAGAGACATTTAGGCTGTACATGGGCTCCATTCTCTGTTTGCGATGGTTGGAAAGGGTGATAACACCACTCTTGCTGTCCATAATAAAACTGGTCCGATCATTTCCTGAAAGGATGCTGTACTCCAGTCTGTCAAAATCAGAGCTGTCAGCATCAGAGGCTTGGACGCAAGTCACAAAATGACCCCGAGGTGCCAGTTCGCTCACATATGATTCATATATTAACTGGTTAAAAACTGGAGGATTGTCGTTCATATCTGTTATTGAGATACTAACAAGAACCTCACTGCTTAGTGGTGGGAACCCATTATCAGTTGCTCTGACTTTCAAGCTGCATTGCTGTATGAGTTCATGATCCAGCATCCGGGCTGTCAGAATTAGGCCACTGGTGCTGTCTATATGGAAATAGTCCGTGCTGTTAAAAGTGTCCTGGACTATCTGATACTGCACAATCTTGTTATTGTCAGAGTCAGCATCAATAGCAACAACCTGCAGTACCGGAGTCCCAATCAAAGATGCTTCAGACAAAGTAGCATTATAAGCCAACTGATCAAAAATGGGAGGATTATCATTAACATCATTAATGATCAAGTCCACAGTGACTTCAGCTCGAGCACCAGTGAGGGCATCACTGGCTCGCACCATCAGCTTGAAAAGAGAATTTATTTCATAGTCCAGTGGGCTGATGACACTCAGAACTCCAGTATCAAAGTCGATATTAAACTGGTTGTAGGGATCTCCATCGACAATGATATAAATGATACCCTGGCCTTCTGGACTGGTTGCATTTATGCTTAATATTGGTGTGTGCATTTCTACATCTTCATTCACGGAAGCTGTATAGAAAGGCTTGTCAAATACAGGCATCGCTTTGTTAACAATAGTAATGGGGAGCTCTACCGAAGCAGACAACGATGGGTTACCGCCATCTTTTGCAAGAATGACAACCAAATACTCTATATTAGACAAATCAGAATTGAAGGCTTCTTTTAAGGTGACACTACCAGATCCTCTATCAATTTCAAAATGTCCATAGTCTTCTTTCAGAAGATATGACACCTCACCATTTTCACCCTTATCTTTATCAATAGCCGTCACTCTATATATCAGGGTACCAGGCTCAGCATCGACTTGCACAGCAGCATAATATGGAAGCCCTATGAACACTGGGGCATTGTCATTTATGTCCTCAATGTAAACCCTCACCACAACTCGAGCAACACGAAGGTAATCTAGTTCACGGCTTGCTTCCACCACCAACTCATAGAGCTCTTGTTCCTCTCGGTCGAAGGGGATGCCAGTTGTCTGAATGACTCCTGAGGTGGATTTGATTTTAAATTTGTTGCCTGGGTTTAATATACTGTATTTCAAGGGCTCATTGAGGCGGTTACCAACAGCATTCACAACAGCGATCTTTGTGATATTGGTGCTGTTTTCTGAGATAGAAGTAGAATAAAAATTTTGTGTGAAATGGAGCCCACTATCCATGGCTTCTTTTACCATTATTGTCACCATTGCAGTGCTATAAAATTTCCCATCAGATACTCTTACTATTAGCATATAATGGTCTTTGGAGAGGCTATTGTTTTTAATGGTGAGTACCCCTGTGCTTGAATCAATTAAAAAATGGTCCATATTGCCTTCAATTAGACTGTATGATAGTTCAGGAGGGATCTCTGAATCTGGGTCTGTAGCCCTGACTTTGAGAACCTCAACACCAACATATGTGGGCAGGAGCAAGACCGTCTCAAATACAGCCTGGCTGAAGACTGGTGGGTTGTCGTTGACATCAGTTACCTCAATAGTCACTTCAACTGGGCTCTCTGCTGTAAGCTGGGGATTCCCACTGTCTCTAACATGCACATGGAAGTGGAAGTGGGCTATGGTTTCATGATCTAAATTTGCAATTGTTCTGATTGCACCTGTGCTGGAATCTACCGTGAAATACTTTTTTGCAGTAGATTCAACAATCTGGTAGACAAGCAAAGCATTCTGGTTGCTGTCAGCATCAGTGGCACGTATCACAAGGGGACTGTTATTCGCACTCCGGACTATGCTATTTACAGGAGCAGCTTCGCTTATGCTGCCCGAGTACTGAGAGAAGAGAAAAACTGGGGGGTTATCATTTTCATCAACAATCTGGATGTTCACAGTGGCATTTGATGCCATGCCTGCCATATTTGTTGCCTGTACGATGAGCTGATAGAAGGAAGCACGTTCATAATCAAGGGCTTTTTGACTGGTGATCACTCCAGAATATGGGTTTATACTGAAGGTTCCATCCACATTTCCATCTTTAACCTCATAAACTAATGTGGATTGACTGATTGCAGAGAGAGAGATGACAGATGTACCAATAACCACATTTTCATTAACCTCCGCTTGGTATTCCTTGAGAGTGAACTTAGGGTGGGAGTTATCTGCCATCGTCACAGATATCCGCACAATTGCTGTTGCAGACAGCGGTGGAGAACCTTGATCAGTCACTTTGACTGACAAAACAAACTGTCCCATTGTGGTTAAGTCTGGCTCCTTCAGTAATGTAATGATCCCTAAAACTGGTTCAATCTTGAATGTGTTTCCCGTATTTCCTAAAACACAAATATTGGAAGCAAATTAGAAATTAAATACAATGCACTTAATGATAATTTAAACCAGGAGCAATTAGCTGCAATTTGTTAAAGGCAGCTATTGAAAAAAAAAAAAAGCCAACATAAAAGAATTCTAAAGGCCCTTCCAGCCTTCCTTTCTGAAAAAGGAAGTAACTCACTAGATGGTATAGGTGTTCAAATTTTCAGAAACTCAGGTGCTGCTATCTATATCTTGATTCTGAGTACCAACATCTGAGCAAGTGCTGCATGTACATTACTCTTACTGAAGTAGGAAAAAGCATCCCTAAATTATGGGAATTAGTCAAATACATGTACATCTAAGGCAAAGAAACTAGACCAGAGGCTAACAAGCCAATTACTTGACAAATGGATAACAACTCAGGCTCTTAATTGAAGGGGATATTAAGCAACCATAGAGAAGATTACAGTAGCTCAAGATCCAAAGAACTGAATATAAGAAGGTTAAAGTGGCATTTAGAAAAATAAAACAGAACAAATAGCATAGAAAAGAGATTCAAGTATCTTGTGGCACAAAGGTTTATCATGATCTCTGAGGAGGATGAATCTAGATGAATGAGATTTAGCAGAAAATGTCAGTCATAACATGAAAGCAGGGATATCACTGACTGCATAAAGGTGAAAACAGTGATTTTGTATCAAGGACTTTCTTTGGGGTCTTTTTTTATTTTCAGTCTTTTTGCCAATCTCTTCTTTAGCAAGACAGATTCAAAACTTTTGATATGTATAATTACCCTGTAATTAGAGATGACCTTTATTAGGCAATCCGTATTTTGCTTGTTGCTTGAGCACCTGCTTAAACTACAGGATGCTGCATGTATATATGGCATGTATAAGCATACAGACTCTTTCTGAATTTGATTCTAAATACAAACAGCATGTACTGACTTAAAGTGATTCCAATCATTATAACATGTTCCTGCTACTGTAATTTACCCTTAAAAATCTAAAACTGCTTCCAATCTACAGTCAAGCATCCATCCATGACCTGGAGAGGAATGTGTCTCTGGTAAGTGGTGATAAACAAGAGATTTTCTTCTAATGGTGCTTGTTACAGGTGTTGTGCACAGAGCAGTAAATGTGAAAATTGTAGCTGGAATACCAAATACATGGAATCCTAAATGAAGTGAGTTAATGTGAACTATTTTTAAGATGCGATTCACTATCTGTTGTAAATTCTGGGGCTTGGAGGCTAATTTAAGCTACATACTACTGTACGTAGTTCAATACTGGTAGTGGCTTTCTATTTATATCCATCCTTTCAGATCAGTAAAGTTTACTCTACTAGCTAAAACAAAAATTGTGCTATTCACTAAGGAGCTGAGATTCTGCCAGAGCTACAAATTCTCATAAAGATCACAGTATCTGTCACATTTGCAGACACTACAAATGCTGCTGCAGTTATTTTGTCAGTGCTTGCTAATACAAATAATTTCTAGCCACTGACTGCCTCATGTAAGGCCAGAGCTGGTTCTTCTCCTTAAGGAATTTTTTATGAAATTACACAAAAGCTACTTTATTTACCAATTGCTCTCTTTACATGTAAGGTGATATAAGTAATTCCCCTGAATGAAAGGGCTGTGTACCATCTGAATGCTGCAGTTAAAATCAGTATCCTCAACTGCAGGTTTTATGGATCATAGAAACTGCAGCAGCAGAAGACTGAATTTTGATGCATCTGGGATTAGAACATCTGTGGATAATGAAACTGGGGGAGTGTGTAGCTTACAGTAGATGGAAGTTTGAAGTCTGACACTGCAGGGAGAGCTCATGATGAAACAGAAACAGGCTGTGATGGAAAAGAGAAAAACATGCAGACTGAAAACGACAATCTAATAGCTAAAGCATCCTTTCTAATCTTCATATTTTCCTGTCTGCATCATATATGATTCTATTACCAGTGTATGGGAACCATAGTCCTAGCATGTCAGGTTGCTCTTTACATTGTGGAGGCACCTATAGGTATTGGGTTGGAGCCCGTAATAGTAAGAAGGTGTCAAGAAAAAGCCGTGAATGGTACTGAAAAACGTTGCTCCAGGAACCTGATCCAGTCTGCTCAGAGTTTGTTCTGTAAGGCACAATGCTGTCCTGCCTGGGCACGTGTAAAATTTCCCCTGATCTAAGTTCAAGGACTCTGGAGAATACTGAGAAATAACTGGTAAGACCAAATGCTGTGCATAAAGGAAATATTTGTTCTGTAGTGCTAAGATCTTTGTAGAATCACAGGGGTCTAAGTTCAACACCTTTAGCTGCAAAAGACTTCACCTCCTGGTTTGCTTAAGGGACTCTACTTCCACAGAGCATACAGCATAACGACAGAAAAAAGTTCCTTGGGTCCTCTCTAAGCTTCAGGTTACAGCAGCTTAATTTAAGGTGTGAACTTGAACTATATGAAGTTAAATCAATATGAGATGGTGTAGATATTCTTATTTCATTACTTCTTTTTTGTCATTTAACCTGTTCCTAATTGACATAAGCCATCCTAGGTACTAACAAGTCTTTATAATAATATAGGGATAAATAATGATCCTGTAGGATCAGAGCCTAATGCTGGGAAAGGCTTCTGATCTGATTAATATGGGGGCAATCTGAAGTATATTTCTATGTATATATAGTATCTAGTATATGCAGTATACTTTTTTTTAGGGCAATATGGGTTTCAAGTTTTGCTATTGTGACAATGGAAAGTTTCATATTACTAAAAAAAAAAGTCGAAACATGAAAAAATCCAAAGTTTACAAATTTCTATTTCCTTCTCTTTTTCTCAAGGCACCCCTCTTGTATACATGCTAATGGTTTATCTCAGAGATAATTCTCAATTTCAGATCCATATGAGCCAGAGAAAGTTACATTCACTTGCATGTGTGGCAGAGATAATGCAAATTGCTCATGATCGTGCTGTTGCACCGGCAGAGGAATGCACTTGCTGGTACAGACTATATGGTGAAAATAAATATCCAGAGCTTAACAACAAAAGCAATTTTAATCTGGTATCATCATGCCCTCCCTTAGTTCCAAGAGACCTTGTGCCATTAAAATGCTATGGCTCTGCTGGCAGAAGTTTTTAGCATAGCCCTGGTGTTAGTCTCCATGCTCCTCTGATTCAAGTATTGGCAAAGATGCCAGGACATACCAGCTGTTGTGGCATTTATTTAGGGAGGATCCACTGTGTACCATAGACTGAAGCCAGCAACCTGAAAACAAGTCACTAGCTGTAGCTTTCAATAACGATCTTCTGTGATGGTTTTTAACCAAAGATTAAGGCTCTGTAGGTAAAAGGCTCTGTAGCCATCTAGTGAACATGAATGACATTCCATTCTGACAGATTTTGGGTATAGTAGCTTCAAAATAAAAAAACAACCAGCAGGAAGGTGTCTCCTTTGCCCAGCTCTACAGGAGAAGATAGACCAAAGAAGTTGATTTGTGTGTCAAGACAGACAACCATCACAGCATTGCTCTGTGATGAATTATGATGCTACATTTTCAGCCTCTGTCCTAACCTGCTTCAATAGTGTAGATAAGCTCTGCGTTTTCTCCTTTGTCTTTGTCCAAAGCCGTGACCTGCAAGACTGCTGATCCAACTGCTGCTGATTCAAACACCGAGGCTTCATACAATGGGCTGGTAAAGTACGGACTATGGTCATTGGAGTCTTCCACATTTATGATGACTCTGGCCAGGTTTCTTCTGTAAGGGAATTCTTGATCTCGGACCTATAGAACAAGTATATAATACGCATCTTGATATTCACCTAGTAAAGCTTCATAAATATTACTTTTCTGAGTGCTAATAATACTTTCCGTTCTTTTTCATACAAAGTAAAAAAAAAAATCTATTTGTCCCAAAGAACAGACTAAGATACATTCACACATGAGATGGTAGATAGTAAAATTAAAGAAACAGGAAGGGCTAGGGAATTTTTTTTTCACTTGTGAAAAAATGCATGGCAACTGAACATCAAGACATGAATTTTTAAAGTGGCAACCACTTGACATCTTAAATTCAGTTTCAGATTTGCAAGAAATACCTTTTATTTTTTAAAAACACATGCTAAATTGTCATGCCTTTGCCGTGTCATTCCCTGCCTTATAGCATAGAGGCAAATATACCTTGACCATTGCTCCTTCTTTCAAGAGCTACAAACAATTTTATGCACTATGATCAGTCGTGTGTCAGTCTAGTGCTTGTAGCTGCCAATGGACTTTTTCATCATTATATATTTACATACCTTTTTAAAGATGATGATACCAATAGTAAACAGAGTAGGAATTACCTTAAGAAGTGCTGAGCACTTCCAACAGAGGTATCATTTATCACTCCGCTCTCAACCTCATACAAAATAGCTCAGCCCTGCTACACTGGTAATCCTGCCAGCACAATCACCAAAAGTTTGGTTCCTTCTATTTAAGAGCAAAAAACATGTTGTACCAGATGGAGATCAAAACCAAGCACCAGGAAATGACCTCTATCAGCCATGTCTCTCTGTGATTCAGTTTATATTTATTTCTTAGCCTGCTCACCAAAAGACTTGCAGCTTGTTACTCTGTGAGCTGGGACACCACTCAGCTCCTGCTTGCTGGATATCACAGCAGTGCTAAGATTCGTAGGGTCCCCCACCCAAAGACGGACCCGTACCTAACACGTCATGAGCTGTTCCTTCAAAGATCTCTTCTGCAGGAGTCTTAGGTGGTTAAAGAAAATAGCAGATTACAATGTTTAAACTAACACAGATTTTTTCTTTTTAATTAACCTCCAGTCCATAATATACAATCTTCACTCAAAAACAGACACACTTATGTTCTGTAATTTAGGCACACTGAGCAAAAATTGGTTATTAATTTTTTTCTGCATACCCAAACATTTGGAAATGTAGATGAAAGCTATTTTGTATATCAACAGTTTATGTACTGAAATGTCTGTAAAAGTAAACTATAAGCGAGGCTTATATTCAGAAAGGCTGTAGCACTCTCTATGGTAAGAAAGCAATTACCTCCCTGTGAATAATTTCTCAAATAACTTTCAGCCTCACTTCAGAAACTCTGAAAATTACCTTGAGTGAAAGGACCAGATGCCAAGAGATTAAATAATTTCCTGCCTGCTCTCCCTTGAGATAGCAAATCATATATTCCATACAATGAATTCACAATAAGTTTCCCAAAAAACCCAAACAAAAAATGTAAAATAAATACACAGCAGGACAGGCAAGATGAAATTAATGACTACTTACTGCACCGAGTCCTTTGCTCATGCAAAGACTAAGGCACATATGCACCTGAAGCAGCAGTGTTGTGTCCTGAGCCAAGTGAATATTGCATTCTTACCATGACATTAAGAATGTGCTTGTCCTGAGCTTCATGGTCTAATCTCTCAGCAGTATAGAGCACCCCAGTGCTGGGATCAATTCTGAATTTTCTCATGCTGACTGCATCAATGCTGCTGTGAATAGTGTAGCTCAACTTATGTTTTTCATCTCTGTCTATAGCTTCGATCTGCAGAATTTCAGTATCTGGGAGGATGTCCTCTGAAATGGTGACATCGTAACTTGGGTGAGAGAATTCTGGACCATTATCATTGTTATCCAACACTTTGATAAGAACCTACAGTTAACAAAAGAAAAACGTTTGAAGTTACTGAAGTCTGGTCACATTACTCAACAGGCATCTAGAGAAATGTAACTTACTTTAGATGGTTGATGATGTAATGCTCTGTATGGTGGGACTGAGAAACATAATTTAATATTAAATGGTTACTACTCAGATCAAAAGAAATAATAAGGATATGACTTTGGAGGCAAAATGTTCCTAATTATAAGACCTACTCAGAGCCTGACAGAGAAGTCCATATTTTCAGTATCTATAGACTGGAAAATATTCCTGCAATGGTCATAGGAAAGGTTTTGTTATCCCTTGTAACTGCTCTGGTTACAAGATATTTCTAGAACTATTACAGGATTTCCTTTCCCCTTCACTATTAATAAGGCTATAAAAGAATCCTTTTCACGTTACTTAAATCTGCTTTTTATACAGTCATGATTCAGCTAAATCCTGTGTTGTTTTCTGCCCGATATATCACGTTACGATGTACTAGCAATGTCAAATTGTGACAGCAGTAGAGACTTCAAGTTGCTGTTACACCTTAGGCTCTCAGGAATGGTGACACTTGATGAAGTGAGAATAGCAGACATGACCTCACGACCACGCAAGCCCGCCCCACACAGGTCAATACGTACCACCAAGGACAGGTAATCTCAGGGCACTGGTGACAGGGAAAGATTATTCTTACGGTTTCGTCCTTGCTTTTCCTTTGCCAGTGATGATTGTCTATATTGCCAACCAATTCCCTTTCCCCTCGAACACCTATTTGACTCCCTTCTGTTGCAAGTTACGAATTGTAGGACTTCTGCTAAACATGTGAACGAACCCTCTGCCATTTGCTTCAAGTCTGTCTTTAAAACCTTGGTATTGATCCCTGAAGAAACCTGGAGAGGGGGAAGGCAGCCAGGATGCTGCTGTTGCTGCCTATTACACCTATTTCACTATATTACAAGCTGACCCTGGTAACTAACAAGAATCACTATTTTCCAAGCTTTGCCTTTCAAAAGTTATGTGACTATGCAATGTTATGCGTGTGTGGCTCCGATGAGGTTTTGCATTTTTCATCATTGAAGGAGTCACTCCCTGGAGAAAATTTGCTTTCCAGACTTCATATGCTATAGATTACTTTGGGCAGCGTGGCAGCAAAACCTTTGACAAACTATGTAATACTGAAAGATGAAATGCAAAGAGCTGCCTCTTTTTCAGTACTGGAAACAGAAGTATCTTTTGCAGAATATGCCTGTGAAAGCACACATCTAATTTTACAGTGAGTGAAACAGAACAATCTTTTCATTCAAAGGCTTTGAAATAAGAAATAGTCCAATGAAGGAGATGGGAAAGGCCATGCACAGGACTATTCCCTAAGACCAGGAGACTTGACCCATCCCTTATGATATTTTCTTTGTTGTTCTGAAAAGTACTTTTCTGTTTTTTAAGCAAATATTTTATTCCCTTGCTTGATTAAGCCCTGTTCACCTATACTTTCTTAACAGAAGAAAAATACAGTTATACTTCTACTGCAATATTGCACAAACAGATGTTGCCCTCAGAGAGAAATGAAACTTTAGATTTCCATGATATGTGGGAGGGTTTGCAGAACACATTAACAGAAGGAACATGAGCAATTGTAAGCAGCAGACATAATGAACTAGCCTGGGAACTGTTTAAAAGACAGCTGAAATAAAATGCTCTGTAAGTTAAATGGCATAGGACTTCAACTATGCATTCCATACGATTTAATTTTCACCAGATTATGGTATGCAAGAGTGAAGCAGGGTGAAGACTATATTAAGTTATGCTTCAGTCTTGGACAGATAGCAATAAAATTGGGGGGGAATATACATTGCTCGGCCTATAATAATGATGAAGAGTTACTTAGCTTTTTTTTTTGTTGCTGCTATACAATATATCAAGGCATGTTTCTGGCCTGACTGAGAAAAAAAAGCCAAACCCACATCTGAAAAATATAGGAAGAAATGAATTGTAATATATGAAAGAAAGCCTGAGGGAAAAATGAAAGACTTCAACTCTACTCTAATGGGACACAGAGCCAGTGCTGAACCACTTCTGTTAGTGTAAGGAAGAGACACTGAAGCAATATGATTTGGGGATAATATCTGATTACCAATGTTTAGTACTTAAAGGCATCTTCTCGAGCAGTTTTGGTACCCTCAGTTCTTGCCAGGTACCACTGTAACATGGCTGGATTATTTTACTGCTGTATTGTTAACACAGACAACAACACAATTTATTTTACTTTTAATTAGTGGCCAAAAACTGTGTCATTTATTGTTTTAGATAGTCTAACAGAGAAAAAAAAAACTTTTCAATAGGATTCAATTGAAAATACCAAGAATGTTTGATTCTGCTTATGCTACTACAGGATGTTCTACCTTGAACAGGTTAGCTACCATGTAAGGGACAGGCTCGTATCTGTGAATTTGTTTTTAACATTGCTGTGTGCAAGCTCAAGCTATTCTGTATGAAAATAAAAATGCACAGATGCACACCAATGTGTCTTAAAGGTACTGTTAGAGCGATGACATGCTGTTTTGTTTGCGTGGCATGTGATCACCCCAGTGCTGGGGTTCATTTCCCATTATATCTAATACATTTTGGGATCACTGGCAAATTGGGAAAGCAGAGGAGGGCATAGAGCTTTATCCACCACAAAGCTTGCACCGTGACTGTGCAAGCCATGGCTCCATGATTTATGCCTTCACTACACTGCATAAGCTGAACTGGGTGGGACTGGATCAGCATCAGAGACCAAGGGCAAGCTATGAAATTGTGCAAATCACGGTGTGCATTCAAAAACCAGCATTTCTTCCCACTGAAAAAGGTAAAAGCTAATGCCCTGATACACAGATATGGACCACGATGGTGCCTGGGGAGTGGGAGGCATGGAGAGGGGAAAAGATAAAAAAATGGAGGTCCTTATTCACCGTGGTCATCGTATTTACAGGGAACTATGCACTTAAAATTGCTTTGATAGTTTCCAGAAAAGGACTTTTTTTTTTTTCCCCTCCTCTTTTTTTCTTCTTTTACTTCATATCTGCTGTAAAACTGATCAAGTGCCTGTTTAAGTGGCAGGCACCTTCCTCCCCAGAAATGACAGTATTTTAATGATTTGTCAAGTGGTCCACATTGAAATACGCATTATTTATTACATACTCTGCATTTCAACAGCCACTTCCATCTGGAGATGGAAGGCAGTGGGTTAGAGATGCTAATGAATGAAGAGGTCATTATTGATTCACAATTTCTTCTACTAAAGCAGTTAAGAGTATTTCCAATTTTTGTCAGCTGTCCCTCAAAATCCCCAAGAGTCAACTGTAATTTTAGCATTACGGTCTTTAATAGAGGGGGGTGGATTTTCCTTGCAAGAAAAGAAAGTTAGATTATATATGGGAATACTGATTATACAGAGCTCTGTTAAATGCACAAGCTATGGAAAAGGAGAAAATGGAACTCTTTTACGTTTTGAAAAATTTAACTGTCTTGGGAGCTACCTGAAACAAAATCAGGAAAAATAAAATGGGACTTAAGTGCCATTTTGTATAGAAATTAGTCCTTCGATCCTTACAACATTTTTGAGGAGCAAGTAACTATTATAGTCTCCATCCTTTGCCTAGGAAAACACTGCCTTGCAGCAAGGTTAAATGACTTACCAAAGCCCCACGAGAAGTGCAGTGGCAAAGATGGGGAAGATGTTTTAAGTTCGTTTTTGAGCCACCCCCCTTTTATTAGGTCACCTTAAAATGCCACCTTCCTATGCAGAAGATTTCCTGCTCCAGCAGGATGACTTCTAGTAAGGTGTTACTTAAAAAGAGGGGGCAATCTTTTCCTTTAATAATGGACAAATGTTACAGTGACACGAACACCATAGAAACCTGATCTTACAAACATATGTGAAGTTGAGTAAGTTGAATTCCACCAGATTGTTAATATGTGGAAAGTTACTCAAATTCATTTAATGGCTGCCAAATTTAGGCATAAAATCTTGGTACTACTGGCAAATTTCCCATTGACTTCAAAAGGGACAGCATTCTGCTCCTTGAAGCCTTAAGCTTTAGCCAGCCTGCACCATATCTTTCACCCAGAATCAAGAGTTATCCTACTGAAGTGACTCAAAGACTTACAGCCTATGTGTAATTTAATACTTTCTTCATATTTATTTCCAAACAGAAGATATGGCAACAATGAGCTGTGTTGCATAAATATCCTTTATTACTGGGTAGGTGCCTGGGGTGTTAAACTGTGACAATACCCATTGTGTAAAATCAAAGATGGGCTTTAAAAGTTTCCTAACACATCTCTGAAAGGTGATGAATGGAAATGTTTACTACTTTTTTGCTGCTAAATAGTCCTCTTTGCTCAGGACTGTGCAAGGTTACTGACTAAACCAGTTTTCATAGACAAACATTAGCTGTAAGTATTTTTTCCATGCTCATAAAGCAAACATGCAGCAAAGCAGTCTCTGCCCAGTTATCCTTGAAAGCTCTTATCTTTTCCAGCACGTCACAGGCTCCAGAAAGGCAGGCTTGCCTCCTTCTGCTTTCATTGTGCAGAGCCTAATTTATAGTCCGAACAAGCACCTCGCTATAAAAGATTTGCTTCTCTCTGCTCACTTCCTATTTCCCACAGTTAAAGCAAGTTTCAAATAAAGGATTCATGGGCCTCCAAGCTTACAAATTAGGCAAAGTAACACTCAGAGCATTAGCAAGACTTTGTATTCAAAATGGTAAGTGAAAGGCCTAGAGAAATACAATCAAATCAAAGCAGGACAAAACCTAATGCAGGAAGTCTCTCCAAAGCTGTTTTTAATGTTGCCCATCACAAATACCTTTGGTTTAGGCACAAACGTATTTGAGTGAAAACTGGATAAATGCCAGGAGCTGCTTTAGAGACATTTGAAGCTGGGAGATTCTGCTTGGCTAATTGCTTGGTCTGGGCACAGTGTTGTAGTACAACCTATTAAGTGTCTGAATCAGGTTACGCTTTTGTACGGGTTTTGGAAACCTATTTTGATTTAATATTGCTTTCACTAGTGTTACAACACAGCTTTATTTGCTACTTCCTGACAAGTTTTTCTCTCTCCCAAACCCCAACCATAACACAACAATGCAAACAGTTTCCCTACTGACCTCAGTGGCCTGTTATTTATACTTTTCCGTGCCCCTTGTGCTATGTTAAAATGGGGGAAAAAGTCCTTTTTTCACAGGCAAGGCAGTGATGAGACTGATGGATGGGACAGGAAAAAAATCAAGGATTGAGTTGGTTCTAGTTTGGAGGAAACATTCAACTGAGCAAAAGTGAAAAATTTAATTGAAATGTCATGTCTTCTTGTTCATCCCAGAAGAATCCACAGCCCAGAACCTCTTCTGGTGGTCTCCAACGTCTTATCTACATTTTGGCCATGGTCCTCTAAGAACAGCTTTTCACCGTTCAGTTAAAAGAACCACCCTCATTCGGGATGACTGATAAGCTCCTCTTTGTTAAGAAACAATCTTATAAAGAAAAGGTGTTCTCTGAAAGGTGACGCCAAGTTTGGTATCCTGAAAATTGCAGCTAAAGGTCAATGCTGAGCAGCAGAAGAAATAAAATTCCAGAATCTTCTGCAAGGAGAGACAGAAAGGGGCAATGAGCAGTAACTTCTCCTGTCTGCTCTTCCAGCCTGATTGGCTCCAGCTGAAGGTATTACAAACAACCATGTATTGATCTGCAAAAACTTTTCAGAGTTCTGTTTTCCACTTTACTGGGAAATAGTGAGATGGTTTTACAATAAGTGAAACTGAGGCACTTTTTGCCTCCTAGCTTGGAAGCATCAGCCTTCATGCTCTAAAGCATCTTTTTTATAGCAGTAAGGATAATGAGAAAGAAGGAGATGGCAAGAAAATAAGCGAGAAGTGAAACTGTCTTTTTCATATAATACCATGACTCCAGGAGGCTGTTCTTAAAAAAAATAATTATCTGCTAGTAAAACATTCTCAGTAAAAGTGAAAAATTATCATCACTTAGATGATTGTTGCCCACTATACTGTACTTCTGTGGGTATTTTAGCAAAACTCAACAGTATGCACTACAAAGAAATAAATAACTGCTATTCCTATGTTGTGCTTGGATGTAAAGAATCTGAGTAATTCAGTAAAAAAAAAGGAGGCTTTGGGATAAACCTGACTCATGACCAAGAGAACCTCTAATGTTATACAGTCAGACAAAGTTGTAGCAGGAGTGGGTATTTAGATACCATTACACTGATTTCTTGCTGGGACATTCTTCTCTCTGCCTAAGCAAGGGTAAAAGACCCTTTCCCAGCCCAAAGGGAGGCGGTGGCAGCGGTGAGGAGCCGGTTCTCGGTGCAGAGCTGCTGTCCTGGCTCTCCAGCATGTGGGATACAGAAGCCACATCCTGTCCCCAAGGCCAACAGCTCGCCTGGCAGCTGCAGGAATCACATTTCGTGGGGATTTAGAGCCAACGTTCGCCTTCAGCCTTTAATAAATTACTGCGTGGCCTTGAGCAATAATGAATTAAGCTAAGGGAAAAAAACCAAAGCTCTCCCTGGCTAAGTCTCCTGACTTAGCCTTCCTGGAAGTTAATCAATGTGACAGAAGCTTTATACCCACACTCCAAATATATCAAGTGAGTCAACATTTCTTTGTCTTTGCCCCCCGCCATCCCTCCCTATCACATCTGTGCTGCTGGGATGGCTGGGGCTCAGCCGCACGGGCAGCACGGTGAGTGGCAGAAGCTCAGTAAGTCCTGGCACTTTGCTTCTCACTTTGGAGACTGTATTCCTTTTTGCAATCCTGATCATGCCCAAACCAAATAGGCTTTCAGTGACAAAGCAAGTTTTTTGTTTTTTTTTTAATATTCCTTATGTTCTTTTTACCTCTTTTCACAACAGCAAACTGCTAATACAACAGGTGTAACTTTTAAATCAAAATTATTTCCTTTCTCTCACGGTACAGTAGTGAACCATGTGCACAGTAAGGCATTAAGGAAGCAAACAGTTTATCGGAGTTTCAGGCATGCAGGAACATTGCTGAAGAAACTTATGTGAGTCTGTGCCAGGGATCATGTTACCGAAGCAAAAATCTTTGGCATTTTTACGCTGTATTTTACCACCTCCAACTGTGTAACAGACAAAAGGCCAGGAAGAGATAAAGGGAAACAGGTGGGGTGGAGTAAAAAGCAAGACTGTTCCATTTGGCACAGCGATGATCAGCTGTTTCATAATAAACTGTCACACTTTGGGCGGGGCTTTATATTATTTTATTGTTATACAAGGGGATGAATTTATGCATTTGCTTTCCCCCCACTTCCTCTTCTACCATATCTTCTTGCAGATATAGTTAGAAATGGAGGTGGTACTATGTATGTGAGCCAAAATACTTATAATGTCATCTTATCAAAACTCAGAACAAGGCCACTGACAGCCATCAGTAGATGCTTTTTTGACTCTTTCTGTGACATATTTTAACCTATCAATCAGTTTGATTTCTAATTATTGTTCTGAAAGGACATAAAGATGAATAAGGTCACCAAAGGCTCCAAAGTATGGTCAAAAATGCAGTATGAAATTTTTGTAGAAGGGAGAGATAATTAGGCAAGCCATAATTCTGGCAGCTTTGAGATAATGATCCCTTTTGAAATCTCTGTTGTGAAGACCAAAAGAAGCACATTCTCAGATGTTGTCTGGGCCACCGTTAAATACATAAACAGTACCCACATGTAGAGAAGTAGGTGGAAGAAAGAAGGCTCTGTACCCACGGATGATTATCTAATGCTAT
Source organism: Sula dactylatra (assembly GCA_013389905.1). NCBI lineage: Eukaryota > Metazoa > Chordata > Aves > Suliformes > Sulidae > Sula > Sula dactylatra. The sequence continues at coordinate 42,760 of WEKW01018182.1, read as the reverse complement.
AGTATTGCAATCTTAAGTTACTATCTTACATTTTTAAATAGGTCACATCACTGTTACAAAGAATGCTCAGGCTTCATTTAGAATGCAACAGCTTTACTGAAATATGGTTTTACCATATGTTTTAATTAAAAATGTAGGGTTTCCATCAAAATAAGTTTTGAGGACTGTCATAGGGATTAATTTATTAAATCATGAGCAGCAAAAACAATAAACACAATATCCACGAGAAGAGAAATTACTTTTATCTAGCATGTTTGAAATTCCCTGTGCTTTTTAATATTTGTTTGGCCTAAATGTTTACAAGAAAAAATATGTTGTGTTAGAGATTCAATACAACATTTCTGAAAAGTGGACTGAGAGTGTCACCAAGATTAAAAAACAAAGCAAAACAAAAAAATACTCCAGGGCTGAAGTAAATGCCTTATGGAAAGGGAACGTAAAGAGGTCAGTCATTCTCCTTCGCTTGTCTACCAGAAGACTGGGAGGTGATTTGACTATTCTGAGAAGTGCCTTCCTGGGGAGAAAATACTGGTTTTTAAAGAGCTCTTTAATCAAGCAGAGAAAGGCATAAAGGGAATACAGGCCAGATATAATCAAGTTAAAAATAAGGGATGCTTTTAGCAGAGATGCAGTTAATTACTAAAACTAACAGGGAAAATAGCACATTTCCTAACACTGAACTTACTATCAACTGATGTTTTCTTATCAAGAGTGGATTATCGGAAGAAATTATCACTTAGATAGAGATTTTAGGGCTGGTTATAAATGTGAATTCAGACTGAGAAAGCATTCGTTGATTTAACAGTCTCCTAGGGAAACTGGTGTTTTGACTCAGTGAATACAGATCTACATCTGAACCGTTTGAGCAAAAAGGCAAGGTAAAACAGAAGCATCTGCATGTGCATGCATATATGTAAATACAAAAAATGTTCAGGCCTTCCTTCTGCATTATAAAGAAGCAAATAACATCACAAACCTATTTTTTTCATTTCTTCTACAAACCACATTTAATCTGGGATTTGAAGCTGCACATAGGTGTCCTATACCAGTATGTATCTTTCCTTATGTGTCAAATAATATTCAGGCTATAGGCACACTTTACACTTGGGCAGTAATTCAGATGTAGGATTTCAGGCCCTAGCTAGTCCATGCCCCACAACTCCACCTTGTATTGAAGGACTTTGCTCTTTGGAGTCTCCCTGGTGCCACCTGGACCACAGAGTCCCTGTCCCAGTGCCACGACCCTGACCGTGTCCCAGCTCCACACACTGGTTTCCACCAGACAGATACCCAGGCTCTGTGTCAGGATTTCTCCAACAAGGATGTGTCAGAGCCAGCATTATCGCAGCCCTTCATGTTTATCTGACCTGACTTTTTAATTGCAGAAAGGCACTGACCCTGATAAGCAAGACTGGTTTTAAAGGGTTCACTGGGGCTGTTCCCCAGAAGACAATGTAATTGCAGGCAGTGACACTAAAGCAGAGATTCTTTGAAGTTTCCCCTCTGAACAATTTATTCTCTGAACAATTGATCCTGTGTCCCACATTTTGGTCTTGGAAGGATGAGAGGTATGAACACCATTTAATACGATCAATAGCAATATTCCCCAACACCAAAGAAGCACTATTGTATTTTGGACCATTATGGGGTGATACAATTGTCAAAATCTAAGTTTCGCTGCCTGTGATAGGGACTCCCTCAGCTGGAGGAAGGCGAATTAATTTCATGTGAGCACGAAGAGAACAAAAGGAGAAATACTCCTTTGAAACATTGAACAGCCGATTCTTTACAACCAGATGGAAAGGCTCTGAAAAATATCCCCTCCATTAGTTAACAGTGGTCTCAGAGGATGAGGTTTTATTTGAATGGCAAAATTATTAATTTTTATAGCATATACATTCCACTAACAAATTAAAGACTTGCCAAGAAAGGAATGTGATATTCTACCTGAGTCGTGGCAATGTTTGTTCCATCGGTGACCTCCACAGTCATATTATATATTGACCTCTGCTCTGCATCCAAGGGCTTTGCAATGACAATAGTGCCCACTCCCTTCTCCGCGTCGAAAGAACTATCGTAATTCCCTCCTAATTGTTGCACAAAGATACAATTAAATTAGCCATCGCTGGAAAATTTCCATTCAAAACGTTCCTAGATGTGGGCATATCTGTTTACTGGCATCCATCTTAACGGCTTGCCTTAGCATACACAGTACATCTACTGATACTTCTTTGTTCATAACTCATTTATATTTCAAAGCACAGTTTGTATATTGGAAAGCAGATATCATTAAAATGCACTGCAAGGAAAAAAATCTAGCAGTATATTTAAGTGAACCATAACTGAGTCTATAAAAAGAATCAAATGGCTATAAGCCCATAAGATGTGTGCCCTTGTAGTTTGGATAATGAACAAGCACAATTATCTTTTTGTATAAAAATCATTTTAAGTTTGTTTTATTCTGCAGATTTTACTTTCAGGAAATTCTCACTGATGCTCATGGGTGCAAAGACTGTCAACTGAGTCTTTAAAAATTACAATTATAATCAATTAAAAAAATGCAAATAGAGATTTGTTATGTTAATTTCAAGGACAATGATAATTACTGGCAGCAAAGGTCAAAATCTACTAGTCTTTTAGGAATTATTTAAATAGATCTGACAGGATACACATCATAAATTCCTTTCCATTAAAAAAAAAACCTCACAAAGCACTGTTCTGAAACTAATATCCCCTTATCCTGTCACACACTGAATGATGCAGCAGTGGGAAAACCCTCCTGAGTCTCAGGTCAAAGATAAAAAAAGGAAAAAGAAAAAAAAAATCTATTTAAAAGTAAGAGAAAGCCATAAATATTTTGGGATTAAAGGGTTACAGGATTTCTCGGTCACAGCTATAGTTTATAAATCAGAACCACTCATTATGTTCAAAAGTAAAGCACACACTCCCCACTGCTAAGCTGCTTCTTATTCATCTATGGAGTGGAATTTATTATGAGTTGAGTCTGAAATTTTTGGAGTCTGGGGACAGGGAGAGGTGGAACACAACACTGCTGACAAACGAACTCTTAAGGTGTATGCATCACACAGCAATGCAATGCCACTAGCTACAGTCTCTGACAACCCAGTTCTACAAAGTGGGAAAGGCTTTCAAACCCCACTGGTTATGAACTTGTGTAAGCGTTACTCAGAACTCTTGAGATTTGGTCCACAGGTAGAAAAACATCCATTCCATTGACTTGGCTCTTGTGCAATATACACAGAGAGATATATATTTGAATGGATGGTTTATTATCAGAAAATGGCTCTCATTTTAGGGCTGGGGACAAAGAAGTGAAAGGGATGGTCTTCCTTGCTCTACCATCGAGTCTTGCATCTGCATGGTTTGCTGAGCAACAACCGGCATTACTCTCAGAAAAAGTCATGCATTTAGTGAGAGGAAAAAGGTTTTGGTATTCCAAGACATTGATGATTAGGAGGAATCACAGCGAAATCACAGCCCCTGAATTCCTTCATGTGAAGAAATCCTCACTTCTCTCTACTTCTTGCACAGGCTATTGCAAAAAAAGTGTAAGCTAGAAGAAGCTCTGCTCTGTTCATATCTGCCTTGGAGGCCGTTCAGAAGGGGAAAAGAAAAGGGGAGGAGGAATAAGAGCGTGGGTGATCTATGAAGAGGAAAGGAAGAACTGCTGAACTTCTGCCCACTGAAATGATCCAAACAGTCATTTCAGATGTGCCATCAGTCTTCCCTATGCTGAATATATGTATATACATACATATAGCTCTGAGCCTAATAGATGCAGTTGTGGTTCTCCAGGAAAACACTGACACTGGATATGCAATGATTAATGGTGGATAGAAACATTGCTTATTCCCTAACCTCTTTCTGCAAGTCCAAACTGCATATTTTTCTCAACTGAGATATATATATATAAAACAGTATTTGACGCTAGAAAAAAAAGCTTAATTGTCCTTGACATTTAAGCAATACCAAGGCATTTGGGCATTGATCATATCTTCAGCATTTTGTTTTCTTTTTTTTTTTTAAAGTTATTCTGGAAGAAAAAGATGCCCTCTCCCAATTAATGTTTTAAATTGATTTACTTGAGAAAAATTGTACCATGAAAACCAACTCTGAAAAAAAGCCTCCTTTGAAGAAGAGAGTTTGAGATTCTTGCAAGGAAATCTCTGCTGAAATGAAGCTAGCCTTGGGACAGTAAGCACTTTACAAAGAGAATGTTTCATACTGATAACCATGAAAACAAAATGAAAGCCTATACTTCAAGATGCTTAATAACCGTCTTAATGAGCAATCAAAAATTATATGCTATCAACTGTCATACACTTCCAAAGAAATCCTGCCTTTAAAATTTCCAAGAAGTAAAATGGAAGGATTAGCAATAAATGTTTTAAATGCCCTTCCTCTGTTGGCTTACAGCTGGGTTTGCAGGGCACTACAGTGTATTGCCAATACATCGACTTCTTCAAGCCATTTTCATTAAGTGCAGTACATTCTTCCCCTAAAATAAGAACTGAATCAATCATATGAGGTTTTTTTATATGTTATTCACATCTTCCAAAATGGTTTAGTGACAAACAAATAACTCTTGGTTGCCAGCCACCCCGCTCTAGCCTACACTTGTAACTAACCAGGCAATGCACTTCATTTTACATTGATTAATTTTCTATTAAACAATGCAGAAACTGCATCAAACACTGAGACAGAGATGGATCAGAGAACATCCTGCTGTGAGATTTGTGATTATAATCTCTTTTGGAGTGAAATACTGATTTATTCCTGATTCAGTCTGGTATATTTTAACAGATCATGGTCAGCTGTTGACAATGAAGATCCATTCATATGGCTGAACTTCTGGGAACAATGCCTGAAATACTGGGTCCTGCGTCTCATCTCGAGTACTAGAGGTGCTCTGGAAATGCTTTGTACTGCTCCTCAGCCTCCATATACCCTCAAAACAGCTCCTTATGGTGAATGCTTCTGAAGTTGCACTTAGGCGCTGAAGAATAATTAATGAATTAGGTATAAATGCTTAACTATAAGAGCTTTATAGATATCTTAACTCTGTGCAAGGCCTGCTATGAAGCACTCAGAAAAGCACCCAACAAAATTATCTTTGGAAGATGGGTGTTGAAGGGGTATGGAAAGAGAGTTGTGTAAAAACAAATAGGATTTTTCTCTTAAAAACTCCTGCAGTTGAACTATTCTGGGAACCCCATGTGAAACCACTTCCTTCTGAATGTGCTCATGTTGGGGTTGGAGGGCTGAGCCTGTAGGAAGTGACAGCTGAGGAAGTGTCAGCTTCAAACATTTCTGGGTTACTTGAGGCTGGTTTTGAAAGCACGCTGCCATGTAACTCCCAACCCTTTTGAAGCCAGCTCACCTGCAGTGCTGTAAGCTCCCACAGTATCAGTTTTACCAATGTTACTATAGGCCATTTAACATTTCTTTGATCACAATCTTAGTATGAAAGGGGGCTAAGGATGATGAAATTTTGTGCAGCTGCTCGGTTTTATTAATGTGAATTTTTACTGCTTATTCCATTTCCCAACATATGGCACATGCTTTCCTTTTTATTGCCTACTAAAACATGCTTTCAGATACAAGATATGTAGAAGCTGTCTTTGCTAATATGCTTGCAATTGCATTAGGAAAGAAATATTTCAATTGAAGATAATACATTGTTAGTTCCTCAGGCACTTTGGGATAATCAACGATAAAGAAGGCAAGTTGATTGAACTGGAAAGTTGGCAAGACAGGTTGTCCTGAGAAAGCATTTTAACACTGAATGACCTCAGAGAGATATGGATTAGCTATTGTTTGTATTACCATTGCAGGCTAAGATGTAATGCTGATACATCTTCAGTACAGATTAAAGACTTCCCTTAAAATACTCTGATTAAACTGAAGCACTTAGAGTGGGATTTCAAAGTCCACATCTACTAGCAATGCCATCTTTGGATGAGAAGACTTATCATGTTGTGTGATATAAATTCATTCAGAAAGTGCTTTTTCTCTCTAATTGACTGTTAAGATTCCCAAAGACACCTAGCACAGGTAGTTATGTTTACACTTTGGACACCTAAAGTTAAGTGAGATGATTTCCTTACTTTCCTGAGATTGATCTTAATGATCTTGCATAAGCCCTGGAACCATTATATTTCTACAAGTAGGAATTTTTTTATGTTATCTGAAAGCATGTTATAGTATATATGGGTTTTTCCAAGGTAACTCCAGCCAATTCCAGCTGTTATCAAACTTGGGACAGCTGTAGAAAACAGCCCCTGGTACAAAAGATCTTATTAGCTGGCTCCCACTACAGCTTCGTGAGCCCTAATTTTCAGTTTAACAGATGGTGTAGTATGGTCAAGAAGGAGATCTCAGGAAATTGAACCGAGACACCTCTGAGCCAAGAGACTATACGTTGTGTTCTTGGTATAGAGTAGTCTTGGTTACATGTTCTGGCTTAACCTGGAGTGTTATCTTGGTTCTTCGCTTGTTTCTTGGCTTCATAGTCACTATGAACATATTTTTCTTCTGACAAAAGTCCCATATGCATTGGAAAGCATTCATTTTCCTTTTAATAAAAAAGATAGTTTAGAAAAAAAACTGCACAGAACCTTACATGACTAATGGTAGAGGATCTTCTAATGTAAAGCTTACCACTCATTTGGTGCAACGACAGGCCAAGGAAAGCTTCCTGAACGGTTAAAAGGGGTTTCTAGAGGTCAGCTGAAGAATTTGCCTAAGGCAAGATACAACATAGATCTGGCATTCCCACAGAATGTGGGTTCTGCAACTGTGTCCCTTTTGAATTGCAGTGTAGTTTTTCTTTTTCCCCCCAAACATATTCTGCTTGTATTTTGATTAGTGCAGTTTTTTTGTAGTTCTTCTCCTAGATAGGGTTCCTTTTTGGGACGCCAAGCCTCCCTATGTTCCTATCAGCTGCTGATATGCAGTTTAAGACAGGATTATGCTGCTGTGAGAAATCATTTTCTCCGCTGAGAAGAAAATATGCCAGCAAACCTGGAAGACTTCTAGGCGAATGAATCCCATGAAAGGGCCTTTCTCCCTCTTTTCCAGTGGAAAGATCCAGAAGAGTGGGATTGAATATACACCTCAGAAATATCTAATGACTGTGGAGAATCAGGCTTGTTCAGTCTTAGATGTAAAGATGGATCACACTGAACTCTGGAGGACATCCCCAAACCAAATACACATAAAACTTGGCAAGAGTCTTCCTTCTCTGGTAGACAGCAAAAAGCATACATGCTCCACATCCAAACTTAATAATGCCAGGATATACTGAGATCTTCACACAAGTCTCAAATGGCCTACCATGCCATGATGGATGAGAGGAGAAGAAAAGAAATACAGGAGATGATACAATTTAGAGAATAGTCCTCTAAAACACATTTTCTCAGGGAAGAGAGGATTCTTACTTGTCTTTCCCCAAAGTAAACTAACATCACCAAGGACAGTGACGATAAATTGGGCCAAGTGCTACAATTCTTGCATTGCTCAGAGCAGAGAATCAGAGGAAAATGCAGAAAGCTAATCCACTCTGAAGCTGAAGGGTGAGTCTGAAGTACCTCTAGGATTTTCAGAAAAAGAAGCACAGCCAAAATTTCTAATTTTTCTGTTTTCAAAAAAAGATGAAATAGACTTAGCGACTGCCTCAAGAAATACAAATTCAACTGCAGACTCTTGTTAATGATAACATAACAAATATTGTTAACTTAACATGCAAATATTTATTTTCTTATTACTGTATGATGCTAAGAAGAAGAAAATAATGCAGACTGAATTTTCAGATAAAACTACTGTAAGGAGAGTCAAAGCCTTGGGTTTGCTGCTAAGAAGCTGAAGGTAAGGGCATAAAAAGCAGAAAAGAAATCAGAAAGATATTTTAGCTAGTTCTCAGAGAAGGTAATTCAAAGAAGGCTAGGGAGCTACATGTTTCTGACATTAAAGAAACTTTGCAGCACTGTGAAATAAATGGACAATTAATTAAAAGTAATAGATCTTAAAGTAACTGCCGTTTAAGCACCCATGATAAAAAGTTCTAATGTGCTTTTAAAGTTTGGCTGCTCTTATAAAGGCATAGGCTGGGAGGAAAAGAAAAGGTAGAGGGAGGACTGTTTGGAGAATCAGAGAGATGTGCAACATGCTACGTAAGCAAAAACTAGCACCATGCAGCTTAGCTCCAGTGTCAAAGTAGTCTTCACACCATTCCCACCACTAGCAAAGGAAGAGACAGAGAGGTCTCAATTTACCTGGCAGAAATAAAGATCTCTGACTTATTTGAGAGTTCCCATTGAAAAATAGTTTCTCATAAATGACTGAAGAAATTTAACACAACTGAAACATCCTACATTCAGTGTCTTTCACATTGTGGGATCTGCATGAACTGAGAATGGCGTTGAATGCAGTCTGAAAACAGAAACCAGGTATGACATCTCAACCATTCCCAATTCAACAAACAAACAAACAAACAAACAAACAAAAAAACCACGCAAGCATCCTGTTCCTTTCTAGTCCATGCGGGGAAGATGATCCCCCTGCCTGCAAAGCACCTTCCTCTCTTGGAACTGATTAACTCAAGAACTTAATCAGTTATTTAAAGTGTATATAATTTAGGTGAACATTAGATGCTGAAGTTAGGCAGACAGAACATTACATAGCCAAACTTCATCCATCCTCCCTCCTTTTTCTTAGCTGGGAGAAAATTCATGTTATGCATTAAAAAAGAGGTCCTCTGGAATTCCAGTGCCCATTTAGTTTGAAAAGGTCGTAAACGTAAAGGTCAAGCTGCAAACTCTACATTAGACCATGCCTCTGCATAAGGCTTCAGGGCTTTTGTTGACATTACTGTGGACTGTACACAGAGGTCCAAAATCACAAAATACAAGATGAAGCAGGATCAGGTCTAGGCTTTAGAGCAGCACAGAAACCATCTCTTGCATCAGCAGTCCCATGCAGCCTTCCATACACGACAACTAACTTCTACTAATAACCCATGTCTTTCATCAGGCTTTTCAGCATTAGACCTCAACGTTCTCCCAAAAGGAAAGCATCAACACCTTTTTTTACCACATGATGATATTGGAGAATAAGGAGAAATAGTGGGTTTTATACTGACACTGACTACAGGTAGCAAAGATAACCTAAACATACAGTATTCTGTCTATAAACCTAGGGGTGGATTTTATCTTCGCATCTTGTATGCAGAGCATCTGGAACAACAGGGTCTTCTGCATGCCCAGGACTGTTGGCTGTTGCTGTTGCAGAAGTGAGTGCTGTTGCTAGTGCTATTATTTATAACAACAGTAATATTTAATGCCAACATTCATAAGGCAACAGTACTGAACTGGATGGTCAGAGTCACCAGTTTCTCATTAAGTCTAGGGAAGCTCTGTCTCCATGAACTTCTGCAGTGATGCAGCATCTTGCAGCATCAGGAGCTACAGCCTATAGGGAAACCATTAGGGTTGTTTAAATAGCAAAAATCTTCTTCTAAACCATCTGAACTATTTTAGCCATAAAGGTCACATTAAATGACAAATTAAAGGATTAAATTTCATAATGCTCTCCCCATCATCTCTGTTTGGTAGGCAAAGATGAAATATTATTACATGGTGTTGTCCAATTGCAAGTGACTAATAATGTAAAAGAATGCAGCAGAAGAGCAGGGGCTTCTCTCAGTGCTTAACACAGGCAGCATTCTAATGAGAGTTGGTTAATTTGCCTAGGAAAGGACCAAAAGGCTGCAAAAGGCAGAGAAGGCTAGCAAAAGGTTCAAACGGGGAAAAGTGTCAATACCATGAGTAAAGATGAATTTCTCCTGGGAGGTAAGTTAGGGTCAGTGAGGAAAAGAAAGGAAATGTAAACATTAGCTAAGAAATTGCATGTAGCATACCGAATCAACCAAGGGAATGGGAAGAGAATCGTAGGAGACATATGCTGTCTTTCCCCAGGGGCTAGCAGGAACCCTAGAACATGATAATAGCTTTGGGTTTAAATTTAATGTGTTTGGCACATCAGAAACCATGCTACAAATTCAAAGACGAAATGTTGCTGCTTCTGTCTTTCATCTGCACAATTTGGCAATAAAAGGTGTATGAAAACAACTCTGACAGACCCTTTCCCTTGTCCTTATCCTTCCTGTTGGCTCAACCCATCTACAAATAGCTATGCTGAAATAAGAGCCAGGCTCAATCCCTGTAAATAAAGACTGCTGATGTGCCCTTTCCACTAAGTCTGTAGCAAGGGCTTTTCCTTTCTCTAATCTTTCATATAGTATTTGCTTTATAACCCTTAATTTAAATAACACCACTTTGTGCAGACACAGTGTTTTACATCCAAAGGAGTACAAACATTACATACAACTATCTGCAAATATTAAGTAGCACAATAACTTTGCGGGGTCACTGTGCTGCTGGGGAAAGTCTCATTTTGGAGATGTTAAATGAGTTATTTTAAATAACATAACTGAATCAGCAGCAGAATCAGGAAAGCAATGCCTAGGAACATTGATACCTGTTTCTCCACTGCAACCAAGTGAGACCCTCTACTTCCTGTCTTTTTGGCAGCTACATCGTTAGCTGCATTTCCATGAGATTTTAAGATCATTACTTCTACGGCTTCTCCTCCTCTTTGCTAAGGATATTTCTGCCTCCCTATTTATAAGCAATTTTATGTAAGGCAATTTTGTGGTTGAAATCTCACATCAAAACACATTTCTCTTTTTCAGCTTGCATTCACGACAAACTTTTGGTGGCTCCATTTGTAACCCATATGTTGATGCATCCCATTCTGTTTCACAGTTAAATGGGTGGCACTGGACTGTGAAAAGTTTGAATTAATTATTTGTGATAAACTGCAGAAAATCCGTGAATAAAATGATAATAATTGGACACAAATACAGTAAAAGCTGTCATAGAAAGAAACGCAGCACATCCATGTGTCGCATTGCATCCTGTCACAGGCACTTACGAAAGATGTAATATAAATTGTCTCAAAGAACTTGCAAAAATAAAAGGCAGCCTGGATAGTTGTATTTTAGCAAATGTGTTTGCACTAAGGGTACCTTCTGTTGAACAGTTCTGCCCACAAGCTGTCTGTAGAATATAGAACATCTCTCGAGCATGCTTGCCACCTTGAAGCAGGGCAGTCGGAAGCAGAAAAAAAAGAACAGAATGCAGAAAAAAAAGTGAAGAAAGAGAGAAATGAGGGACAGCAAGTCTAAGTACCATAAATACATTTAGAAATGAGATTAGCAAAGTATGACAATAGAATTTAAATGACAGACAACATTAAGATTGCAGTAAATAACATAGTATGAAAAAAAACAATTCAGCCATACAGCGCTTTTTTTTTCAGCTTAGCTAAGGAGTCATAACAAAAGCAGGAATATTATTATTATTGTTATCGCTATATTAAAATAGCATTTTCATTTCAGCATTACGAAAGTGGCTTTAATTTGGGGGGGACAGTTCATGGTTAGTTTTCTTGCTCTCAAAACCACACATCCATATGCTTTGCTCCTGAAGCTTCCTCCTTATGCCACTGGCTCCCAACTTACCAACAATATCAAACCAGAGAGGAATGTTAGATGGCTGCACAGAGACCACGCCAACAATTTCTGTCACTTTATCGCTTTCCATGACGGTGAAGTTGTAAAAGGGTTCATCGAAAGTCAGGGGCACGGGCGAGGGCGCAGGCTTTTTTATCCACTCAATATGGAGGCGTGCAGTTGAAGATTTTTGGGGCCGGCCATTGTCCACTGCTTTTATCTGGCAGGCACAAAGAAAAGAGGACTCAGACTGAGCATCACAGCTCGGCAGTTCAGACCTAATTCTATCACATGATGATGACTGCTTGGAAAATGGCCCTTTTAATCCTCTGCGTAAAATCCCATCAAAAAAGAGGGAGATAAGCGCTTCTTTCTCAATTCTCATTTTTTTCCATTATATATACTTCGACTTTTTACTGAAAAGACTGATTTCAAACTGAAATGTTTTGTTTTAGAAATGCTGGTGCAAGGCCTCCTGGAGATGCAATTCAAGTGCTCCCCACACAGATGTTCCTCTCCAGAACCAGCTTCCCTCTCCAATTTCATCTTCCACCCAGGTCCCTCTTGCAGCAAAGCTGGAAGCTTTATAATAACCCTGTGGGATGTCATGTACTTGCAACACATGCTCACCCAGACCATGTTTGATTGCTTTTAAATGGCATCTGTATTGCAGATAAGATTGATATTCCTTGCATTGCCTTCTTCAGGATCTTTAATTGAGTTAAATAAGTTTCAGATCATTTCCCCCGTTCTCCAAAACAAATATAATTTAAAATTTTGCCATATTTATTTTCCTTGCTTTCTCCTCTCTGTCATGTTCATTAAGAGTTGCCCAGCTTGGTGCTAATTCTTTTTATTATAATGTCCTCTAGAGGGATGGATAGACTTGATATTTGCCTGGAATGTTTATGGTTTTAGCACAGAAAAAGACAAGATGAACAGCAACAAAGACCGGGTATAAGGAAAGGAAGACTATAGGTTACAAAATGGATGCTTTGGTGAATAACATCAATGTCAATCAATGGGTTTTTTTTAAAAAACCAAAGGAAATGTTTCTGGCTATATAGGACCACTGGTGTAAATATGCTGTTACTATGCCAGTTAAAAATGGGAAATATTTTCCTGAAATACCATACCCTATTTCTTTCTCTGGAAATGTGTTAAGTGGGTTTGGCGCTAACACTTGCTCCCCTGCCCTGTTCAAGGTGGACAGGTCCTTAGTGAAAAGATGCTGAGGGTGTGATGAGCAGTTTCAAGGTAGAAAACCTTCAGCTTTTGCATTATAATAAGGGCCAGATCCCAGATGTGACTTCCAGCTCCGCACAGGGAAAGGCACTCACTCACCCAAAGGGTGCTCTACTCTGATTACCAGGTGTTTCTCAATATTTTAATATTTATCTATTTTCATGTCACAGTTTCCAACCCTGTGAAGGTATCCCAATGGACACTTGTTACCGTAAGTGACATTACTTCCTTTACTACAGGCCAGACCATGGAGATCTGACATTTTTTTGACAACTCCTTAACTACAACTTGTTGGCTTATTGCTGTAGATGAAGTCTGCACATTCAGGTCTTATATTGCTTTACATCAACACCACTATCTCATATTCTTTCTTTCTTTGACCTTGTCTATATGGTTTGAGTTCTGGCAGAAGTATTTTGGCTGAGATTTATTTTAACTGAAATTGCTGCCATACTTACATGCTTTAATGTGGTGAGAAGGATACTACAACATACTGTACACAGTACTCCTCCTCCCTTAAGCCACCTAATTTGAACAGTATAAGGACCTCCCCATGAGGGCAAGCAGTTGTGTCCACACAAAAGGTGAATAACCACTTACAGTGGTATCTGCCCAGTTCAACATGATATAACTTTGTGAGCAGACAAGCCCTTGGTCTTCACTTCTGTGTATTCAAGGGAACGACTTGCACCAACAATTTGCAAATTGATTGAACAGTCTGAAAATATTTTACTACATGCAATAGCATGAATGCTCTCAGACTCAGTTTTTTGGCAGTAGTTTTATGTGAATACTAGATTTCTTAATACAGTGAGATCTTACATGTAGGTCATACATTAAACACAGTTTTAATGCTTTACAGAAGCAGGCTTATTTCTGAAACAAAGTCAGTCAAATCATGGGTTCATATGTTGATAGAAGAGTACTTACTGTTAAGATGTCATAACTCCCTGCTGTGAACTGCTTTCTGGAAGAAACCATCCCTGTTTTGGGATCAATAAAAAATTTTCCATCATCGTTTCCATCCACAATGCTGTATGAGATTTCTGCATTAGGGCCTTCATCTTTGTCAAAAGCAAAAGCTCTGTAGATTGGCTCCCCTCTTTTCTTACGGTCCCTCTCTGGTAGCTTGATCTGATAGACTTTCTCTGGAAACTGAGGTTTGTTATCATTCTCATCCAGAACCTGGACCACCACCCAAACGGAGGACTGCTTGGGAGATGTGCCCCCATCTGAGACTGTTACCTGAAAAACAACAGCAGTAGAGGCACTATTCTGAATAGGTACAGTGGGACTTCATAAATTGGAAAAACCCATAGAACATAAAGAAACAATCCTCCCTCCTCAAACCTAACCAGCAGTTTACAAAATCTTCCGTGTACACAAGACATGCTCACTATAAACATGCTCAGTGCCTCACTCAAATATGCCCACAAAGGCAAATAAAGGAATCAGGAAGATCTTTTACTTTTGAGAGGAACCTGGAATGGGGAACCTGTGGGCTAGGAATCTATTTCTCAAAACATGAAATCATTTTATCTCAAATTCTGCAAGTTTATCTCATAACAGAGAACTGGAATTAACCCATTAAGCAGGATCCCTGCTTTTTTGCAAACACTTTAAAGTTTCTTCAGTCACACAGTGGATTTGAAAGATGCATTTCTTCTTAAATCCTAAAAGAATCTCTGTCACTTTTTTCTGTTAATTATTTGGAATTTCTTAAACAACAAAAGAATTTTTGTCAGTTCTTTTCATTCATTACCTGAGATTTGACAGCTCATTAATTCCAAAACTGGTTTATATGATTGTAAGGGGCATGGAGAGGCAGGTAGCAAAAAATTTCTGCTGCATTTTATAAAGAGCACACTGTGCTGGCAAAACCACATAAGAAATAAAATCTTTGAGACAAAAGTTAATTAGTAATTTAGTTTCAACTTAAACAGAATTACCGATAATTTTGAGTCTGAAACACTGTGAAAATTAAATGATCCAAGATCAACAAGCGCTCAAGAGATTTAATAATATGCCTTCAAAATGCAATCAATATGTTTCAAATTTCTCCCTCAATATTTCGATTGCATTTTTTAAAGAGAAAGAAATAAGGCAGAAAATTATTTCTGTTTGCATGAAAGAAGTTCAGATTTCACTTCCAGCTACATATGCTAACATGCCAATTCCCAAAGTAGCAATTTTTGATGATAGTGAGCCAAGATGTTACAAACCCTTCCCTGCTTGTACTGATCACTACACATCGATTGCTTTGCTGGTTAACTCCTCAATGTTTTATTTTTCCTTAAATGTTTCTGTGTCCCCTTACAAAACATACAGTCTTGATGTCCAGTCCTTAGGCAAAGCAAAATTTTCTGGGAATAATGCCCCTTGCCATTGTCCCCTCCTTACAACAAGAAATCTAAACTTAGGGTAAACCCAATTTAGTACTGAGGTGAGCAGAAAACCCACAACACTTACTAAGAGGAAAGTAAAAGACCTTTTCCATTTCCTGTGTTTAAGTATGCTTTTAAAAACTGATACAATGGAAAGGAGTGAACTGACAACCTTAGAGACTGTAACTCCTTATTTACAGAAAAAATAAATGGTATGGCAATATATAATGGCAAAGTAAAATCCCCCAAATCAGCCCATAACTCATTTGGAGAGTGGAGCCTGTCCTTCCAATGGCATGTATCAGCCTCAGGCTTCTCTCTCCTGAAACTGTCTCCAAGGTTGGCAATTAGCACTTGTTGGGATTGCCGCATGGTGATGGGGATGACTGTCTGCTGAGAGCTGGACAGGGACCGTCCCCACCCTGCAAAGCCCCCAACCGGCAGTCACCGGCAACGGGGTGCAGGGAGAGGACCACAGCTCGTTACCGCTGTACTGAGCCATCCAGTTCCCACTCACGACACTTTCCAAAATAGCATTTATAAAGCCAAAAGACTGCATGCATGGCTGTGAACCTGCCTTTCCACCTGGTGAGAGCGACACCGCTGGGGACCTCAGCCTCTCCACCTAACCACTCTGGGAGAAGTTCAGAGCTTCTGCAGCAGACAAAAACCCAATTCTGCCAATTCTCCTGTTACAGGCTTTCAGCAATAAATAACTTTTGCCCCACTTAGAGGCTGATCCCCTCTATTGCTGTTCTACTCCAGTGCCACTGAACAAGCTCTCGGCAAGAGCACAGGTTAAGAGAAACCTTTTTCAGCATTTCTGCTGACTCCACAGATAAAATAATCAATGATGCCAGGCAGTACAGGCTGTAGTGCACAGAAACAACTGGAGACACATTTATTCAAATGCGTGTCAAAAACGCCAATAAAATGCTTTTTTGGGGGGGAACGTTCTTAATGCATAGAAAATACTAGCAAGATTTAGGAAACTCTTGTTTTTGAACAGAACGTCAGTCAACTTTAAAAAAGACATTTTCTTCAACCTGCTAGCAGTCATCTACAGAAAACGTGTGTGTGTGAGAGATAAAAAGTTTATAACTAATAATGATAATAAAATCCCAGAAAACCACAGCGGTATAAACAATCAAGCAACTATGATGAAAGACCTACTTAAGTCAAGAGACTGCTCAAGAAGTGAAGCCATCCTTCTGTCTTACCAATACACAGTCTCACAGTTTGTTAGGTTACTGCTGAAATCCTGACTAACATGGTGTTGTGGCAGTAAATGAGTGCATGCATTTGTTTGTTTTGGTAAGCCCAAACTTGTGGGAAATCTGTTCTATAACAGAAAAGTTGCACTGAAAATATTTGCTGACAGCTAATTGAAAATAGTAATGGCTATAAAACGAAATGTCAGCTAATTAACAGAAATTAACATAGAAGGCCTGAAGTTAGTCAATTCTACTCTGTCTAAAACTTTACATCCCTGGAGAGGAAAATGTTATGTACCAGCTAAGCCTTTTTCTCTGGGTGACACTCAAAACTTTTCAAAATGACAGGCTCCAGGTCTGCTCAAAAAGCTCTGAGTGCCAGACATGGGAGCTGAAGTGTGAGTTAAAGCTCTCTCTTTGCAGGCATGTAAATTAATTAATTAAGCCACCCTCAAATCAGCGATGTGATTATTTCCCTAACTGTAAATCTGTGAGCCGGCTGACCCCTCTTTTCTGCTCCATCAGCCTGACCCAAGCCTGGCTTTTCAGGTTCCAGCTATTAACAGGGTAAAAAAGCTGCAAAAATTTCCTCTGCCCCTACAGAAAAAAACTCCATGACAACACATTAAAACAAAATAACAAATTGCTGCCAGCTCAAAATTGTTCCCAGACAAAAATGGGGAGGAGCAGAGAGGTCGTTCAGCACGCCTCTCTGCAAATACCGTTTCCATCAGGACACTGTATCACACCAGCACTTAGGGGCCCCGCTAACCAAGGCAATTTTGATTCAGACATTACCACAGTTCTCAGCAAAATCCTTAAACAGCTGGAAATTACACTGAAAAGTAACCAGGGAGGGGAGGGACATTGGGATGTTTGTAGGACAAAGATACAAAAGCTAATTCACAGCTGGTATCTCTGGAAATGTGAAAGGCAGATGTGCAAGGCACAGGAGAGCTTGCCAGGAGTGCTGTAATTCAGGACCAGTGAGGTCCTTTTGTTTAGAAACCTGCAGATGGCATGGTGGGGAAAAAAAACAAAGAGAAAGGTGATATAGATGAATGACAGAAGACAGTCTCCATATATGTTTGTCATGATGTGGCATCGAAAACCCAACAAGAGGTGAATCTCACAGTAATCAAGATGGGGAAATGGTGAGGAACAGAATTAAAGCTTTCCTAGAGGAGATGAGGAATGGCTGTTTGGTCAGCATGTGCTGTCCTAAATGCTGAATACCATCTCCAGTCTTTGTGCTGATTCTCGTATCCAGACATCAATGGGTGCAGACATGCTGCTTCTTGCCCATGTGAAACCTGTAATGGGGCTGGCCAGCTACTATCCCCTCTGCCCCTCTGGTTAGCTATTGCTGCTCATGCTGTGTCAACACTGCCTAAACAGAGGATACAGCCTCCCAAAGCTGGGATACGGCCATGAAAGCAGCTGAGCTTTGACTCTCTGACCATATAAAGAGTTGGTCCATTCACCAAGGGTAGAATACCTTAAAAGGAATGTGATGACATGTTGAATGGGGTCTGATGGCATCAGACAGCAAGAATAATATGAACTTTATATACCACCTTCACGGTGAAATCCTAAGCATCACTGCTGTTTTCTCACACCTACAGACAGTTCCACTACAGTATTCTTCATAAACTGAGGGCTTTCTGTCAGGAATCTGCATTTACCCATTAGCTTCAATGTTTATGATTTTACTGAAATATGTCAGCCAATACACATATATGTACTGGTTACCTGGAAATTTCTTTGCTAGAGTAACAACATTGACACATCCCTTACAATGCTTCCTTCAGCTGGATGGACCAGGACAAAACCTCCTGAAATTCCCTCTACTTACATCAGCCATGTATTTTTGGAGAAAAACACACAGAAATATCTCCTTCTGCAGAGTATGACAAATTCAGTATAATAACAGAACTTGCAAAATCCAACTAAGGCAATTTCCATTTCTTCTGAAGGATCTACTTCAGTAGGTTTGGTCTATAGACATTAACACTACCTTTCCTACAGGACTGAGAGATACTCCTTCATATCCATGTTCATGTTGAAGTCCACAGATCAACTACAAAGAGATTTCCATAGCAGTGGGCCTTCTCAGTGAAAACTAAAGTCAACAGTAACTGTTCATATACAACAGCTGTAATGTTAGATACGAAAATTTATTCTTTTTATGACCATAAAGAAGGCACAGAGGAGACGTCTACTGTGAATGTAGTCACTCCTCCTGTGAATTGGACTGGGACACTTAACTGTAGAAGGTTTAGCTCTTGAATTTTTTCAGAATACAAATGCAACTGTGAGGACCACCTTCCTGAATTAAAAGTACAATACTGAGTCTCATTAACAAAAGCTCATGACTTCCAAGATAATTATTAACTCAGCTGGAGAGAGTAGCTAGCAGGGATCTTGTTTCAACAAGTATAACAAGACAATCAGCAGGTGTTTAATGTGAGTTATCAAGCCCCAAGAAGAATGAGAATCTTCTTCCATATCATTCCTTGGCAGGAGGAAGTACTCAGCCTACCTAATTTTTAAGTTAAGAGGAACTGCCACATTACTGTCATTAGCATTGCAAAATGCTGAAGATGTCATATTTACTTGTTTATTTTTGTTCGTGTGATAACTGCTTAATGCAAAAAGACCAAGCTGAGATGCTTCTACCTCATCTGAGGAGTGCGCATAATGAGGCTTTCAGGTAAAAGTCCCTCCCTTCCCCCAACCAGAAATGCCAATTTTGCTTCAGAAAACTTTAGAAAAGAGAATCTGGTTGAGTTACTGGAGACAGAAAAATGATCAAAGGGAGCCTGAGAGCTAAGACATACCCCTGCTGTTAGTGACTAATGGGTTTGTTTCTTCTGCCAATGCGCAAACGAGCTGCAATACCTATTGTGAGAGTCTCTGGAATTCAGCCCAAGTAAGAGAAATAAAAGATTATAAGGAGAGCTCACTGAGGGATGAATGGAACTTTAAAGTCAAATACACTGAATTACTATCTCTACCTACTTCAGAAAGAGACTAAATTCACAGCTAAATTCTTACAAGGAAATATTTTTCTGAAATGCATGATATTACTGAACTACATGTCGGATTATTGCTACAAAGTGAAGGCAGCGTAGCTCAAAGATATACAGGAGAAGAAAAAAAAGGTACATAAGGTTTTTTTTTGGTTTTTTTTTTAGTTCAACATGAATACTGAGTTATCTGTAGTAAACTAGATGCCTTTTCTTTCTAATCCTTTATTTGGCAACTGTGGAAAAGTGGGCAGCTGCTTATTTCACTTACCCTAATACAATGTAGTGCTGTCCCAAAAGACAAATTACTTAAACACTTCTTGTAGGAAAGAGTGCCAATCATATGAATATGATCCATCTTTCCTTATTTCCTTCACAATGTGCTAATGTAGGAACTCTTGTTTTCAATCATAAAAAAAAATATTAATAAATTCACTCTGGGCAGCTATGAGAAATAAATAATTTAGAGTACATTTTAAATACAGATTATTACTGACACAAACACTCTAGGTGGCTGATTAGGAAAGTCAATGGCTTCCAGCCACATTCAAGCTAGAAAATTATGATAATGGTCTGTTATACCATTTGAGAATTAACGATGATATCAGGTAATTTCAACACTGTATTGCCAAAAGACAGGAAGGAAGGAAGGCAGGCTTTTTCATTTGGAGTTAAATGCTCCCTGCAGTATCTGCAAACCTAAATATTAGAAGAGTGTACTGAAGAAAGGCTTTGAGGCTTTGAATCTTAACTTTTGTCAGACTCACAGTACTGAGACCAGTAGATAGTAACCAAATGACCTGGCAGCATGAAATATGAAAATGGGTGACTTAAAGGTCCAGAAGTACTCCTACTACTGCTGCTGCTGCTGCTGCTACTACTACTACTACTACTACTACTACATTTATTCTGTGTCATACTTTATTCTACAAGCTTTTTGGAAATTGAGACAGTAAACAAAAGTCATAAACTCATAAAAGAAACGTAAGGCTTGTATTTTAGCTTTAGTAGCAATACAAGGAAGTATTTGCATCTTTTGACAGTGACTCTCTAAAAGAAAAATAGTAATTTTCCATGGGCACTGCTTTTAAAGTTCATTACAGTTTGGAGATCCTGGCAGCCTTTCTGCATCAGGCTATATTTATAGTGTTCTTCAATCAATACAGGCTAAGATAAGTGCAGAACCAACCATTACTCCATTAAATTCCCAAGACAACAGAGCAGTGTGTCCTATGTTAAAAGAAACTCCTTTAGGCAATCTCAGAAAATATCTTCCCCTTTTCACTAAGTACAAGGAAATCTATAGTCCTCAGCAATGTCAAGCTAATATAACTTTGCTTTTGACTAGCTGTAGATAGAACTTCGCCCAGAAATGACTCTAAGCCGATCACTTTCCAGAAGTCTAAATGTGCCTCCCACTTGCATTGGTGGAGTTAAATACAGAAAATCTTCACCTCTGCTGCCTACTTATGGCTCTGCATAAATCATCTGGTAAGAAAAAGCATTGATCAGCTAGGACTTTTCCTGACCTAGGTGATAACACCACTATCATAAATGGTGCTTGAAACTGTGTGTGTCATATCCCACATAGAGCAGTTTGCAAATTTTGTAACTAGAAGATTGGAAAATTTGAGATTATCATAGTAGGAACATCAACCTCAGCCTCCAAATAACAACTGTAAAGATCTTTTGAGTACATCAAGAACTTCCTTTCTTTGTTCATGAGGCTACAATAATGAATCTCACTACCCCAGCGTATAATGAAGGAAAAATTGGAAAGGAGAATACACTCCAAGTAGTCCTCTGCTAATATCTGGACCCAAGAAAATTTACCAACCTTCAGACTGACACCTACAAACCAGATAGAGACTGATAAGTGATTGCTTAAAAATAATTTTTATAGGCAGATGCAATCTCTTTAGGAACAACCTATTACTAAACAGAACTACTCTCATAGCCTCTAAATGAGAAAGAAGATAAAAGTTGTGTATTGATCTTCACAGTAAACTTTGAAGGTGTTTAGCTCCTGCTGATAGTGAAGATTACAGTCAGAGAGTTTTGTGAAGAGAAAATGAGTAGTCAAATCTGAGAATATTTCACTTAAAGCAGCTTTAAATAACATAAAGCTTGCAAATTAAGTTATTTATACATTTTAATGTTAGTAGTAATCTCTATGTCAATTATAATTCCAGTCATACCTTAATATCTACTTCAGCCATTTGTGGATTTTGCTTTTCTTGTGATAAGAAACACCTGTGATCAAATATTGGTAAGTTCCCTCGACCAGACCTACCTCTACAGATAATGCCCTTCTCCAAAAATCTCAGCACTCAAGAAATACAGTAGCTCTCAGTTTTTGAGCTTCAACAGAGGTGTGCATCAACTTCTAAGCTCACTGCACTGCCCTTTTCTCAAATATTCAACTACCCATCATCTTCTATCCACAAGCCACTTGATTCTCATCTTCACTATAAGCAGGAACCAAACACCTTCTTTAAAGTTTCCTCAAAATCATGAAAATTGTTACATGTCCCCAGTCTTTTCTTCTTCATACCAGACCAATCAATATATGTTATCATGTGAGAAAAACATTGTCTGTTAATAAAGACACAGGATTTTATCCATGCTTCCAAGATCTTTTCCTAAAATTAATAATTTATGTTTTAACTATCCACAGAAATGCTGAGCTCAAAAATATATGCTGATATACTGCCAAAATTTAATCAAGCTATAGTACTAGTCACTGTGGAGTTAATTAATCAAGCAGCAAAATGATATATACATCCTTGCTTGGGTGTGCAGCTGTATTAGTTTGTAGTACAGGTCCCCAGATATTCAAACTGATGGGAAATTAAGGTACAGCACCTCTTCTAGCAGAAACTCAAATTCGGTGCAGGTGATTTCCTGTGTGTGACAATAGCCCTCCACCTATTTTGCAGTAAGTCAGCAGCACTGCCTCATGCTAACATGGTACATGCTGTTGAACTTACTCTAAGAAAACACATAATATGAAGGATCTTGCCCTGCATGCCCTTAGAAATACTGTGGCATGCAGTTTCTGTTAC
The DNA here is from genome assembly GCA_013389905.1 of Sula dactylatra. Taxonomy (NCBI): domain Eukaryota; kingdom Metazoa; phylum Chordata; class Aves; order Suliformes; family Sulidae; genus Sula; species Sula dactylatra. The sequence goes on along the minus strand of WEKW01018182.1, from coordinate 20,230 downwards.
AATAGAGCAATAACTTCAACTAAAACTTTCAGTCTTCAAAGGAAATATTGTCTTCCCTCCTAAAGTGTAATACGAAAACTTACTTCTAAACAATTTTTGTCATGCTGACAGCCAGTGCTTTCTGATGTTGGATGAAACACCCTTCAGGTGAGGCTTTGTGATGGTCAGTCTTGAAAAAATATTGTTATTACTTAAAAGGTAATACATTTATTTGGCCACCAATGAGATGAAAGATTTACACTGTAATTCCTTAAAGTTATTTACTTTATAGGTACACTGCATCCAAATTCTACACTGCTATATGAAGCAGAACCAAGTATTTTCAAAGGAAACATAACACTTTTTTTTTTTTTTTAATTGCTCTAACAAGCAGCACTCAGTTGTGCTAACGGAGGATGACACCACCTTGTCTCTGGCAGAAAGGCAGATTAAGATGCATCCAGCCCCATCTCCAGCTCCTCCTCCAGCCATTTGTTCTTCCCCTGTCATGAGTTTGCAGCCACCTTCACCCGTCAATAAACTGTTTGTGCATCTGTGCTACGAACAGGGCTACTGAAATAATCAGGGTTTAAAATGAACTGCTGAAAGAAAATAAAATCCCCCAAAAGACAGATGGTTAACGAGTGATGGTGGTGAGAGCACAAAACAAGGAGAGGCATGCCGGGTCCCCAAGGCAGGGTGGGGGAAATTTCTAAAGACATTTTGGCCACTGAGGAAAAAAGCATTGTGTAACTAACTACAATCTTAGTGACGAATTCTGTAATTTCACGACAGATAGTAACTTACTGTCCACCACCATCCCAAAAAAAAAAAATCCCTACCATAGAATTCATCACTTGCCAACAAGCCTTTAATCAATACCAGAGTAGGCAAAGCCAGAACCAGTGACCTCAAGGTAAAAGACTTTGTGTCCCATTAGTAATTGCTGAAAATATCCAATTTCCATCTTACACTATTTTTCCACAATATGCAAGAAATAATGAATGCTCTCCCTCCACACACGCATGTAAAATGTTTCAAAGACAGTTTTACAGCTGATAGCCTGAGCGAGTAGCCTCTGACATTTAAATGCAATTTAGTTTTTTCAGTGTAAAAAATGGAGCTTCTACAGTTTTATGTTCAAACTAAAGCTTACCAGTTGAAAACCTGATTAATAAGAAATGGATTTCTTAGCCAGGTAGAAAGTATATAAAATCAGACCTTTAAGGGGTACAGGCTGTTCCCAGTTTTTGATCCGGTACAGATATTCTAAATTTGCAAAAGGCATAAATGGACATTTTTGGATTTAGAAATTTATGTGGCTTTAGAGAACTGCCACTCTGGAAGATTGCTGTGATCGTTTTCATTAATCTAAAAGGAAAAAAATGAAGACATGATTTTTTTTGTGATATTCAAGTTATTTGACAGAATTTTCTTTGGTTAGCAATGAGATGCAAAGTAAAATTTTAATCAGCTTAGAGGACAATACGATAGCAATTACTCATGCATGTTTGAATAAAGTAATTTTTGTAGTCAGATGAGGACTATCTCCTAAAATATCATAAAAAGCAGTATAAAAATTCTCAGAAAATGAGTATGAAAAATAAGTTAAATAAGGTAAAGGACAGAAGCATGAATAAGGATGTTGGTTTGTCGGTTGTTGGGGCTTTTCCCAAGGCGTTTTTTTGTAATGAAAATATCATCCTATTTTTGTCAGACCAGGTTAAATTAAATCAAATCAATAACTGCTTTGATTTTAGCAATAAAAAATTCTACTTGACTTCTGGATGCCTACTTCACAACTTTCTGTGACAAATTAATTTTAGACAGATAATAAGCATTAATTGGGCTGTATTTAATCACAGTTTCATCTAACAGGCAACACAGACAAGCCTTATTATCTCAATTTCCACTTGTCTTTGATTCTAATTGTCCTATAAATATCTACTATCCAGTTTATATTGACATGGGGGTCAATTTTACAAGCTGGTTGAGAATCAGCATGGGACTATATGTAGGGAATAAAAATCAGATTCTGATTTTGAAGTCAAACTCATATTATTGGACTACCTTTTTAGTTTTTCCAAATTCAGTTTCCAGCTTTGAAAACTCAGCCTAGAAAAGAGGCTGAGGTATTATGTCCCGTACAAAAGATATGAAACTGAAAGCCAGATAACTGTTCTGCTGATAAAGGATGAGAGCCATCAGCCACTTCCCTGATGGGTTCATTAGGACTCTGTGTTTCATCTGACATCGTAAATCCTTGCTTTTTTTCACTAGACAAGGCTGACACAGCTAAGTGTATGTTTAGGGACCAGTTCACTGTAACCTTGTTTTTCACGTAGTCAGTTTAGTTGTCTTTTCAGCTTTGTTGAACTTCCTCCACAAGCACCTGAGTAGCCTCAGCATCCCTAACCACACCATAGATGGTGGGGTACGCACATGCCACATGGCTACAGACACACAGGGAAAGTTTAATGGCAATTGTTTCCCTGCTGAACCGAGCTCATGCTGTCTGAGCAGCCAAAGAATTACAGGTATCTTCTTGGTGGAGAAGGACCTGGACAGCTGTGAAATCTCCTGACTTGGAAATCAATGGGAATTTTCTCATCGACTTTGGTGAGAACAGGGTTGTCCCACCCGCTCAACAACCTCATTTCATCTTGTTTTTATTTCTCATTCAGCTTTTTCCCTGCCCTGGGCTCCATCTGCATAACAGCTACCTGAAAGCGGTAAGCCTTCGACTAATGGGTAGAGAAGATGTGTACCACCACAGCACCACTGTATGCATTACAACTGACTGGGAAGAATCTCACTTTAACACTGAGGCAAATGTGGGGTTTTTTGTTTATTTTAAAGAAACAGCGATTTCATATGTAATTCTTTTCTTTAACATTATTTTTTTCCTGTTGTTTCAATCTGTTACACATACAGCCGGTGACCCTGTGAACAGCGATGTATATGAATAATATTCAGAATGTGTCAAGACCATACTGCTGACATAAGTAGGTGTGCATATAGGAACAAGGTCGTTTGGGGGTAACGATACAACATGAAACACTGTCCCAAAGTTTTAATATTCCAAATGTGTTGCAAAAAAAAAATAATCCTGGCCCAAAAAGTTAATTTCCCTGAGTAATGCTCAGAACGCATTAAAAATGTTCAGGTTATTAATATTAATTAATCAATTAATACTATTATAATTAATTAATTACACAGTGCCTGGAGTCCTGGAAAGGGATCATTACATGTCTGAATAATAAGAAGATGTCATTCTACTCCTGAAGTGCAGGAGGAATTTTAAAAGATTGCAACTTACAAAATATTCTTAGCACTTTGATTCTTCAGCAGAATTAGTCTTTAACATGCATTTGGTTTTTGCAGCCACAGGATGACATTCACTGCTGTGCAAAGGGTCAATGAAATGTAAGTAGAGCTTAGGAAGCATACTTTCCATCTGGGGAAAGGAAATATTTAACAAAAAATGATTAATATAAATTTACTGCTTTCTACCGATGACAACCATTTATTCAAGAATGTAGTATCAAAATCTTATCATACACAGCCCTTAAGGTTCATGTTCTTGCTGTATGGACACCAAGGCTCTCAACAGATACTTATCTTGCCTGACTTCAGTAAGCTGGGACCTTCTAAAAATATGGAGCAGCAATTCTAACTTGGGATATCAGCAACTGCATAAAGCACTTCAGTTTCACTTCCACGGTTTATGGAGTCAGTAACTCTTTAATGGATTTATATAAGTTCATAATTTACTGTTTATTTTCCCATTAGGACAGTATACTGAGTAGGTGTTGACACATGGCATACCAATGGGAGGACAGTTGCACTGAACCAATGGCCAAGGTGACTGATAATTGGATTGCAAATGACAAAAAGTGTGGTTGAAAGGCCAGGTATATCAACCCACACATACTTTTCCCAGTTGTGAAATGAAAGTTAAGAGCAGGGACAATCAGCTACAAGTAGTTACGATTTATAGAGTTGGGATTGAAGTCAGCGGCAAGCAGCATCCAATTAACTTCAGTAGAGATGTCCAAAGCCACTGGTAAAATGACTGGATTTAAAGTGATGAGCAAGAATGTCAGACTGAGAGACAACCTAGTAATGCCATTAACCTTTGTGAGATTGTTCTGCCGATAACGTGATCTGTGGGACAATAAAACACTGCATAAGACAATATGCCCAGTTTGGTAGTGCAAGACTGATATATCGGAGAAAAAGGAGAATTTTCCTGGATTCATTTTATGGGCCTTCAATTAGCCCTCACTAGGTGAAAGGAGAAAAAGAGGGGAAGGAGAAGGAGTCCCTCTAATGGGTTGCTTTGTTGGTTTGTAGCAGACGAGATTGTAAAAGGAAAGTTTTAGGAGCTGCTTTGCTTTTGAGATTGTCTCAGGAGGAGTTAAAGGGGCTGGGTACTTTGTTGGAAATAGCCAGGAGAAAACTCCTGATTTATGGGAGCTCTTGAGCAGCACAAGTGCAGGATCAGTACAGGAGGTGTGATCCCTTGGCACGAGGAGATTCAATATGACAGCCCCATGTCTTAATCCCCATGGTTAGACGCTGGGGTCAGGACTGCAGATGCTCATGATGTGGAGCCCTGGCTGACACCATCCATAGATGGTGCTGCTGCTTCCTTTGAGAAATAGTATTTAAAATATAAATATGCTTGTTGTCCAAAAGTGCATCCAGTTTTAGAAATGCAGGTATTAAAAGAGGGTCTAATCCATGAATTACTGATCTGACAAAATATCTAAATCTTATTACAGGCTCAGCGAGGCAAAGGCAGTTTGACAGTCAAGTGAAGTTGAAAATGCAATTCTTGTTTTGCTATGTAAGTCTGGTGAATATGTGCTCAATAACCTTTAGAAAATAGAGCATGAATGTATAATTTATTCAGCTACTACTGTTTAGGCATCCAAGGGCTAGTGGAGCGTATTGCACACCCAGAAAAACCAGGGAGGGTTCTCAAGTTAGGAGTTAGGAAGTCCTAAGGTAGCTCTCAGTCCATGCTACAGCGTGGAGGAGAGGGAAGTGACACCAAATTAGCCCTGTAAGAACCTTATGAGGTACTGAAAACACCCCCCACAGCTCTGAGTAGGGTAATTCGCTCTGCCAAGAAGCAGGATAAATGACTGCCTCATGCTGAGCATCGTGCTGCAGCAGTAAGGTTTTCTTTCAGGAGCTCAGCAGCTCGCTGGAAGTTGGACGTCCCATCACCGGTCCATCACCAGTTGGGCGTCCCACCACCAGGCACCCTCCCAGTGCTGCAGAAAAACAAGATGTTCTGTATGCTTCAAACTTCATTTTATTAAAAAAGCCACAGCTTTCAATTGATAGTTTCACACTGAGATTCGGATATTATAATAATTTAATGACTGAAGAGAAGATATTTAAAGCAAATATAATTTTTCTTTTCAAAATACCATTCCCTGGCTGAGGTGCTACAGTTAAGACTGCATTCGGGCAGTATCTAGTGGTTTGCAACAAAAATAGTGAAAGATCTTTAACTGTACATATACTTGGTAAATGCCAATGAAAAAAAGACAAAACCTGGCCTTTAGTATTCAGTGTAATCCCACAAACATATGGCCAAAGTTACACAGAGTTTGTGCAGGTCCATTTGAACAACAGGGTTTTGGTGAAGAGGATAAGGACTAAGTCCTGAGGGAATTGGCTGGTGTAGTTGCTGAGCCACTCTCCATGATATTTGAAAAGTCAAGGCAGTCAGGTGAAGTCCCCACTTACTGGAAGAAGGGAAACATTGTGCCCATCTTCAAAAAGGGTAGAAAGGAGGACCCGGGGGACTACCGTCCTGTCAGCCTCACCTCTGTGCCTGGGAAGATCATGGAACAGATCCTCCTAGAAGCTATGCTAAGGCACATGGAGGGCAGGGTGGTGATTTGAGGCAGCCAGCATGGCTTCACCAAGGGCAAGTCCTTCCTGACCAACCTAGTGGCCTTCTGTGATGGAGTGACTACATCAGTGGACAAAGGAAAAGCAATGGATGTCACCTATCTGGACTTCTGCAAGGCGTTTGACACAGTCCCCTACAGCATCCTTCTCTTTAAACTGGGGGGATATGGACTGATGGGTGGACTGTTTGGTGGATAAGAAATTGCTTGCATGGTCGCATCCAGAGGGTAGTGGTCAATGGCTCGATGTCCAGGTGGAGACTGGTGATGAGAGGCGTCCCTCAAGGGTCCGTACTGGGACCAGTGCTAATATCTTCATCAACGACGTAGACAGCGAGATTGTGTGTACCCTCAGCAAGTTTGCAGATGACGCCAAGCTGAGCTGTGCCACTGACACACCAGAAGGACGGGATGTCATCCAAAGAGACCCGGACAAGCTGGAGAGGTGGGCCTGTGAGAACACAAGGTTCAACAAGGTGGGCCTGTGAGAACCTGACAAGGTTCAACAAGGCCAAGTGCAAGGTCCTGCACCTGGGTCGGGGCAACCCCCAGTACCAATACAGGCTGGGGGATGAAGGAATTGAGAGCAGCCCTGCAGAGAAGGACTTGGGGGTACTGGGGGACAAAAAGCTGGACATGAGCCCACAATGTGCACTTGCAGCCCAAAAAGCCAACGGTATCCTGGGCTGCATCAAAAGAAGCGTGGCCAGCAGGTCGAGGGAGGTGATTCTGCCCCTCTGCTCTGCTCTGGTGAGACCCCACCTGCAGTGCTGCGTCCAGCTCTGGGGTCCTCAGCACAAGAAGAACATGGACCTTTTGGAGCGGGTCCAGAGGAGGGCCACAAAAATGATCCGAGGGCTGGAGCATCTCTCCTATGAGGACAGGCTGAGAGAGTTGGGGTTGTTCAGCCTAGAGAAGAGAAGGCTGTGGGGAGACCTTACTGCAGCTTTTCAATACTTAAAGGGGGACTATAGGAAAGATGGGGGCAATCTCTTTAGCAAGGCCTGTTCTGACAGAACAACGGGTGATGGTTTCAAATTAAAGGAGGATAGATTTAGACTGGATATATGGAAGAAATTTTTTACAATGAGGGTGTTGAAGCGCTGGAACAGGTTGCCCAGAGAGTTGGTGGAGGCCCCATCCCTAGAAACATTCCAGGTCTGGTTGGACGGGGCTCTGAGCAACCCGATCTAGTTGAAGATGTCCTTGCTCATTGCAGGTGGGCTGGACTAGATGACCTCTAAAGGTCCTTTCCAACCCAAACCATGCTCTATTTATATGATTCTATGATTCTATATGCAAACAAACCTCAAGTGTCAGCTAATATTTTTGTTCCTTCTGCTATACATTATGGTCTTCTTTTGAGACCTAGCTAATGCACTTGTCTCATTGCCTTCTGCATCTCTCAGTCAACAGAGCGCATGCCATTTTGTTATTTATCACATAACAAAGCATCTTCTCTGCTTAGCTAAAATGTGTAGTCTAAAACTTAGGACTTTCTAGATATTGAGTGATTTTTAAACTGTGGTCATGTGTTTTTTTTTTTTTTTAAAGTGTGATGATATAAACCCATGTATTTAAATTCTCCATGTTTTTTTTCCAGTTAATTCTTTAAAATAGCTGTTTAGCCTTGAGGGTTAGGAACACATTTTAGTTTATACAACACCTTAAGAATTATCTGGAGGATAGTGGAAGGAAACAAGATTCACAGGGAAAAACAAATATATTTGAGGCTATGACAGAAAGTTTTAAGCTATTTGTTGGTATCTGGACTAAAGATAACATGCCGGTCCTCAGGAAAGTTGAAACCATAAATTGACAGGCTGCTATTAGTAATATTTGTATTTTTTTACTTTCCCAGGAACGTGAGAAAAAATAATTCATTATTTTGATTCTGACATTTTTGCTCTCAATTATTCATGTTAATCCTTGCTTTTGAATACTTAGAATATTCCTTGCCAAAGAAAGTATTATTTTTTGCCAAAACAAAAAAAATGTACTCTAGAACTGCTATGATAACATTTTCAATGTCTCTGTATCATGAGAGATTAGCAAACAGCAATATTACATTTAAGAATGAAGAGATTAATCTGTTTCCTGACAACTGAAATTTGTTAGGCTGGGAAAAGAAAATTACTGCTTTTGAGGGCAGATTTCATAGCACTTGATGCTTCAGGGCCTTTGTACTCTTCTGTTTAAATCATATCTTCATAAAAAGCAAAAGAATTGTTTGGTCTTTGATTATTATCAAGCTGAAGTCAGATAAGAAAAGCATTAGGATTCTTATGTTCCATGATAATATATTTAGGGAGAAAAAAAGGTGTCAAATATGCTTATTAAACTGATTCTCAACCTGATTAGAGGTTTTGTTATCTCTAGGTGTCTAGTAAATACTTCAATTTGTGTCATGTTACAAATTATACTGAATACTCCAATCTTATTTCAGCACATTTCACACAATGATGCACATTTGCCATAACAAATTATTTTTAAAATAAAAAAATAAAATACCATGTTTTTGCATGACATTTTCCTACCCTTTCCAGTACATCATTTTTGCTCAAGCTGAATGTTGAATGATTATGAGGCGGTGGGACAGGGTGGCAATCTGGGAATATGAAAGAACAGATAAAGAAGGAAAATACATAATATTGAAAGATATTACAGACTATGGTGAGAAGACTGTGAGGGATGTGATGAGACACAAAGAAAACATTGTGAATTCAAGGTATATGAGGAGGAAGTTCTCACTAAGTGCAAGGACTGGTGGGGGCAGCTTAGGGCAATGAAGAGTTTTCAGTACATCTCCAGTACTGGAAATTATGAGACCCTGGATAATAAGAGCATTAATAAGGTGGAGGCAAAAAAAAAAAGTCAGAGGAAGAAGCACAGACAAAACCCAGATGACATAACCCTATACTGACAGTATGACTCAAGGCAGTAGACCTCAAGAATAAGGATGATCTTCACCATGACGGAGAAAAGAGAGCTGTAGGGAAGATAGTAAAATCTAAGAGATCTTGCAAAAGCTGTTCCAATTCTTCCCTTGCAGAGAGGCTGCCTGTAAACCAATGGGCTCACAAGTGAAGATGATCTGGGGAAGGGACCAGTCAAGCTGCGGGTGTCCTGGGAACCATCTCCAGTCAGTCTCCATGGACATTGCAACAGCCTGTGATCAAAGAGCATGTCTCAAACCAACCCAAAGCCCACTCAAGTCATAGGAATTGGAAATTTAGTGTTGGGATCCCTACACGATGTATTGCAGGGTAGTTGGATTTGGCATGTATGAACGGCGGCATCAAGTGAAGTCGCTGTGAAAATATCCCAGAATTACCTTTTTTTTTAGGGATAACAAGCATGAATTCTGAACAGCTGAGTACAGATCACCCTGGGAGAAAGGACAAACGGATGGAAAACTCATTTAAGTGAATGTTTCTAAATGATGGATTAATTAAGAGGCATACTAGGATTTCCTGTGCCCTGAAAGGACTGTAGAACAGATGCAATATATTCCTAGCTGAGGAAGATGCTCCCCTGCCTTAAACGCAGTGCTCAGCTCCGTCTTAGCCAGGAAGGCAGGAAACTGAGACCTCCACAAAATGCATATCTGCGTGCATGTGTGTGTGCTCACACGCTTACAGACATAAATTAACAGTCTGGCAGCTGATGGGTATTGCAAATGTTACAGAAAACACGATATAGCTCTAAAGCAGACATGCTTCAGATAACAGAAAGGCTCTGTACATCTAAAATAGATTAAAATCATGTGAAAGATTTCCTGCTGCTTCTGCAGAAGATTAAAACTTTGGTACATTCATAAAACAAATGTGAAGATTTAGCAAAGCAGTATGCCCTTCACAATGACTCTTTGTCTGGCCAAGCATGGAGCCTGGCAAAAGAGACACCCTGAAAGAGTATATCCGACCAATTTGGGCCTGGTAGGTGGGCTCCAACCCAAAAAAAGAGAGCTACAGATCTTAAGAAACATACAATGAAGAAAAAAACTGTTAACCCTGAGCTAATCTGTGAGCTAATCCCTTGGTGAGAAAGCAACATTAGACCAAACTCCTAAATCCTGACAGAAAAGACCTTGGTATAGACTAACCACAGAATTTGCCTACACAAGATTAGCATGAGGAATGATTTATAAAACAAGAAGGAAGAACATTAATATATCCCTCTTTCTTTCAACAGCATTTAACACAGGGGTGCAGACCTAATTTTCAAACCACACAATAATGTTTGGTGTTTTAATAATACTTTTCCATCCCATTTGCATTGATCTAATGCTCTGCCATCTTATAGTTCTGCAAACAGAGCAGAAGAAACAGGTGTTGGGTACATTTTAAATTGCTTTTCTCGAATATGTTCACTCACTCATTTCCAGACATATCTGGGGAAATGCAGCCATGGGTGCTGATGTCTAATTCTCTTGTCCTGGGTATTATCAGGGATAAGTTCAAGAAAATCAATGCTACTGAAGCTGGACTAAGCACACCACTCAGGGTAAGCAACAGAACTCAGCTAACCCTCAGGATAATAAATAAGACTTTCCCCTCTGCACAGTGACATCACGTGTGACTTAACATAATGCTAGTTAACCAAAAGGTCACTTTCTTGTACTACTTGACGTCACAACTGCATGATGCTATATCCAATGAGATTTTAATTAGGTCCAGAGGGTCAAGGAAATGCTGATACACCTCTAGGCTCCCAGGAGATGCTCAGGACCTTGCAGGGTGGCAGCCCACAGGCTGGATTTGTTTCCTGGCATGATTCCATCTTCTCTGTTATACCTTTAAAAGAGGTGGAAAATGTCTGATAAGACAGCACACGAAGCCTGTACGCTGAGTATACCTCCTTCCATGCTTGCATGGATGAGGTGCTTAAGGCCAAAACCTGCTGCTAGACTGCTGTGGGTTCGCAAGGAAAATCCTAAAAGATTTGACTCATTTCTATAATTGTCAAGCATTCATAACAAAACCCCAATGTTTTGCATATTGAGTTACAAAGATTTTTGATTTAGGAAGTTCATTAAAAATAGAAAAGAGGGCTGCTTTTCTTCATTACTATTGGTATCCTGAATCAATAGAATGGATTAACCAAACAAGCGTGAGATTTGTAATGCTGGATTAAAATCCTACCATGTGAGAACTTCCATACAGTATCAGATTAGCTGGATGGCTTAAGCACTTTCCAAGAGAGGTCAGAATCAGGTACTTGTGATGCACTAATTGAGCTGTCAGTAGTGTGTTTATCCTTGACATCATCCTGGTGTTAGCATATTCAAAACATTTTTAAGAGAAACAATCTCATCTTGAGAGTGTTAGAAGAATTAGATAAATAGTATCTAAAAAAATAAAGACTAAAATCAACCCTAAGCACAAGGCAAAAAGCAAACAAAGCATCCTCAGTGTTGACTTAAAGTCTACAAATTTTGTGGAAACGTCACAGACATTCTTTGCAATTCTCAAGGCTACTGGTATTTCATTGAATAACTGAAATGAGCTGAGGGTCACTGCTACTATTTGATATATGTAGACCCATTCTTGCCCCTTGCCTTTGGTATATATTATGTCATCTTGGTTGTGTGAGAATTTAACATGGAATATTAAGGAATTTAAATACACAACTTTTTTTTTTAATTCAAACTTATTTTGCCCTATTATTATCATTTTATGAAGATTTTTTTCTTATTAAATAAGAAAACAAAATTAAAATTGCACATGTATGAAGAAAAATGTTACTAAACTTGCTTTTCCCAATGCTTAGGCTTTGCCATCTGTGTTACTTCTCAAGTCACTATCTAAAATAAAGGGACATCTGGGAGCTATTGAAATTTGCAATAATCAAAGAGAGAATAATCCATTAGAACACCATGCCTTAATTATTTTGCAGTTTAAAATTCCTGTTCATATCTTCTGCAAAGAGGCTACTCAGTTAACAACTAAACCAGTAATATTTTCTGTGATGCACTTGATAATTCTTCATTTTACCAGATCACATTAGTTAGAGACAATAGTCTAGTTGAGGAGACCACTTATCACTGCAGACAGATGAATCACACCAGGACTTTTCCCATATTTTGCTGTGTAAGACTTTCTGCCTGAATACACATGAGAAGCAGTGTGCAATGTCATGCAAATCAGCCTCTGAAAGAAAGTTTTAACCTCCGGTCATCTCCTGTCTTTGGAAAGTTGTTGGCTACTTCTGAAAATAGCAACTTGATGGAAAAAAAATAATAATTGGGAGGGAAGGGGAAAGGGGGCAAGTGCAGCTCGTGGATCTCTAGAAAGCTGGTGCAGAATAACAACTCCTGAGGAACACAGGGTGCACGATGGAAATCTGCAGTGTGGGATGAGCAAGCTCAGCATGTGCCTTCTACTCCAGGAACTGGGGTCTCTGCTAGATCCACCATACTGACCTGTCCTGCAGGAGGCTTCACCCTCTGCTGATAAACCCATGGAGACATAGTATGAGATGTACATGCTTTTGATTTTTTTTAGAACTGTTTATTTCCTTTCCTTTCCTTTCCTTTCCTTTCCTTTCCTTTCCTTTCCTTTCCTTTCCTTTCCTTTCCTTTCCTTTCCTTTCCTTTCCTTTCCTTTCCTTTCCTTTCCTTTCCTTTCCTTTCCTTTCCTTTCCTTTCCTTTCCTTTCCTTTCCTTTCCTTTCCTTTCCTTTCCTTTCCTTTCCTTTCCTTTCCTTTCCTTTCCTTTCCTTTCCTTTCCTTTCCTTTCCTTTCCTTTCCTTTCCTTTCCTTTCCTTTCCTTTCCTTTCCTTTCCTTTCCTTTCCTTTCCTTTCCTTTCCTTTCCTTTCCTTTCCTTTCCTTTCCTTTCCTTTCCTTTCCTTTCCTTTCCTTTCCTTTCCTTTCCTTTCCTTTCCTTTCCTTTCCTTTCCTNTTCCTTTCCTTCCCTTCCCTTCCCTTCCCTTCCCTTCCCTTCCCTTCCCTCTTCGCTTTTTTCCCCAACTTTGATGTTGACATTCAAGTTCAACGTGTTGCCATTCAAAGCTGACAGCATGAAACAGCTTTCATTGTCTTTTTATAAAGTTGTTTCTACATACTTCCTGTTCTACTAAAAATACTTTCAGGTGTCCTTGAAATAATAAAAAATAGCTCTCATTAACAGCAAGCACTGCCAGTAATAATTTTTAAGCTCAAGCTGGAAATAAGAGGCTGTTTACCTATTTTTTTTTTATTTCCCTTGCATCATCTGATAGGCTTCAATGTTAAAAAGGGAAAGGCATGTGCCTTTGGAGCCATTTAAACCTCAGACAAAATGTTCAGTCAGACACAGTGCCTCATTTTTACCCCATCACCAGCATGTCACCATGAAAAAATGCAGCTTTCCCTGCCAAATGTGGGCAATGCTAAAGATCCATGAAACAAATGTTTATACAGATTCATAATCCAGGATTTAAGCAATCACTGTTCTGTAGAGTACTATTCAGCTACATAAACCCAATGAACTTCAGCTTTTGTACTTCTGTAAAAATATACATGAGCATATTGCCACACGGCTGCCTATATTCTTCAGAAAACTGCAGATTCTCACAAAGGACCACTGACTTCAGGCATCACTGCTAGCAAAGGCTACAGCCTAACTGAATAGGATCAATAGCAAAACAAGGTTAAATCTGTGAAGTTCTTGCGTGGGAGATGCTGGAGAAACAGAGGAGGATGGCAGACAATGCAGCGCTGGTCCAACGCTGAACCACAAGCGTGGTGTTTGTGGGAAGAACTGAGAGGCAGTGCTATTTTAAAATGCTGCTTCTCAAGGCTTTAAACCCCCTGTCCCCTGCAAACTGTGGCCATAAATTTTCCAGCAGCAATTTCCCCTGTGATATTCCAGACCAAACTCCAAGTTAAAATGATAGTCCCTCCATCAAAATTCCTCTCACAATTACAACTTCCCATTAAATGAGTGGAAATTTGAATTCTTTTTAGAAGGCTACAATTACAGCAGATTATTATGCTTCCCTCTAATTACTGCATATAAATACATTCCGTGTAACAGTTTATTTTACCCTGTTAGTGTACTTACAGTAAATAGAAACCAATAAGCTTCATTCAGCCCATGTATTTTGACACTCACATCAGATTTACCAATTTATCTTCATTACAACCCCTTCCACTGTTACTGACATCCTTCTCAGTGCTATGCTCAAGCATCACAGCAGGAAGATTGATGAGGCTTGTATATACTGATTTGCGACAAAAGCAAGGCACTTGAAAGGCACTGTTACTATTCTGATAGCACAAAGTTGGCTAAAAATTAGCTGCACTAAGGCAACACTCTGCTCCCACTTCTCCTCCTCATTAATTATGGTACATGACTCAGACCTTGAAAGGCTAAGGCTGTTGTAACAGTATTTTTAAACCTATTGTCTTCAGTTACTTTGTCACTTGTTCAAGAGATTTAAAGTTCTAACCATGCTTTTTAGCAACTCTTCTTATTCTTTAGAGAAGCTTTGAATAGACAAGTGTTCCACCATGACAAATGTTTAAAGATAACTTCTGAATGAATCTACAGTGGTAAATTTAAACATAGTTTGGAGGAACAGAGAGATACTATGGATACAATTTTCAAAACTGGCTTAATGACTTAAGAGCCCGCACCACATGCACTCATCAAGGAGAGACTAAATAGCCTCAGCACTTTAAAAGCACCAACTTATTATATACCTTTATCAAGAGACTGAAGAGGTCATCTCTTGCTACAGATAATTTATCCCTCTAATCATAAAGTTTCAAAGACTGTTGCTAGAATTGTACACTGAAGCCTGTAACTCTTTTGGCTCATTCTTTTGCTAAATACAAGTCTTGCTCCAGCAATTCCCAGCAAACTCAACTGCTCAGCAGTGGGTGCATTTTGCAGAGGCTTTCTGTGTTGGAGGCGTAAGTAACCCAGCATCTGCAACAGTGCGTTCAGAAACCACTCAGGGTGAGAAAGCGTGCACTCAGATCCACTTTCCAGCCTGAAGGTGCAAGTCAATGAACTGTAGCCTTGATTCAACAATCCTCTCCCATCAAGCTGCACATGTACACCGGAAAGCAGACCAGGAATTGTTCATATTCTGGACATCTCAAAATCAGCTGACACAACACAAGGATGCAGACCCTGCATGAAATGGTTTAATTTTTACACTTCTTACTGGACCACCATCACTCCAGCAGCTGTTTGCATAAAATCACATAGCAAAAGCACTAGAGTTTGTAAAGACGTCAGACCAGAATTAGGAGGCATCTACAAAAAATATGGGCAGAAAAAACAGCCAGACTATTTTCTGTGTTTTCCCATAGCTCAAACTCCACTAATACTCTCCACTTCTAGCTTCTTCTTTTTTAGTAAATTAGTATAATACCAGAGCAAATAGAGATAAGTGTTAACATCGAAATTATTAGAAGGCAACACATACCCAGAAGAAGGAAGTAAAAGAAGGAAAGAAGAGGATGATGTGTCCAATTATTGAAGAAGAATAAAGAGAGATCACCTGAACCCTGCAATTGCACCTCACTTGGAAATACATTGCCATTTTCATTTACTTGCAAAGCAAGCAGGTAACTCTCAGAATTACCTTTCTTGTTTCAGATGGATATTTAAATACTTCATCCCAACTACAGAATCTTTAAGAAAGTCTGTGAAATAAAACAAATGCTTTTGGCTTGCTTCATGTTAGAAAGTAATGTAATTGAGTGGTCATTTTCCTCCTATTTCAGGCAGAACTATTCCATTAGTAAAAATCCACTAAAACAAGAGACCTTCCTGTATAAAATCCAGTGACATCCAATTTAAACCTAAGCAGAAAAATTCTACCTGATAACAAGCACTGAATAAAACCTGCAGCCTTGCAAGACATTACAAATGTGTAAAAAAAAATTAAGGCCTCAACTTGGGAGCTGAAAAAAAAATAGCATTGACAATGCTACAATCAATGAAAAATCTTGGAGAAGAAATACTTTTTTCTTCTCCTCCCAAAAAAACCCTCCACCCAACAACATCAACAAAACAAACAAAAAATCTCATTATAAAGGGGAGTATATTTCTGACTTCCTCATGCATCGTTTACCTCAGGGTCTAGACACGTTTCTGCACTTGCTTTGGCACATACTCTTTAGTAAGTGCAAGTCCTGTGACAGCAGGCTTCATACCGTTAAAAAAGTCACGCAGACATAGGTCCATACATCCAAAGAAGATAATTAAAGGAGGAAGGAAGAAGAGATGAACAGCTGACCTGGGCTCAGTACTTACTATGCAACAGACTTCTTGTGTACTTAGAAGGGGAGTCACTCAGATTCACCCTTCCTAAGCATGGCAGCCTTAAGAATACACATCCAGTCCTCGCTAGTACTTCAGGTTTCCTCCAATAGGGATAGGGACAGACAACTCCAGAAGAGCCACCCTAGGCCATCACAGGTGGCGATCTGGAGACGAGCATTGGCACTACACACAAGTACAGGGACTAACATCTGCCCTCTTATTTCACGTTGTTTTCCTAACAACTTTTGCGAAACAAAATACTGTTAGTGGTGGAAATACTGTTAGTAATGGAATTTGCTCAGTAAGTACTGGCTGATATGGGTATAGCGTCCCTGTCACATTCAGGTATGGAAAAGACAGACTTGTTAAAAATAATTAAAAAGTTGTATCTAGGAAAGGCCTGTCAGTGCCTCACACACACAAAGGGCAAAGGGGAGCAAGGGTTGCCAGGTCAAGCACTAATCAAGAGCCTTTCAAAGGGAGCCAAGTTTGCTCTCTTTTATACCAAACAGACTACTGGAAGAAGGGTATGAAATGAAGCCGGAAGGGAAATACTGTACTACTGGGAGACCATGGTTGTCTCGGCAATTAAGGACTCCCCAGGGGGTTAATTACACACAGAGACAGCCAGGCATTTTAGAAAAGGTTTTCTGAGTGTGCCACTAGAACAAGCACAGCTTGGCCAGCCTGGCTCTGGATCCCCAGCAGCTTATTTGCTCTGATCCCCAGGAACGCGCCTCCCAAGAGAAGGCGATGATCAAGCAGCTCAAAGGGTCAATTTGACCATCAGGGCTGTGTTCCCACCAGAGTCTGATTCCCTTTCCGCACACTGTTCCCAGGTGGGTTTTACAACAGTGTAACCCTCTCCCCACTTCTCCAGGACACCCCGCTCAGGTGTTTCTCTTCTCCGTAGCCTGCCCTCCACTTCACTCCCCATTCACAAGCCCTGGAGCACCCCATGACACCAATTTCCCTCTAGTGCATCTTCAGTCCTCAAAGTCATGCAGATGGTTATTTTTTCAAATGATATAAAATTCAGAGGAAGGAATATATTAACTTGTATTGATGACTAAAGCCTAATTCCTGTAAGTAATTATTTTTTCTTTTTGCTATTAATAGTAATGTTTCCCCATCTGTATGGGAATCCTCTGGCAAATGTGAATTTGGCATGTTTCACTGAGGTCTCTGAGGCAAACACGTAAATGCAAAAGAGACTTACAGACCTAAGATTCTCATCAATAGATATATTTCAAAATCAATGCCAACTTCATTCAGTCTGCAGTCTTCTGTGATAATATAAACTGGGAAGCTAGCAATTATCGGAAGACATGATTACTTTACTAACTTTCCAACTTAATAAATCCTAAGAAGGGGAAAATCCTTTTATTTCCCTCCACTTATTTATGGCCTGGATTGTGTAAAAATCTACAGTGAATTATCAAGAAAACAGCCCCCAAACTTGTACAGTAATAAATTAACCCTTCTTTCCTATGTTTGGCACTAACTAAGACAATTTGGAATTTCTAACAAATAAAAATAACTCTGGAATATGCAAAAGTATATTTTACTACATTTTGCTGCCAGATAGTTATTGCATTGGGAACTATTTTGTCCAGATATTTTTCAACTTGTATGGATTTGAAGAGAATTTCCTAAAATACGCAGTAGGAATGATTGATTATGTGGGACAATATGGTTCCTTTTTACTTGTACCAACAAGAATCAAGAATTCCTTATTTCACAAATAGACAAGAGAATAGAGTCAAGGATCTTCTACCCAGACGAAAAAACCCACAGCATGGTGTACAGCAATATGAAAGAAAACACATGTAGTAAAACCAGTAGTTTACAAGTATATCACTCCATATCCAACGTATGCGAGCTACTTATAAAGAGAAACAATCATCTAAGGGCCAAGGGAATGGTTTATACACTCTTTTTAGAGGGCAATTTATAACTTGAAAATTGTAATTGATAGTCCCAATAAGTGAAACCTAAGAAATTATTCGTTGATTCCGATAATGCAGTGAATGTGAGCAAGGTCAAAGTTTTCTTTCATCCAAAAGAATAGTTTGTATGTTAGGTCTGAGATCCAAAACTTTAAACATGTTTAACCTGAGAGACTGAAAATGTTGGCAGGGTGGGGGTAATTCCATCAATTTAAATAAAAAAAAAATAAAAAAAAATTGCTCTGGATATTCTTAACTTTTGTCACAAATAAAATTTAAGGGCTACAATAAAACATATAACTGAAGCAGATTAGAGGTAGAAAACAAGTGTTGTGCATATTTGTTCAATTTTTTCCTGTGCTTGTGAATTGCAAAATGTATTATTTCTTTGGTATAATCAGGCAATTCCCAGCTTTGTGTGAGTCTGTCATGCACTGAAAGAAGGGAGAATACCACTCTCCTGGAACAGCAATAAGTGATTTTAAACTACAAAAATCAGTTAACCTTTTAACATATATTTTCCACTTAATCTTACCTCCAAAAAATGCTCTGCTTGCTGTTCCCGATCCAATTTTCTTGATGTTGTTGTAATCAGACCTGTGAAAAAAGGATGGTATTTGATTGTCAATATCTGTTGAAAAATATAAATCTCTATTGACCAGAAGAAATAAATTCATTTTTCGAATACTCAAAGGGAAAAAATCTATTTGAAGCCATATCAGACACAGATTTCTTGACATCTGTCAAGCATTTTCTTTCTCAGTGCAGCCATTATGACTGACTAACAATGAATCTTTAAAGAAAAATGCTGTAAGAAAAGTAACTGAAAAAGTTAGCTGTGTATCTACAGTTAACATGCAACACTTATTACAGTGAATAAAAAAAACTTACTAAAGAATCACTATTTGTCTTATGATTAAGTGCTTCAGTGAATCATTTGCATTTGACTGAAATCCTTCTGTAAAAAACCTCATCAAAGATTTCAGAGTTCTCAAACAATTAATGGGATAGAATGCTGATTACTTCCATGCCAAGAATACTTGACAAAGAAGGTTATTTCTGTAATAACTACTTGTATACATAATGATTTCCAAATGTAATCATTCTAATGCATTAAAGGTTTTGTACTACAATTTCATCAATTTGTTCCATGCTCAAATTGTCTTTAAAATAAAGTACCCTTTTACATGAGGATGATCAAGATATCTTTTTTTTAAGCAATGTACTTTCACAAATGATTAACCTCTTGTGAGATTTATACCAAGAAAAGAAAATCAAACACTTCCAAAGTCCCCTCAAGAAAGTGATGCATATCTTCTATGAACGTAGCCTAGTTTTTTATTTTGTTCTCACCAGAGATTTAAAGGGCAGATTTGAGTTCTTCCTCAAAGAAAACATTTCTTTGGATAGGAAAATGCATCATGTGCTTGTGTTGTGATAGTTTCTGATGAGCATAAAGAGACCAGCCTTTCCTAGAGATAAAGCTGTTTTTGTAGGCGACGACACTGGACAAAGTCACTCTCAAGAATTTCTCTTCTC
>WEKW01018181.1:0-19963 GCA_013389905.1 Sula dactylatra | reverse complement strand
GATTCATCTGTTCATAGATTAACTGCCCTCTCAATATATGAATAATTCTGAAGGGACAAAATTTATTTTCTATTTCTAAGCACTGAATCAAGGTTGAAAGTTTGAGTTTAAGGGATGTGTAATGTAGTCAGATTAAACCTGAAGGAAATAATTTTCAGACACAACTGTGTGGGAGATATGGACTACGAGACAGAGGAGACAGATACTGCAATTTGTCATTCTTAGATGCAAGAATGTGTTAAAATATTTTATCCTAATTGTATTTTTATGCTTGCTACTGTAGATCACTTTTAAAGGCACTATCTATAATATAACAGTCTAGCACAGATTGCTTTTACTGAGCAAAGTTGAGAAGGTATGAAAAGAAGCTGTGATATTCTTTAATATTTGTTGAATAAAGTGCCAGAAGGAAGATTTAACATTTTTCTCTGTGTCTGCTTTGAAATGCAAATTCATTTCTATAGGCATTGATTTCTAGAGGAATTAAGAAGTTTGATTAAGGACTACACAGTCAGTTTGGCTACCAAAAGTAGCATGAGATATGACAATAAGCACATAATAGGATAAAAATTTACATGATTTGAAGTTCTAAATGGAGAGTCTGTGCCACGTTTTCTCTATTTGATAACAAAACACTTTCGAGTTGTTTCATAACCCTAGGTATGTTCCTAATGTCTTTTTCAGCTGTAGTTGTTAACCTCAACCCACCTCTTTTCTGACAATCTGACTCTCTTAGTTGTGTGTACGGTTTTTTTTGTCTTCTAAGCCTGTTGTGAAGCTATCAAATTCCTATTGTATCTGTGGCTTACTAAAGTGATTCTGTATGGGTCTTGAACTTACTTATAAACATGAATCAAGCTTCTGAACATACTTGATCCCAAATACTGATCACTTAGACATTTTTTTTTAAAGAGGTGGTGAGGCAGCATCTATTATAACAGCTGTCAATTTGAAAGCTGAATTTCAGCACTGTGTTGTGTAAGAAGCAAACTTAGAGAAATTTTTTATCTGCAGTATTTCTGTAAGACATCATCTAGAACATAATTCTCTTAGAAAGCCCTAACACCTCCAGCTTTTCTGATTTTTAATTTAAAAACAAGTAAACTGTTCTTGAGCTTCCTTCCTTAAAGTCTACTTTCTAGCTTCACTTTTTATGTTGATGGTACAAGTTGACAGGGCTGACAGACTTGCAATGTTACTAATATGGCATCTGTAAAAATGTCTTGGAGCATATAAAAATATGCCTTCCTTGTGGAATGTACTGCAGATAAATACCTCTGCTGAGGAGCCTGGTAAGAGGCTCTGAGAAGTGTGTAGAGGGAGAAAGGGGAAGGATGGCATTTTTACCCCTCTTACACAAAAGATAATGGCCTCTATAAATAGGGAAATAATGATTGGGGCCAGGTCCACCACCCAGCCATCCAGCCTGAAATCTATTACTTGGAGAAGTATTCTGCAAGATGGGTGGGTTTTCTTCATCAGACAGGTGCCTTTAAATTCAAGTGGAAAGCTGTGACATGCGTGTACCCATACCAGGTCATACATACCTAATTGTTGGCTTCCTTGAATAGTGCAAAAAGCTTGTGGAGGCTAATTGCCTCTGTGTGTTCTGTTGCCTTGGTAGTATGGTTGTTCCTTAGCTACCCACTAACTAGAAATTATTTGTCTGGAAATTCAATTTGATTTTGGCCTACAGCTGAGAAAAAAACAAGCAGCATTCATTAATGTTACTAGTGATGAAGTTTTGATTTTAAGAATTTCTCAATATCTGTGTTATTAGATGAAAGTGTCATTCCTCTGGTGCAGAAAACACCACACGATACCATCTTGTAGGTAATTTCAGCCTACAGGCTTACTTCTTCCCTGAAATATTCTTCAAATGCCATCATCCCAGATAGATGAGATTTACTACTACTCTGTGAGGCTTTTCTCAGGAAACAGGGATAAAAAATAGTTTATCGTGCTGCCTTTCAGTGATGGCATTTAGATGCATCGTTAGATTCCATCTTTCTCTCTGTGCATGATGAATCCTACCATTTTTTCTCATAATTCTCTCTATAGGGTACAAGCGGCCTTTTATTTGATTTTCTGTCCTCTATTTTTCTTTGTAAGTGATTGAACATCCTGTGATATTTGATGGCTTTCCTTTATTGCTCTTAATGTGAATACTTTAACAAATGGTTATTGTTGTCTTTTGCTATTACACTTCATGTAATAGTTTTTAACTTCAATTAGGAATACCAACTAAAAAGAACAAAGATTTAATGAGTTTGAAGTACATGGTACAAATACAATCCATTCTATTCAGAATATAATTACAGACATGTACACCACAGTGTATCATACTACATCTGAAGCCTTATTAAACTTATGTTGTATCTTCAGTTGTTTAGATTTTATTATTTGGACTGTCAATAAAAATACTTTGATTACATTGCTTAAAATATTATTCCTAGCTATTGTGAATGTTAAAGTAATCGTAGAACGGTTTGGGTTGGAAGGGACCTTAAAAGGCCACCTAGTCCAACCCCCCTGCAATGAGCAGGGACATCTCCAGCTAGATCAAGTTGCTCAGAGCCCCATCCAACCTGACCTTGAATATGTCCAGGGATGGGGCACCTACCACCTCTCTGGGCAACCGGTGCCAGTGTTTCACCACCATCACTGTAAAATATTTCTTCCTTATATCTAGTCTGAATCTATCCTCTTTAGTTTAAAACCATTACTTCTCGTTCTATCACAACAGGCCCTGCTAAAAAGTTTGTCCCCATCTTTCTTATAAGCTCCCTTTAATACTGAAATGCTGCAATAAGGTCTNTAAGGTCTGCCCAGAGCCTTCTCTTCTCTAGGCTAAACAATCTCAACTCTCTCAGCCTGTCCTCAGGAGAGGTGTTCCAGCCCTCTGATCATTTTTGTGGCCCTCCTCTGGACCCGCTCCAATAGGTCCATGTCTTTCCTGTGTTGAGGGATCCAGAGCTGGACACAGTACTCCAGGTGGGGTCTCACCAGCACAGAGTAGAGGGGCAGAATCACCTCCCTTGACCCACTGGTCTTGCTGCTTTTGATGCAGCCCAGGATACGGTTGGCTTTCTGGGCTGTGAGCACAAATTGCCGGCTCGTGTCAGGCTTTTCATTCACCAGTAGCCCAAGTCCTTCTCTGCAGAGCTGCTCTCAATCCCTTCATCCCCTAGCCTGTATTGATGCCAGGGGTTGCCCTGACCTAGGTGCAGGACTTTGCACTTGGACTCGTTAAACCTTGGATAGCAACCATTATTGTACAGTCCAGGCTAATAGAGTATCAGTGGCAGAATCTGACACAAAGCTTAAATCTGTTTCAAGACACCAAGATGGAAATCTGATGCATTTTATAAAGTAATGGAGTTTCAAATGTCGCCACAGAAACACTAACTGTATTTATATATATGTATACGAAGTTAAATGCAGAGGGCAAAATAATCCTAGCTTTGTCTACAAAAAAGAGGGGGTTTAGCTTGACCATTCCACTCTTTAAGTGAGATTTGGGGTTCATGAAATAATAGAATAGAATATAATATAGTAGAACAGAACAGAACAGAACAGAATAGAACAGAATATTTCAGTTGGAAGGGACCTACAATGACCATCTAGTCCAACTGCCTGACTACTTTGGGGCTGACCAAAAGTTAAAGCATGTTGTTAAGGGCATTGTCCAAATGCATCTTCAACACTGACAGGCTTGGGGCATCGACCACCTCTCTGTGATGCCTCTTCCAGTGTTTGAGCACCCTCTCGGTAAAGAAATGCTTCCTAATGTCCAGTCCAAACCTCCCCTGGTGCAGCTTTGAACCATTCCCATGCGTCCTGTCCCTGGGTACCAGGGAGAAGAGCTCAGCACCTCCCTCTCCACTTCCCCTCCTCAGGACGCTGTAGAGAGCAATGAGGTCGCCCCTCAGCCTCCTTTTCTCCAAACTAGACAAACCCAAAGTCCTTAGCCACTCCTCTCAGGACATGCCTTCCAGCCCTTTTGCCAGCTTTTATGTCCTCCTCTGGATGCATTCAAGATCCTTCACAACCTTCTTAAATTGTGGGGCCCAGAACTGCACACAGTACTCAAGGTGAAGCTGTACCAGTGCTGAATACAGTGGGATAATCACCTCTTTTGACCAGCTGGTTATGCTGTGTTTGTTCCACTCCAGGATGCGGTTTCCCCTCTTGGCTACTAGGGCACGCTGCTGACTCATATTGAGCCTGCTGACGACAAGCACCCCCAGATGCATTTCTGCAGGGCTGCTCTCCAGCCACTCCTCTCCCTATTTATACATGAGCCCAGCATTACCTCAATAATTACTACTAGGAGAAATGAAAAAGAAAAAACCCCTGCAGAACCTACAATGACATAGTTAGAAAAACAATGGAGTACAAAACAAAAAACAGCATTATGGAATCATAGAATCATTTAGGTTGGGAAAGTCCTTCAAGATCATCAAGTCCAACCGTAAACCGAACACTGCCAGTTCACCACTATATCCCTAAGCACCACATCTACACGTCTTTTAAATACCTCCAGCAATGGTTACTCAACCACTTCCCTGTTCCAATGCTTGATAACCCTTTTGGTGAAGAAATTTTTCCTAATATCCAATCTAAACCTCCCCTGGTGCAACTTGAGGCTGTTTTCTCTCATCCTATCAGTTGTTACTCAGGAAAGAGACCGACACCCACCTCGCTACGACTTCCTTTCACATAGTTGCAAGGAACAGTAAGGTCTCCCCTGAGCCTTCTTTTCTCCAGGTTAAACAACCCCAGTTCCCTCAGCTGCTTCTCATAAGTCTTGTGCTCTAGACCCTTCATCAGCTTCATTGCTCTTCTTTAGACACACTCCAGCACCTCAATGTCCTTCTTGTAGTGAGGGGCCCAAAACTGAACACAGTATTTGAGGTGTGGCCTCCTGCTACTGTACAAATCCATAGTTATGCAAATCTTGAACACTGTAATTCTGGGCCCCTCATTAAAAAAAAAGATGTCATAAAACTTGAAAAAGTGTAGAGAAGAGAATGAAGGTGATCGAAGGTGTGGGTAGCTTCCACACAAAGAAAAACTGAATAAGCTAAGAGTTTTTGTCTAGTAAAGGAGACAACTTAAGGTGCTTATTTTTGAGGGTTTAAAAAAGAAAGGGCTGCTTATGGGTGTTTTTCAAAAGAGGAATGGGGCCATCAAATCAAACCTAGTGTGAATCAAATCATAAAGGAAGTAAGTGATTCTTCATGCAAAACACAGTAAACCTCTGAAACACCTCAGTAGAAGATTATACAAATGTAAAAATTTTTATAGATTCAAAATAAAACTTGAGAATTTTTTAGAAGAAAGATTACTAAAGGTTATACAATAAACAAACTCCTCAGAAATCTGAACAGAAATTATCTGTTTTCTCAGAAAAGTGAAGGGGTTTTTTGCCTTAATAAAGCAAACCTATGAAATATATTTAGGTTTTGAGCCAAATATTAAAATATTTTTGTCACAAACCAAAATAATTCAGATGTGCAGACACAGTGTTTCAGATACACAGTCATAGAGCTTTGAGAAAGTTCATGATTCAGTGTTGTTTTCCTCCTCTGGGGTTCAAGCTTTTTAGCTGACCTCTGTCTCTCATGATCCATCACAAGACTTCCTCATAGAACAACAAGATGGTAACATGCTATGAGGAGCCATAGTCTTTCTATAACCTAGTTTTCAGAGAGGACTGTAAAAAAATAGTCAGCAATGTGTACTTATTTTAAAAATAGATATATTTTCTTCCATTTTAGTTTTCTGAATTTTGTGTGGAAAATTTTGACTTAAGTTGTTTAAGTCTTTCTCAGAAAACAAGTCCTCCTCCAATACACTCTCAAATATCTTGACAACATGCAAAGCTCGGACTAAGATATTAGCAAATCTATGTGATTTAGGAGCATGTTTCCTTTTTTGGTTGAGGGAATAGCTATGTTTTGTTGAAGACTGAGCTCACATGACTTTTAAAGCTTTGATTTCAAATGGAAGTGAAAGCATTAATTTCAGGTGACTTTATATTCTGTTGCTGCCTGCTTTGTTTTGTGGGATTTGCCCATTGTTATTGGGTGTACTCATCATGAGTACAATAGTGATTGCTTGTGCGTACCTGCAACAATATCGTGGATTTGAGAGTATCTAGCCATCACACTGGCTCCTTTATCATTAATTTTGCAGACCAAAACAAAGACAAAGAAGGCACGGGTATAGAATGATCTAGAAATTAGTTGATGAATGCTGATGAGCTTGCAGAAAGAGAGGTTTTATCTTTCAGCTTGCTCTTTTAATAAAAACTTTTTTCTGCCAGCTCCACTAGTACTTTGATATTTCATCTCCTTGTATTTTAAATGTGCTGGGGTTTGTATTCTGAGTCAGGTTTTTCCTTCTGTGTGGTTACAGCTATAGATACAGGATTAACATTCTGAAGCATCAAAATAGTGTTCCTCTAAAACAGTCCCCTTCAACATTTCTGAAGAGATTTTCTGAACTTGGAAACTGCTTTGTTATTTATTTATGTATTGTTGGTAACTGCTCTGTTTTTCTTTCTGAGTTTTTTTTTTTTTTTGCTTTTTGGAAAATAACCGTTACTGTGCTTCACAGTTTCAAGTTTGGTCAGCAACACCTTTAACAGTTGAGGTAGGGGGCTTGTCAGTGAGACAGTCCTGCAGCTAATTTTCATCTCATTTTTAGTGGTTGAGGGTCTGAAAATTATTTTCATGGGCTCATAAAATGAAGCAGTGAAATGGTTATTTTTGTTTCTTGCTGGGTTTTATTTTCCTGTACTGCAATCTGTAGTAAAGGAAAAGACATTAACAATTTCAACCTCAGAGGCAAAAAAAATCTGTTAGCTCCCAGAGTAGCCTGTACTTGGGAAAAGCAAAAAAATTCACAAGACTTAGGCCTGACTGACTGCAACATGTGTCATGAGAAAATTACTAGAAGACTTGAATAAGTCTCAGTAACTCATTTTACCAGATGCTCTATCAACGTTGTTTTGATCCAAAACTTTCCTCTCCCTGGGGAGAGAGTCTGAGCTGTGTTTGCCTTCTTCCACGTGCTTCTTTCTTGCCATATGGCAGCGTTCTAGTGTGCCACCAAGCACCAGAGTGCTGGATGATAGGCATTTGTGCTGTGCAGCCTCCAGTTTATTGAGCTGTTAGAGCAGTAAGGATGCTGCTGGTGGTACTTTAAGCCTGCTTGTCAGCATTACAACAACAGAGGACAATTTGCTGGAAGAATTTACTTCAGTCATCTTGAAGATATCTAGCATGCTTGAAAAGTAAAAGAACTTTGCAATTAAATCCAAGTAAGCAATGTGGACTTCTTAGGTAAGATTTGCAAGGAATTTGAGTGTGATTTATGGAACTGCAGATGGAAGCTGTACCTACTACCCTTTCCCATTCCCCTGCAAAATAATACCTTCACTGCTTGATTTGAGACTATAGATTAGAATCCACATTCCTCCCTCTCTTCCTTATTTTAGATTATTGCCTCATAGAAAATCTGGGTGCCCCTGCTCTGACTTGGACTGAGGGGTATTTCAGACACTCCTTTCTCAAACTCTACTTCTGTATCTCAGCCCTCAGTTCAGAGGATGTCTGGAACCAATGTCTTTGCCAGGACAAATTTGTTATGGACCAGGCCAAGTGTTTCATTTTCCACAAAAAAACTTAGATGGTTTAAAAATTTAATTTTGCAATTCTGTTTAAAATATGTTTTACCTCTTCAATTTGGCATCCAAACCGATGCATTGATCATTTCCTCAGACCCCTGTTGCCAGGCTGTTTCTTATACAGCAATTTCTGGATGTAACTGTGATAAGTCTCTGGGTACTCTGAAGTCCTGGGCTCAGGGAGCATGAGGTTGGAATAAAATCTTAATACTGTCTGTGATCCTTGATGTCCTAATCTGTGCTGTGTGCTCTTGGTTCAGGAACAAGCATGCTGGCTATGAAATTGCCAGAACCAGCTGTCTGATTGAGAAACTGCTGCAAGCTGCATGTCCACTGCATTAAACCTGATTTCTATATTAAAGTGGCATTTGTACATGGAAGTGGAACAAAGCATTTTCTTTTTCTTTTTAACCTTATCAGCTGGAGTTAGCAAGGGTGGGAAACTAAGTGTGTGCCTAAGAATGAATCATTGGACAAAGTGTCTATACTTTCCCCCCTTGCAGCAGCAAAACTCTCACAGAAAACCAGAGGAATAGAAAAAAACATGGTTGAAAAGAAGAACGTTTTTTTAAATAAAAATCCAAAATAGAAAACAAGGCAGAGCATGCATATATTTTATGGAACTGCCTCAAAACAGGTAAACAAATTTTCAGTTCAACTGAATTTTATTAATGGTCTCAATAAAGTGAGAGTACAAGGGCAGTATACAAATAAATAAAAATTTAACTGAATATTGAACAAGAGCAACATTTCAGTATTTCTGAGATATTTCTGCAAAAGAAAATTTACTATGGTGGTCTGACTTTGAAAGTATTTGCAGGAGTTGGAAAAACTTGCTGCTATTCTAATCTGGGCATCTAATTTTTCTGCTCCTGCAGGACTTCATTCCCTGAAATGTCAGAAGTGTGTGTTCAAAAGTATATATTACGAGCACGCAGGTTGTGAGAAACATAGCTAGGAGTTGGGCAGGAGACGTGTATCCTTTCTTTTACCTACAGTGTGTGTTATTATGTGACCTCAGCCGCCTTATATTCCTAAAAAGGCAGAAATAAAACTTGCAGGTTTGGTGATGCCTCTTTCTAAGGATTCTCATTTGACTAGAGTTTAGAAAAGGGAAGGGTGCCCCAAAGCCCTCCAAATGTGACAAATTCAGGAGTAAATAGAAACAAAATGGTCTTGAACATTAATTCAGCTGTGTGTATTTGTTGCTCTTACTTCTGGTTTTGCTGTCTGGAGTTTAGTAGATGCATCTGCAGAACAGAAACAGGCACATAGAGTGCCTACCCTTTCCCTCCCAATACTGTTCATCCGAAGCAGAGACAGTATTTTTCCTCATAGGATATTTGTACCTTTAAGAGCAGTGACTAGTGGAGATTTTTAAACCCTTTATATTAAAAAAGACAACCAGATCTTCTGTGTTTTGGCCAGTGACATTTTAACTCATAGCTATGATAGCCCATGAATGGAGTGTAACAATATATCGACATTATATATAATTTTAGACAGTTCTGTGCTTTTTGTTTTCTATCTGACTTTAGGAAGGTGGACTTGTTAACAACATGGGGTTTTTTTCAGAGAAAAATGACGGCAGAGCTCAAAGTTTAAACTCAGGTTTGGGCATTTTTTTGTTTTAAACACCATTTTTTATTAACTGCTGTGCACTATTTTATTTGTGTTCTTTCCACAAATGTGTGAACAAGCCTTTATATTGCTCTTCTGACAATTATGTAGTTTAAATGTTCCATAGGCTATATCTTAATTCATAAGTAAAATAAATAAATAGGAAAAAAAGACATCTAAAAACCTTCCATGATGTTAAGCAAATAAGCACCACCTAATAATGTTATTGTCCAGTCTTTGGTATTGAAATTATATCTTTCATTTATTTGTATATACTGTTTTTGAAAAAGAGAGAATTAATTTGTACATAACTGTGGAAATGTGATTAGAGGAAAACATAAGGATCTATTTACAAATGAATGTCAGTAAAATTTGATAAATCAAGTAAATTGAATAAACTAGGCTTTAAATTAGTATTTCACACAAAATCAATACAGCAGAAAGAAAAATGATTTATGGTTATTTAGCTGGTCAGGTATTAGGTAAAATATAACTAACTAGAGAACTAACAGAGAAAATATGTTGGTATTTGTACAATTTTGCAAGCTACTGTGATTCTCATGGAGCAGAGATGCTCTGCTGTAAGAAAAAAAACAACCTCACAGGAATATTGGACTGCAACAGTGACTGGGCTAGGTATCTTCGTCTTAACTAATAATTTTCTTGAATAGAATAGAATAGAATAGAATAGAATAGAATAGAATAGAATAGAATATTTCAGTTGGAAGGGACCTACAATGACCATCTAGTCCAACTGCCTGACCAATTCAGGGCTGACCAAAAGTTAAAGCATGTTATTAAGGGCATTGTCCAAATGCATCTTCAACACTGACAGGCTTGGGGCATCGACCACCTCTCTGTGAAGCCTCTTCCAGTGTTTGAGCACCCTCTCGATAAAGAAATGCTTCCTAATGTCCAGTCCAAACCTCCCCTGGTGCTGCTTTGAACCATTCCCATGCATCCTGTCCCTGGGTACAAGGGAGAAGAGCTCAGCACCTCCATCTCCACTTCCCCTCCACTGTGCTGTAGAGAGCATAGCAATATTTGAGCAAATGATACCTGAGTTTGAGTTTTTGTAATATCAGGTGAAAGTACAAGAGGGAAAGCCACAAACACTTGGAAGTCTAACTCTGATCAAGAAAAATATCTTGGGGATCAAACATATTTTTTAAAAATGCAATCTGAGTGAAAGAAATGTCTGTATGGGCCCGACTAATTCTTCTGCTGAATTACACTGGTAACTTACAGGTCTATACAAGGGTTATTTCATGTGTTTTTAGAGTTACGCTCTTATTTACACATCTTACATCTACTGAAAGACAGATGACAGCAATCAGAAAACCAGTGCCTCTACCCTGGTATGCTGTCACATCTTCTTGATGTGAATTGTGTTCCTACCTAATGGAAGCATTGAGAGAAAACTATCTAATAGTTGAGAACTTGTATAGAATATATTGAAAGTTTTTCATTCCTGCTTCTCTAAATACCAAAGTTAGCCACCAAGACTGGGTCCTATGTGGTGGCAGGGCCTGTGCACTTGCACGTGGTAAGAAGGCAGACCTTGACATACAACAGGTCGTGACACAAATGAATGAGACCAACAGAAAATTAGCATAGAAATGAAAGCAGAAGAGCAGTGGATTTTGCAAATTTCAAGATCAAAACCCAAGGTTGTGTTAAAAATTCCTAATCTAGTATCCCAATTACAATATTATTACTTGAACTTTTTATGATTTCTTGGAAAGAATATTCCTAAAACTCAGCTAAACTGCAAAACTCGATCCTTTTGCTATCACTCTCTCACATACAGAGGACTATGGACTCTGGCGTGTAACTTGGGGCTGCATGGGCTCTTCCATAAGTTGCTGAATGACAACGGGTGGTACAGGTTCCCCGCACTGCCTGCCCAAATACATCACTGAGCCAGCCTCACATCAGTATGACAATGTACTGATGGAGCTGCAAAAAACCTTCCGACAGCTTCTGTACATTGCAACTGCGAGGAGGGTAACATATCCCTGATCTAAATTGGTGACATGAGGTTGGAAATCTCCCTCCAAAGAGTGCAAAAACATCCTATGATGAAAGTCACAGCAACAGTGCATGTTGCAACAGGTCTTATCTGTCTGTGACCAGCCAGGTCCTACTTGCATGCACTGGCTGTTTATCCGGGACTTCTGAACATCAAGCTGTTCACTGAGAGGCTGGTAAATGGGGCACTGCAGCTCTCTCTTCTGCAGGTCTCCACCTTCTCCTCTTCTTCCCTGCTTGGTAGATCTGCATTCAGCTACAATAAGATAAAATTCCTGCAGACTTGGTCTCAAAATGAGCCATTCTAAGTTAATTCCCATGATTTAAATGCAGTTTCTTAACTTTTTGGCAATAAGAGTGAATTTCATGATGGAAGATTTATTTCAATAATTACAGTCAGTTGAGGTCAGTGGCATTTCTGGTAGAGCAAAGAGTTACTGAGTATTATGTAAGTAAGCCAGATCAGTATACAGTTATTAAATGACTGTGTGCACCAGTAAGGAAGAAAACCTGTTGGTGACTATAAAGGCTTATAATAAACTCTGATGGAAAGAAATGGAGCAAAGGGCAATCTAGGCTGAATGCTAAAAAAGATGCTTAATGGTAAGATCTATCAAAATCTATAACACCTCACTGACTAATGGAAGCAACTTTCAGTTATTACACTGGACTGGACAAAGCACTGAAATATGTTTTAGGAGCTTATTCTGAAATAGTGAGATGGATAGTGACTTTTCAGAATATGTAAATAATTTTCTTTTTAAAATCTTGTTAACCAGGCTGTAGGTTGGGGCAGTAATTTCCCCTCTGCCTGAAGATTTCATATTCTGAATTGCAGGCGTAGGGAAACATGTAACATGGAAAATACAAATATGTGAAAGGTACGAATTTTCCAGACCCCTTTAGAAAGTCAAAAAAACCAGGGGAGTTCTGAAGTTTCAGAAGAAATCTAAACTAAGACTTTTCATGTAGAGCTGAGAAAGATGCAAGCTCATATACAACAAGGAAAATGTTAAAGTGGGAAGTAGGAGAATGGGAACAAGCTAGACTAAGTTGTACTTAATTCCCTAATGGTTCACAGAATCACAGAATGGTTGAGAAAACTCTGGAGGTCATCTTGTCCAACCCTCCTGCTCAAGCACGGCCACCTAGAGCTGGTTGCCCAGGACCATGTCCAGATGACTTTTAAATAGCTCCAGGAATGGAGACTCCACAACCTTTCTGGGCAACTTGTGCCAGTGCTTGGTCACCCTCACAGTGAAAAAGTATTTCCTGAAGTTCAGAAGGAACCTCCCATGTTTCAGTTTGTGCCCATTTCTCTGGTCCTGTCACTGGGCACTACAGAAAAGAGCCTGACTCTGTCCTCTATGCACCCATATGCATAAACAGTTCCACATGTAAGCTCTGATTATCATTCATAACAAATAAAAGGAATTTACTATAAGTCAGATACAGAATAATACAGAATAAATTTTCAATATCCGTGGCAGATGATTTTTAGCTTATGGTGATATAAAATATTGAAACATGACTTTGATCTCTTATACCTAACATATAGTTGCAAAGATTTAATGTTGCTGAACAGCTCGCTTGGATGCCTTTCCAATGATTTGTAAAGCCTTAAGGATTTCACAGTGATTAACTCTACCATATGCTTTTTTGAAAGGCCAGTTTTGCCAGGCCATCAGTTTATATACAGATTAAACTGGCAAGTGTGAGCAAATTTTCAGAATCAAGCAAAGTAAATGTTAATTACTTGTTAGTACTTTTGGCTATCTTCTTGTAATAGGAAAGTTACAAAATAAGGAGGATAGAAGGGTAATAAATTAAATTCCCATTTGGAATGACAGGTGGAGTAGCAGAAAATTCTCCTGTTGTCGTGGGTTGTTGCTACTAGTTATTTTATGTATAAATTGTTTCACTCATCTCTGGTTGGCAAGTTTTCTTGGCACCACCATTATTTACAGTGGCTAATTCTCTAAGCAAATGCTGAAAAATATTTTCCTCTCTAACTGCTTAGACTTGCATTTGGCACCAGAGAAAAAGCAGATTTGTAAATACACATTAGAGGTTTTTGGCCCTGGAAATGGACAGAAACAGGCAGAAATGAATAAATATGCCAACATTTAGCTAGTAAGGAAGATGGTTAGAGAAACCGTCCTTCTGCAGCAGCTGATTATCCAGCAAGATGGTAATAAAAGTCTTGCTGCTCTGACCATAGACAATGGAGTGAAGCTGAATAGATACTGGTTAGTAGGAAAATGTGGAGTGTCTGTCACAGCAGACTTCAAACCAGGATCAGGAAGTCATGAATCCAAAAATGTGCTTTATTACAATTGTGCCTAGCTTGATTAAAAACTGCACACATAATCTCATATATATATTTGTATGTAGCGTAGATTAACCATTTATTAATAGGTTGGTGCATAATCTTCTGCCTTTTTCCTGAGAACTCAGTCTCTCTCTGCCGGGAGGGAAACAACACTTTGCTCTCAGAAGGCTGATGAACTGCTTGTATCTGGTTATAGATGGCTTCACTTAGCCAATAATGTTTGCTAAATTTATGGGTATGTGAGGAAGTTTCCCTCAGGAAAAAGCTACGTTCAAAGTCCTGATTAATTTCTGATCTCAGAAATCTTGAGGTAGACTCTGGGAAAAAGGACAGATCTGAAAAAAACCCAGGGAGGGATTTAGGCTTGGAATTTACCTGTGTACTCTGATTACACTATTGTTCCAGTGTATCAGACCTAAAGTTTTTCTAAGAGCAGACACACAGCTGAACTTGTAGTTAGATGACAAGAAGGGAGAGATCTTACACTGAGACTGATGAAAGTTCGCAGTTTTTTTATTTCTGTGAATTTATTCATAAAGCCTTTGTAACTCTACTGTCTACTTCTAGACTGTGAAAATTAATTACTAATTCTTATTATGAATTACTTATTCTGAGTTCTTGGCAAACACTAAAGCATTTGGATAACTCTGCTCAGTAGAACTTCTAAGGTACTTATGGGAAAAAGGGGAAAAGCTCTTGCCTGGAGGATGTGAATCAGATCTTGTAATACAGCTTCTCTGTGGTGGGAATATCTTCATGAGATGAGACTCAGTAGTGACTCCCTGATGATGGGAGAAGCTGCCTGAAATTCAAGGGTTTACAGCAAGTTTGTAGTACGTTTGCTGCACTTTCAGAACTGGAGAGATCTAGGACATCTACTGAAAACTAAAATGAGTCCTAGTTTACATTAATAGATCCTGGTATTAATTGTTATGTTTCAAGAAAAGGTTTGCATGCTCAGAAATAAGGGGAATAAGAATTTTATTCCCCTTAAGTGAAGCTTGCTTAACCATATTAGTAGCTACCATGGTGAAAGAAGTTACCAGATTCCTAAAAAAACACAACAGGTGTTCAGTAGGATGAAGTTTTGTCTGGAGGGCAAAGGTGGGAAGTTTGAAGAATAAAAGAGATATCATAGCTCAGAGGTGGTCAAAAATTTAAATCAGGGGAGCAAGGAAGAGGAAAAGAATAAGATAATGAAATGGATATCAAGAAAATGGAAGGATTAGCCATAATTAAACACTTATCAGGGAGAGACAAGAAACATAAGAAAGGCTGAAGTGAGGAAATAAGTGATTTACTAATATTAATCAGAACAGCTAGGGCAAATCAATAAACACATCAGGGTGATACATCCTAGAAAGAAGAAACTGCGCCTCCATGAATATAAATGACTCAATAAACAGGAAGACAGTGAATAAATGTTGAGAGTGTAAATAAACAGGAGGTGAGTTATATCTCATTAAAAAGCAGGTGTAAGAGTACTTGGAAACATCATGAACATGCTCATATTGATCATCTGAGACAGTGTACACTTCCCAGCATACTGGTAAACCAAATTCATTAGCACTAAAACGTCATTGAACATAGGGAAAGTAGCAAATGACCAAGATTTGTTTGTACTATGGATAGATACTTACATCATTTCTTTTTGTGTGCATTTGTTCACCAAAAGCACAAAGTGTGGCTGTGGCAGCTTTTTATTCTTTTACATTTCTGTCACTTTTTCTTCATCATGACATGAGTGAGAAAAGGATCTGTAAGAAAGGCAAGTAAAGACCACCAAAATAAAATTTTGCTCTGCATCATTGCTCATTTCCATGTTCTAGGGGAAAAAATTTTTTTTTAATTTTATAAATACTGTAGGCATTTTTTATAGAAATTTATGAATATTGGCATGTAACTTAGCTATTAAAGGGAATGGATAACTCCTACTGATAAAGTTTCTTTAGATGTTTAATGCTCATGGAAGTGGAAAGAACAAATAAAATGAACTATAAAGTTTTCCCAAATTTAAATTCCAGTATGAATACTAAAATTAGAATAGGATAGATGTTAGACCATGTTTAGAGCTACATGTCTTAAGGATGTAATAAACTCAGTTAAAAGTTGTAAACTTTGTTTTGCCTTGGCAAAATATTTTGCCAAATGTAAGGAATGTGCTACATCTCAAGAACATTTACAGGGCTGGCGTTTTTATTTTTACAGATATTTGTTCTGTGAATATAGAAGTGGAGAATTTTAAGAGACCAGTTCTAGAAAAAAACAGGTTTAGCAGACTAAAGGGGAGTCCTTTCTTAGATGATGCTAATAAATAAAATACGACAGCAATTCTTTCCCTGTTGGACCACGGGAGCTTTCCTGGGATAACCAGAAGGCAGAGAAGACAGATCACTAATTCTTTGTTGTATGAAGGAATCAGCCAACAGAGAAGATTTCCTGAAGTTCTCCCTTGGAGACAATATGGAAGAAAGCATGAGGCATGCAGGAAATTGAATTGCTGACCTCCAAGATTTCCATGCTATCTCTGCTAACTATCAAGGAAGATGGAAGATTTCTAAATCCTTTGGAAAGGTTGTTCCTTTCCCACTATGTGTACTCATCTATGCAAAGACAGAAAATATGACACTTGGAAATACAGTAGCAAGGAGTAAAGGAGGAAATGGAATGAAAATGGCAATAAAGAAGAGGAATATGTGTAACAGAAATATACGATGCCAAGGCTAGTGGACATAGTAAGGAAATAACTGAGTGGTGTATTTTAGTCATTTCATAATGTTAGCCCCTGTGTTAGGAGATTATCTTTTAAGGGTGTAACAGACTTAAATACTGCCTTTTTTTCCCCTTGTCATCATCAGAATAAGGGTTAGCAAACTCTTTTTGCTCTCTCTCGCTCTCTCTCTCTCTCTCAGACTGACTTTGTGCAGTCTGTTTGATTTCTCCTGAATGCTTTTCTATGTGTCCTAATAAATGTAAGGACATCAGGACACTGTGAATAACAAGCTTCTGTATGAAATGTCCAGAGAAGTCCTACCAGACCTAAAATATGTGAGGGGAAAAATCCGAATCAGTTGGATTACTCCTGCATGAAGGGTAAGCTAATGCTTACTGTGTGCTTTTACAGGGATACACAGGAGCAAACCTTCCATTCACACTGGGACCCAGCCTTGGAGGAAAGTTATACATATAGAGTGTAGTGTAGCCCAGGCTTAATTTAGCATCTGCTTGATGTTGCTAATTAATCTTAAACTAATCAGACTGCATTTTGAAATAGCAGATGTGTCTGAAATAAAATTAATATAATACATTGACTGCAGACTAAATAACAGGAAGTAATTTAGACAGCCAAACATAAACGGTCAGCAACCTCTATGAAGACAATTAAAGATAGGTGTGACTGATTGCTATGAAACAAAAGAAAACTTCTTATTCTCTTTACCACTGACACTAAAAAGTTGTTAATTTTGGTGATGTGGAGGTATATTTATGAACAAACCTGCTTATGTTTTCTGATGACCATTTATTTTTTCAATGACAAGTCCAGAATTTTACTTTTATTCATAAAGATGTGCATCACAATTTCTTAAAATTCTTTCAATTCTATCCAAATAACTTTTTGTGATTTTCTTACTAGAGGAAGTTTTTTTAAGTTACAGATATTATATGCTGTAGCTAGTAACTATTTATTCTTGGATATATCATGTTTGGACTGAAAAACAGATGGAGATCTTGTTTCTGTTGTTCATTTTTAACCCTGTTATTTTAACACAGGATTTTTTTTTCAGCTATCTCCATATCTGTTTTTCTCTTCTAGTCCCAGTTTTGAGCCTACCAAAAGTAAACACTTTATATGCTTAAGGCAAACATACTGAATCTGCAAGTAGAATGGAAACCTTGCTAACTCTCAGCTATTGTGAATTGTTATTAAGCATCATTGACACTTTCATCTTTGATCAGAAAACTGAAGTATAAACATACATGAAGCCGAAGTTTGATCCAAAAAACCCCCGAAGTGTTGATGATTCCATCTGATGTGCCAAGAAACTAATCTTGAAAAGGCCACCCCTTGACATACTGGCCATACCCTTTCATACCAATATGGAATCACAGCCACAGAATCACAGAATTAAAGAACAGTTGAGGTTGCAAGGCACTTCTGAAGATCATCTATTCCATTCTCCTGCCTAGATAGCATCAACTGCAGCAGACTGCCTAGGACTGTGTTCAGCTGGGTTTTGAATATCCCCCAAAATGGACAGGATGTTCCAGGGTTTGATCACCCTTACCATAAAAAAATTTTTTTCTTATGTTTGAGCACAATTTCTTGTGTTTCCGTTTGTGCCTATTGCCTCTTGTCCTTTCACTGGATGCCACTGAGAAGAGCCTGCCCCTGTCTTTACTCCCTCCCATCAGGTATTCATATGCAAAGTTAAGGTCCCCCTGAACCTTCTCTTCCCCAGACTAAACAGTCCAAGCTCTCTCAGCCTTGAATGGCTCTTTACCTATCTGCAGTGAGGGCACATACCTGGCCTGTGTTCCACCTGGTGTCCACCAGGTCTTTTTCTGCCAAGCTGCTTTCCAGCCTGTTGGCTCCCAGCCTGTGCTTGTGTGTGGTGATATTCCTACCCAGGGGCAGAACTTTGCACTTCTCTTTGTTGAACTCCATAAGGTTCTTGGCAGCCCATTTCTCCAGCCTGTTGAGGTCCCTCTGAAAGGCAGCACAACGCTCTGGTCCATCAACCACTCCTCCAAGTTTTGTATCATCAGGAAACTCACTAAGGGTGCACTCTGTCCCATCACCTAGATCATTAATGAAGACACTGAACATTCTGGGACCCAGTATTGACCCTTGTAGTATACATGTAGTAGGCATTGCAAATGTGTGGGGTCATGAGTTCACTCTCCTTGAATTAGCAACTCTGAATCTACTGCTTTTCTTATACTTTCTGTTGTATTCAAAAAGTAAGGCAGAGACACAAACAATGTGCTTTGTCTTGTTAGTGTATTGTATGTCAGGAGACTGGGACTGTGGGAATAGGAGTGCTCAGCAGAGCTACCAAGAATATTGGAGAAGAAATTGGATTTTTTTTTGTCTTGATCTTTTCCTTTTCCCTTGTATGGGTTCTAAAATATCCTTTCTGGTCGTAGGCACTGTTCACAATACACACACAATACAACACAATGACCACAATACACACAATACCATACGAATACTGTCAGAACTGAATCCTAATTGACAGTGAGAGTCCAGCTAGGCAAGGAACTTCACCTCTCAGTCCTTCCAGAATTTCTGAAGTTCCTATTGATGATTTACAAATCAAGACATGAAAGAAAAATTTCAGACCTCCTTTTTAATCTGGAGACACCATCCACCATGGCAGATAATGAATCAGTTATACTTATGTCCCTTGTACAATGTTACCTTTCTGACAGATCAGGAAGCTGAAATCAGCCATGAATGTCACCAACCAGTGAAGCTGAATGAAGTATAGTATAATTAATGTTGAACTCCCTTTATCTGTGCAGTCTGAGGTGAACAAAAGGTAAATCTGGTATATATAATATTCAGTTATCCTTTGAGTTATTTTTAAAAAGATTCTTTAAGTTCAACAGTGAGGCAGTTTAATGAATGCATGTGCTCCTGCCTAATGCTGAGTCATCCTTAATCTAAGTTAAAAATGTCCTTTGTCCAAAATATTTTAAATTTTTCTTAAATAATGGGTTAGCGGATGTAAGAATATGTGCATCTGTAAGATACTAGAGGCTGATTTGAATATCTCATCCTAACAGTTAATAAAAAGGGATGATTTTTCTCTTACAAAAGGTGTCATGGTTTAACCTTAGCCAGTAATTAAGCACCACACAGCCACTTGCTCACTCCCTCCCTGGTGGGATGGGGGAGAGAATCAGGAGAGTAAAAGTAAGAAAACTTGTGGCTTGAGAGAAGAGCAGTTTAATAATTGAAATAAAATAAAGTAAAATAGAGGTGGTAGTAGTAGTAATAGTAATAATAATAGTAGTAATATACAGAGCAA
Organism: Sula dactylatra; assembly: GCA_013389905.1. Lineage (NCBI taxonomy): Eukaryota > Metazoa > Chordata > Aves > Suliformes > Sulidae > Sula > Sula dactylatra. Next base: position 249 of record WEKW01018181.1, on the reverse strand, counting down.
GTGATGCACAATACAATTGCTCACCACCTGCCAAACAATGTCCAGCGAGTCCCTGAGCAGCAATTGCTGCCCCCCAACCAACTCCCCTCAGCTTATACACTGAGCATGATGTTGTATGGTATGGAATATCCCTTTGGTCAATTTGGGTCAGCTGTCCCAGCTGTGTCCCCTCCCAGCTCTTGTGCACCTCCTCGCTGGCAGAACGTGGGAAGCTGAAAAGTCCTTGGCTAATGTAAGCACTACTTAGCA
>WEKW01018180.1:750-24156 GCA_013389905.1 Sula dactylatra | reverse complement strand
TGCACTGCAGTTTGGGAATGCACTGCAACTTGGGAGTGCACTGCAATCTGTGAATGCATTGGCCATTTGTGGTGCAGATGTGACAGTGAAGAGAGTAAATGTAAAGACAGGAAATTCCAGCAGGACGCCGCTGCTGGGCCAGCTCCATGCCAGCGGCTGCAGAGGTGCCAGTGACGGTGCAGAGAGGGGCCTTTCCCAGCTTCCAGCTCCAGTTTGGCTGCTTTGGAGAACCCCACCCTGGCCACAGCAGCCGATAACACCGCATCACCGTGTTCAGGGTCTGCAGCCCTGGTGTGGAAAACCCAACCGAAGCATCCACTGGCATCGTGCTCCATGATTTAAGCCACCTGACGACTAGTCTCTGGATCCCCAGGGTGAGCCTGGGGGATTCAGTCCTCCCCTGGTCTGGATGCGTCCTCCGGGGGCTGCAGGAGAGCCCCAGCCAAACTCCGCTGCCCTTGCTGCCTGCATCCCTCCCGGAGAGACACCGTGGCACGCCGCGGCATTTTCCATCCCACCAAAAATGTCATCGATTTATTTACAAATCAATGTATTTACAAATAAATTTACAGATAGCTGCAACACCTGGCAAAGCACCGCTGGTTTGGGTTTTTTTTTTTTCATTTTCTTCCTTTAATTGAATTATTCCCTGCTGTTCAGCTGTGATTAGCCAAGCTGTGACATCCCTCCTGGATGCAGCTGGCGGAGACCGAGGTGGTGGGGGAGAGCCGCGTCCCTCCCCGCACGCATCCCCTTCACCCCACGCTGTTAATGAATAATCCTTTGGGGGAGGTTTTTTGGAGGTTTTGGTGACCTTTGCACAGCACTTGGACCCGGAGCTGTGAGCTGGGCAGAATTGGAGGTGTCTGACCCCAATCCCTGGCCCCCTTGGCGTCCCTCTGGGCTCGAAGGTGTGTCGGAGGATTGTTCATTAATTCGCTGCATTGCAGCCAGGAAAACATCAGCAGGGTTTCAGGATGGTCAGAAGGTCAAGGAGCTTTGACGGGAGACGTGAAGACCCGTGGAAAAAGCTGCTGGAAGTGCTCTGAGGTCCTTCGCAGGCTGCACGGCTCCGGCTCAAGCAATTCCCCCCCCGGTTTGTGATTGTGCTGGAAAGGCCGGGACTCGGAGCATCCCGCGGTCCTGCGAAGGCAGCTGCCCGCAGCGGCGGTTCCCTGCCCGCTCGGGGCTTGGAGCGCTGCTCCCAGAGGTCACCTTGCCGAGTCAGCCGGCTCAGAAAAATCGTTATCATCCCCTCCTTAATGAGGGACCAGGGAGGGTTTGCTTATCACCAAAGCACAGCCGCAGAGCGTTGCAGAGCTCCTGCAAATCGCCGCTCCTCGCCTGTCCTTTGGATGAGACCCATTACCCGGCCGGATCGTGATCCCGCTCTGCTCCCGGTGGGATGGCAGAGCGAGCTCGGGGTGCGAGGCAGGCGTGCAAGGCGCGGAGCGTCCTTCTCCTTGCAAGACAGGGAGCGAAGATGCTCAGCGCCCGTTTTGCACGTGGCGATGCGATGCAGTGAGGCGTCGCATCACCCGCTACCTGAACCCCGCCGTGTGCCCGCTGCCGGGTCCCCCCAAACCCCGCAGGCCTTTTCCCTGTTCCCCCTTTTGCCCAGCTTTCCCAGTGCCCCGGCTGCAGGGTCAGGGCACCCGCTCCAGGGCGAGGATCCCCGAAAGGGAAGCGGCTTCTCCGCCAAACCCTCTGAAGCATCTTCTTCCCAAAACCCTCGGAGTTTGCAGCATCCCTGTAGGACACGGGACCCCAGGTTCAAATCCATGCCCAGATCCTGCTCTGCCAGTGGGGAAGGAAGGGCTCAGCCCCTCTCCTCCCCCCAGGAATCCAGCAAAGCCCAAGGGGAGGGCTGTTACTCATTATCCTTCCAGCCTGGAGAGAAACTCCCTGTTGACCCACAGGGCAGGAACAAGCTCTGCCAGCCTTGGTCCGGCAAGGATCACCCCTCATCCCCGGTGCCGGAGCAGCCGGAGTCCCGCTCGCTCCAGCAGCATCTCCAGGAGAGGCCGGTGGGATGGTAAGGAAAAGCCAAAAGGGGAATTTCCCATTTTTTGGGGTGGGAAGAGTGATCCAGGCAGCGTGGAGCCACGCGCCGTGGTTGGGGCTGGTGGGGATGCTAGGGTTTTATTTCCACCTTTGATACGGATTTAATAACCAACATCACCATGATGAGAAATAGGAAGTGTCTTGGAAAAGAGAGAAGGGAGGAAGGCTGACAGATTCCCTGGATAAATCAGGTCAGGCTCTGGCTGCTGAGCAGGAGTATTTTCTAACCCATGGGTTTTCAGTTTCCTCTATTTTGTTCTTTTGGGGTTTTCCCCCCATTTTTTTATGCCTCTCTCCCTCTGTCCCCTGGCTCACAGACCAGCTCCAGGTTTTCACTTGCCCGGGGGATGCTGGGGGGCAGCCCCAGCCCCACCTCCCCCTTGCCCCGAGGGCTCCCTGCTGCTATCTGGGCTATCTACAATAGCTTCCTGATGGCCCTGGCTCCGGGCAGTGTCACCTCCCTGGGCAGGGTGATGGGTTTCCCACTGTCCCTGCTCTGCCCAGCTCCTAAAAGCAGCCTGTGGGGGGCTGGGGTGGTGGGGGAAGGGGTGGCTGAGGGGGAGGAATGCTGCAGGCACCCCTGGGAAAGCCTCCTCTGCACCCCTGGAGAAGTTTGGCCAGTTTTGGGATCTGCTCTTTGGACGGGAGCTGAACCCATCGTAGAGACAAAATGAGCCTCTGAGGGCAGAGGAGGGAGCCTGGGTGGAAAAGCAGAAGGCGGAGGGTTTGCTGATGGAGAGGAGGCTGGAGGCAGTGGGAGGAAGGAGACTGAAGGAGGTGGCAGGGGAATAAATTATCCCCTGCAGCCAAGGTGGGACACGTGTTGTGTTGGTGGGGCAGCACTTTGGATCCATTCTCCCCTGGGGCAGGGGGATTCACTATCTAATCTGGGCTTGGTGCCCAGCCCCACGCCAGGTCCCTCCTTGCCCCTGGCCACAGCTGGGGAGAAACTGTGTCGTCCCCGTCCTGCCCCCCCCCCCAGCCAGGACCCATCCAAACCACCCTGGGGATGCCCTGCCTTGGGTTAAGCCTTGCCTGGACGGGGCTGGGTCTTTTGGCTGCACCCCTTCATGCCAGGCTGGGGGACAATGTCTCAGGGTGGATGGCTGAGGTTGAAGGGAGGTCTCAACCAGGTCCCAGTCACCCCTCGTGATGAAATCATCTGGGGACACTGGGACATGAGGCCATGCCCATGGGCCATGGGGTAGGTATGGGTGCTGAGACCAGGTCTGAGAGGAGACCGGAGCAGAAGGGGCCATGCAAACCAAGAGGACCCCAGCACACGTCGTGCTGCAGGAGGAAGGGATGGGCTGCACTCAAAGGAGATGTCTCAAATAGCCCAAGGGGTCCTCCCACTTCTCCCCATGGACCGCAAAGGCAGCCCGGGCTGAATTGCTCACGTGGAGACATCTCTGCTCTACGGACTCAAGAGGCTGAGATGAACCTCTGTGTCCATAAATAATTAATCCTTTTGGAAAGCTGGCTCTGGTACAGTGGTCTTGGCAGGCGAAGGATAGGCTGCATGGAAAAGCAAGGGAGGCACTTGCTTTCTTCTGCTTCAGCTCTTGGTTTTGGTCCAGGTTCACGGCCAAGGAGGAGTCAAGTTCCAAAACTGGGCCAAGACTTATGGCTCCTCTCCAGAGCTTTACTTCCAGCCCACCTCGGTGGAGGAGATCCGGGAGGTAAGGAGGGTTCTTCCAGGAGACAGCGCGTTAGAAATGAAAAGGAGGAAAGGCCAGGAAGGGCTGTGATGCTCCATCGTGTTCAGTCAGAGAGGTCACAGATGGTGACAGCATGAGCCCTTCCCTTAGCCCCAGGAGACGGCCCATCCTGCCCACGTTGTCCGACAGATGTGTCAAACACCTAAAAGACGCAGAAAACCAGCACGCCTGGCCCCAGTTGGACTCTGTTCCTTGGGCATCACCTCTTTTGGGATCATACAGTCATAGACTGGTTTGGGTTGGAAGGAACCTTTAAAGGTCACCTAGTCCAACCCCCAAGGATGATCCCAAGGCCTCTCTTAGGAGGTCTCTGGGCTCCAGGGGTGGTTTTAACCCCAGATGATGAGTTATCCAAGTAAATGGATGTCAACCGTGGGTGAGATTTTAGCTTGGGATGTCTGACAGTGCCTCTGGCACCCCCCTTAGCACACAGCTTTGAGGGAGATGTTGGATGCCCAGGGCTGCCTGTTGTCTCTGCAGATCCTGGATATGGCCCGGCAGCGGGACAAGAGGGTGAAGGTGGTGGGGGGTGGCCACTCTCCTTCAGACATTGCCTGCACCGACGACTTCATGATCCAGATGGGGAAGATGAACAGGGTCCTCAAGGTAAGACCGGGAGGTGGCATGGTGACCCTGAAACGTGGTGGCACCCCTGTTCGTGCGGCCACCAAGGGCTTGGAGGCATTGCGCCAACACTGCCGTCCCCAGGGTGGGAGGTGAAAGGATGGAGAGGCTTTCCTCTGCTCACAGCCAGGAGTTTTCCCAAACCAGACCCTGAAACGCTGCTGCAACACTGGGGAACGCACATTTTCCCGGTGTAAAAGCATCCCTTGTGCATTGGAAGCGTACGGAGCAGCTGTACAAATGCAAAGCGATGTCTTCCCATGCGTTCACGGCGTGTGGTCCTCACCACAGCAGGGTCTGCTGGATGGGGGAGGCACCTGGCAGGATCACCTTGCACGGCTTGCTTGATGCGACTTCAGAAGGTGCCTTAGGCACAGCAGCCTGGCAAAGACCCGGCTGGATGTTCGTGGTCCATGGTTTGTTCCTGCGTCGGGTGGGAAATGTCCCCATGGGCACTGGGAAGGAAACGGCTCTTGCTGGTTGCCTCTGGGTCGGATCCTCAACAACTGTGGGAGAATGAGAGCTGCTGGGAGGGAGAGGTTTTCCTGCCCTTTGCTTTGTGTCCAGCCTTCTGAGGTGCAGGGAGATACTGGGCTCTTACTGGGGCTGGTATGTCTGGTTGGTTAGAAACAGTGGGAGAACTGACTCTGTGCACGTGTGCATGCCGATGTCCAGAGAAGGGCAGCGGAGCTGGGAAGGGTCTGGAGCACAAGTGTGCTGGGGAGCGGCTGAGGGAGCTGGGGGGGTTTGGTCTGGAGAAGAGGAGGCTGAGGGGAGACCTTATCGCTCTCTGCAACTGCCTGAAAGAAGGTTGTGGTGAGGGGGGGTCGGTCTCTTCTCCCAAGTCACCAGTGATGGGACGTGAGGAAACGGCCTCAAGCTGCGCCAGGGGAGATTTGGGTTGGATATTAGGGAAAATGTCTTCACTGACAGAGTGGTCAGGCCCTGGAACAGGCTGCCCAGAGAGGTGGTGGAGTCACCATCCCTGGGGGCTTCAAACACCGTGCAGACGTGGCACTTGGGACATGGTTTAGGAGACCTGGGGGGGTTGGGTTGGCGGTTGGGCTTGGTGATCTTAGAGGTCTTTTCCCACCTTAATGACTCTGATTCTATGAGTCTACGTGTTGTGTGTGCATGCACATGTATGTGTGTATGCCTGTCACGTGTGTGTGCACACATATGCACGTACATTTGCACGTGCATGCATTTGTGCATATATATGCATGTGTCTTTACGTGCGCACGTGTGTGTATGTGCACAGCTGAAGATGAAAAATCCTGACTGCAGCAGCACATTCTGAGAGCTGGATCATTACTGTAATTACCAGCAATAATTAATTAAGGAATGGCTCTTTCTGACAGCTCTGTCTATCAGGGGTGGGATGAATAGCTCCTAACGGTAGTAAGCTGTCCTGCCACCAGGAGCTGGCTGAGCAAGGCAGGAGGGCAGGGCAGAGAGGTTTGCTGGAGGCAGAGCTTTGCTGGGGGCTTGTGTTCTCCCTTGCATTGACCAACACCTCAGAGAAGGTATGGGAGAGGTTACACACCCCTGAGACTGGGGAGAGCAGACGGGAGCAGGGGCTGGACCAAGGACGGGAACCAGTGGCACCGTTGGGCTGGACGAGGTTTGGGTTGGGTGAAGGTCTGAAAGAGGCAGCAGCTCAGGATGGAGCAAGGCCCTCGTGGTACGTGGCTCTCCCGTATAGACGTTATCAACTGCATTGGTAAGAGCGCAAGTGTTCTCCATGGAGTGTTTCTCCTCCAAGCTGTGTGATCTTCCCCTTCCATCCCATCCTTTGCAGGTGGACAAGGAGAAGCAGCAAGTGACAGTGGAAGGTGGGATTTTCCTCTCGGATCTGAACATCGAGCTGAGCAAGCATGGGCTGGCCCTGGCCAAGTGAGTGGGACACGTGTGTGGGGCCATATCTGGGTGTCCTCCAAGATGTCCATCCTTGCCCCAGGTCAAGTGCTGGGACACGGCAAAACAGGGACGACTGAAGAGCTTTTACTGCAGAGTAGGGGTGTTTACTTCAGGATCTGGTCTTCCACCAGGGTCCTGCAGACCACAGGTCAGCTCCCCCCATGATGGAGTAGCTGATCCTGCCTTGGAGGGGGAGGTTGGACAAGGGGAGCCTTTATCCCCACACCAACCCTATATTCTCACTGCACCCACCAGGCTGGTCCTTTCCGTGTCATGAAGGAAAACTCTGCGCTCCTTGGCCGTAAAAAGATGAGAGCACCCCTCCTGGGGATGCCTTGCATGGGGCAGAGGCTGACAGCATGCAGCTCTGGGCAAAGGAGGCTCATGGTAGACAAAATTAAGCTAGAAAAGAGTATTTGGCGGCGAAAGCGCAATTAGCCATTGGAACATCTTAGCAGGAGGCACGGGAGAGTCTTTGCATTGCTTTGGGTTGTCTGGTGTCCCCAGAAGAGGACGTGGAAGTGATGGGCTGGGGGTCCAGGGAATCTGGGGGCAGAGGATGGGATGCCTTGAGCTGATCACAGCTGCTCCCTCTGCCTCCAACACGCGTGGTTCTCCCTTGCACGGGGTGTCTTGCCAAGGGCTACCCACGTTCAGGTAGGGGTTTGCAAAGGAAACAGCCATGGAGAGCACTTCTCACACTCAATCTCTTTCATTTGCTGACCTCAGGGAAGAAACTGCTCTTTGATTACAGCCTAGCTCAATATCTGCGTCCCTCAGTCGATACAAGAGGTCACTTTGTCAGAGCCCTGGCCGGGGGTGAGGGTTCAGAGAAATAAGCCCCACCACATCGGCCGATGGTGGGCATGGGGCGAGCAGGACTCCATGGAGGAGGAACCCCCCGATGGTTGCAGTGGCCATAGAAACCACACCTGGTGCAGGAGGTGCCTGCTCCCCAGCTGTTGGAAGCTAGAGGAGCGTTTGGGGGAAATGGCAGGAACAGCACACTGTTGGCTTCAACCTTCTGCCATCCCCACGTGCCCGCCTTGGCCGTGGTTGGAGGGACGGACCTCAACCTCCAGACCTCACGCTTGCAGATGCTGCTTCCAGCCCTGCTCTGCAGTGATGTTTCTGGGGTAAACCCGGGTTCCTCACCCCACGCTCTGACTGCATGTGGGAGGGATGTCTCCACCTCAGTGAGTCCCTCCAGGCTGATGGGGAGAGGTAGGGACTTGTGAGATGAGACACAGCTGAGTTGACCGTGGTGACCTGTGCTCACCATCTGCCTCTTCCTCCCTGTGAACTATAGCGGCATCCTGATAGATACGTCCCACGGAGATGTGCGCACGTGGCCAGCAAACCCTGCTGCAGGGTACCCAGAAGGGTGAAGAGCTCTTTGGGGAAGGGGGCATGTCCTGGGGGACTCTGTGCCTGCACACAGGGTCTGCACACAGCGTTATGCCCGGCATGGTGGGATGTGCTCCACACTGTACCCCCCACACGCAGGTCCTCACCAGCCCCTTTGTCTGCCCCCAGCTTAGGAGCTGTTTCTGAGGTGGCAGCGGCCGGTGTGATCGGAACGGGGACGCACAACACCGGGATCAAGCACGGCATCCTCCCCACCCAGGTGAGACACGAGTCGGGAAGGTGTCCCATCACCCGGTCTGGGTCTGGTGTGCCCAGCCCTGGCGTAAGCAAGGAGTACGCTGTACTCAGCAAGCAGGAGGGGTCCTGCCCCCCTGGGATGGGCCTGCTATGAGGGACCCCCAGGTCCCCCAGGCACAGTTGAACCTCCTCATCTGCCAGCCAAAACATTATCCAGCCCAAAACTCCTCCATCCCTGTGCTCTATGGTCTTACAATCCAATGAATAAGCTCTGTACCAAAGGGAGTGCAGTTTTGCTTGTATTGGAGCCCCCCCAAAACAAATCTCTGCAGGGCCCAGGTCTATTTTTAACTAGACAGTTACAAAAATTCTCCACTCCTAGCTCAAATCCTGTACAGCGATTCCACCGATGGTTATGTAGAAGTGAAGTCATTTGGGGGAGATTTACTTCTTTCTTTGATGGCTTTTCCTGGCATCCCCCAGAGAGAGAAGGGGTCCTCTTATGTCACTACATCCGAGGTGGCAGGAGAGGGGCTGGTGGAGCCAAGCTCACCGGGAAGCACCCTGTGATGCCGGTTGTGGTACGGGGGTCTCCTGCTTGGTCCCCAGCCGTAAGGTTTGGGGTGAATGCAGGGTCTCGACGTGGAGATGGGACACACGGAATGCGTGCTGAGGCTTTGCTCCCCTCTCGGCAGGTCGTAGCACTCACATTGCTGACAGCCTCGGGGGACATCCTGGAGTGCTCCGAGTCCATCAACGCGGACATTTTCCAGGCTGCCCGCCTGCACCTCGGCTGCTTGGGCGTCGTGCTCACGGTCACCTTCCAGTGCGTGCCCCAGTTCCACCTGCACGAGGTGGTCTTCCCCTCCACCCTCACCGAGGTATGCCATGGGTGGTGCTTTTAAAGCTTCCCTGGGGATAAGCGAAGTTCTCGCCAAGGTGATGTGGTTGGAGGGAGACTGGGAAGCGATTACGCTCCGGTAGAAAATCCCGCGGGTGTGTGGGTTGCGCTTCTTGTGCATCTTCATCACGTGCTTCACGGTGTCCTTTAAGCTGGGAACTCCTCCAGGGTGACGAAGGAGGGGAAGGAAAAGCCACGTTTCTTAGCAGATGCCACTTTAACTTCCCATGGGTGGGATCAGCATCTTCTGGGACCGGAGAGGCGCAGGCAGTGGGGTGGGGAGGAGGGGTACTCGTGAGTGCCGCCTCTGCGCCACGTAGGGCAGGCGGGCGGTGGGCACCTGCAGCAAGACGTACGTCGCATCCTGCAGCTGACGTTCAGGAGCAAAGCAGGGTTTGAGGTGTAGCCCCTCGCGTGGTCGCGGGGTGGTGGGAAACGGGCGTGCCGAGTCCCCTTGTGCTGTGGGGAGACATTTGCTTCGTTCCCAGGGGCGCTGCGTGGAGCAGAGGTGAGGGCTGAGCGTGCCCTGGCAGCTTTGCTGGCCACAAAATCTAGGAGAAGGCTTCGTGGGGAAGCCCGGGGTGCTGTGAGTCTGCCATGAGGAGTTCTTCAGTCCTCACAAAAAAGCAGGTGGGACCTCTGCACCTCGCACTGGGACCCTCTGCCGCCACCCCTCTGCCTCCAGCCTGGGGGAGCCGGGCAGAGAGGGAGAGCTGCGGGAAAAGAGGTGAAAGTCATGTCCCGTACTCATTATTCCTGGTGGGTTTTGAGAACTGCGAGGCACCATCTCTGGGAGCGGTTGTGTCCATTCCCAGCTGCTTTCAGCTCCACATCTGGCCCAGGACAGCTCAGGGGCGTGAAGGTGTCGTGAAGCCTCACCTCTTTCATCATTGCCATGCTGTTCCCAGGCTCCGCTTTTAAAACTGGTCCAGATTGATACAGATTTTTTTGCATTTGTCCAGCCTGAGATTCAAACAGCTGATTTTACTGCCCTGGACCAGCCTCTCTGCAGCCCCCAGGGTGGCTCATGGCTGCAGGAGAAGGCTGGTGGCTTCCAGTGTCCTGAGGAACCTGCCAAAGACTTTCTGCACTCACCTGGGAGAGTGACCCTGAGCTGGGACCTGGCTGTGTCCTTCAGAGACATCCTCTGGGCCCTGGCAGGGGAGATGGAGCCACCGTGCTGCGGGAGGCTGCATCATCCTCACATCTCAGCATCAATTATCCCCTGCCTGACTCAGCCCGGAGGTGGCAGAAGTCCCCTCCTCCAGCTGTCGTCTATCCCCTGCGTACAACTCTGTGGGTTTTAAACTGTTCCCCCGTCTTGTGAGCAGTGCCTGAGCCTCGCTGCGGGCAGGGATAAGCCCAGGGAAGAGCAGCCACAGCGGTGGGGAGCTGCTCTGGGCTTGGATGCGTGCCTGGGCTGTGCAATGCCGGCAGTCCCACCGGAGGCGGCGTGGAGGTTTGCCCATAGCCCTCTGGCTTCATCTTCCCTGGGCTGCGTCTGAGCTGCTGCAGGACTGAGCACGGAGGAGGCTCCAGTGCAATTGAGTTAGGGATGCTGAAGGACCCTGCAGGCGTCACAGCTTGCTTCTGGCCATGGGAAATGTCACCACGAGATGGATCAGCCAACAGTTTAACCCAGTGTTGGCAGGTGCCAGCAGGTCAGCAGAGATCTGATAACGCCAGGCATGCATGACTAAGCCTATGCAGATTTAATGTTCCAGCTGGAGAAAATTGCCCTTGCTGGAAATCCTGGGCTGGTCTGATGAGCTGATGTGCTTCCTGGGCTAAGCAAGAACAGGGAGGAGAATGTGCCTGCGCTGGAGCGTCCCTGGAGACAGGCAGTGCCTAGCTGAGCACCGGGGGAGAGGAGCAGCATCCCGCAGGGCATGGCTGCTCCCACGAGCCGTGTGCTCTCCGAGGAACTGCCATCTTCCATCTCGTTGGCTCCCGCTGCTTGGGTAATGGAGAGCCTCGCTTTTTCCAGCGGCAGATGAGCCACTTAAAATAGCCCATGAGCCACTTGTGCTTTTGATAATAACTTGGGCCTTTCTTATGTGTGAGGTCTGGGCATTTTTTGGGATGGGGCTCTCCGTCTCCCAGCGTGAGGTCGGGTTTAACTCTTTTTTAGAGCTGAACTTGGGACGAACTGCGCTGGGGGTGAGGAGGAGTGTGATGGGTGACGCATTTCAAGGACCAGACTGAACAAATGCCGTATCAGAATCCAACCCCAGAGCTGCATTTTGTCACGTGGTAGAAAACTCCCTTCAAACCAGTTGTCATGTTGCTACTGGACTTGTCCGTCTCCGTCTTGCCAAAGGTCCAGATCACCCAGACTAAGGTGTACGGCGCTAGTGACTGGCCCATCTGGGACATTCCCAAGGGAGGTGGCTTTCTGAGGAAGGTTTCTGACCTGCTTTTTCGTAGATCAGGTTCTTGCATGACTCTGAAGGCTTTAAATGCTGCCTCCTGCTCGGCAAGTTCTCCCGCTGTCCTGCCATCCGTCCTCTCCCTGTTGTCCCCTCTTTGTGACCGTGTCCCTCCTGAAGGCCACATCTTGGATGTAGCCCATGAAAGAGAACTCGATTGGCCATGGAGAGCATGAGAAGTTTAGGTCCTTGCTCAGCACAGGGCTGAGGCACTGGGGACAGTGTCCTGGGGTGCTGGTACGGAGATGCTCCGTGCTGGAGAGTGGTTTCCTCCAGCCGAGCTTTCCATCCCAGCGAGAACGAGGCTGAAACAGGCTGATTTCCCTCGAAAGAGGCATGAAACGTCCTTTTTTGGGGCAGTGCACCTCCCGGGCTTTACGAGCTTAGGTCTCCATGTGGCTCTGTGGCCAATGGTGGGTGTGATCCGGTTCCCTCAGAAAGCGTTTTGAAGGCCCCGTGGGCCTTCCTACAGAGCGATTTGAAGGAATTCTTTCTGCTGGGAACACATCAAAACTGACTTTGCCTGTCTCCGCCATTATATAAACTCCTTGTAACTGCTGGATGCATTTCCGTGGAGCCCTCCCACCCTCACGGTGCCGCGAAGTTGGATGGAGCGAGCTGATGCTCTGACCCTCCCTGGCTGGGGCAGCTTGGCACAAGTGCTGTATCAGGATGTGAGCTCCTGCCTCGAGCTGAGCAATCATCCGGCTTGGCCCAGGTCCCTGGTGCTGGATCGTCGCTGGAGGTTGCAGCATTGCACAGGCTAAAGCCTACAGAGAAGGGGCCACGTGCAAGTTGAAAGACCTGGTGGCCTTCTAAATGCTGCGTGAACTCACCGCGTTCACTAGAAGGAGTTACATTTCTGGATGGGGAAACTGAGGCACAAAGTCCATCAGGAGGAAGAAACAGGTGGGGGCGGAAAGGAACCTCTCCAGGAGCTTGGATCTGCTTCAACCACTGATCGTCCTCGTCCTCCTGTGAGATCTGACATCCCTGCTGGTGCATCCTCAGCAGCATCCTCATCCGTTGACTCATTTGGGTCTCACAGGTCCAGTTCCAGCCCTGGCTAACGACAGCACAAGCCTTCGTTAAGTCAGGCTCATGAAAAATAAATAGTCCTTGGACAAAAGGAGCAAAATTTGTTGCAGGATTGATCAGAGCTGCAGCACGCTGAGAAACGCTGTCCTTAATTTTTTAAGGACTGAATTATTCAGTGCCCCGTTGGGGTGGCTCGAACGCCACCACGAATGCGAATTTAACGCACTTTTGCAGTATCTCCTTCCTAAGCCCTGATCCAAAGCAACCCCGTGGTCCTTGTGCTGCGGCCGGGAGGTGGACAGAGAGGTCCATGCACATTACCCGAGACCGTTAGCGTGTCTACCTGCCGGCTGTCACTCCTAAGAGCAGCTGCACCAGAGCAGTCGAGAGCTGGAGCACCTCAGGGTCTTATTTTTCCAGGAAGTTGGGAAGACAGAGGAATAAGGGAAACCCGCCAAGGCATTTCTCCAGCCTGCAGTGAGTTCATTACCGGTGTTTCCAGTTGCAGAGGTGATGCGCTTGCATTTAATGGCTCAGGAGTATTTTTTTGCCTGTGAATTGCCTGTTTGATTCCTGAGCTGTGACTGCCCTGGTGTCCCGCAGCAGGGAGTTCTCCACTTTAAATGCATTTAAATATGTTTAAATGTGGTGGGAGCCTGCCAGCTCCTTGGTCCTCACCCACCCTGCCAGACTGCTCAGACCTTCACTGCAGGCTGAGTGTTGTTTTACACCTCCTAATCTGCCTTTGAAATAGGAAACTTAAGCGCATGTGCAGGGTAAGCCCTGAGCAGGGCAGGTAGCCCAGGCTGAGGTTTACCCTGCTCAGCATCACCCGCCCGGGCTATGCCCCCTGCACAGCTCAGCCTATCTTTCCCCGTCCCTCGGGGCTGTTAGAGTGAAACAAGAATGCACTCTATAAATATTAATGCCATTATCGATTCGCCGTCATCGCTGTTCCTCGCCTGCTTCCAGATCTCCGGCTTTCATGTCGAGTGGCCCAGCGAGGCGGAAGAGAATAACGGCAAGGGAGCAGGTTCCTTGAAATATTTAAGCCTGAGTTATCTAAGACATTGCAAATAATATATGTGTCAGAGGAGCCAGGCTTGGATTTGTGGTTATATAAGAGCTGCATGCTTTCTTTTCTGGCCTCGTGATTATCTTTATCGCTGTGATAGACTGAGCCGCTCTGGCTGCTGACAGTGACCAGGAGCAAGGCATGGGACCAAGAGGGTTCGTTGCACAGCTGAGGTCACCAGAGAGACCTGCAGAGCATCCCTGGATGGTGGTGGGGACGGAGTCAGCCTCCCCTTACCCCAGACCTGCTGGGAGGCTGATGAGGATGAGGATGGGCCAGGCTTTCATACGATACTTCTTCCCCTGATCTTTGCAGCTTTGGGGCTTCCTGAGCTGGAGGAGGTTTATCTATATGTAATAAGGCAACGAGTTTCTCATCCAGGAAGATCTCTGATCTGCTTCTGAACCCACGCAAACTTTTAACCGCCTGCAGGCTTGCACAGCTTTAGCGACCTGGTGGGTGAAGAAGTGCTTCTTTTGGTCTGAGCCTACCACTTCCTAAGCCTAACCCTAGCCCTAAGCCTAACCTGAATCCTGACCCTTGGGGGTTGTCCCAGGCACGTGGGATGGACCCCTCAAGCCCAGCTCCTCCAAGACCACCCAGTATCTAAACCCCCTTGCTAGGGCTGACCTTGTCCCTCCTAGCCAGAAACGCTGGTTTTGGCCTCAGTGCACGGAGGTGACTCTTCCAGCTGGTGCTCGGACGTCGTCCCCTGATGCGGTGGGACCCTGCCAGGCACAGGCAGCACGCAGGCAAAGGAGGAGGCTGAGCATCCATCTCCTCTCCCAAAACGTGAGCTCTCCGTGCTCCCTGGCTGCCCTTCGTTGCTCTGATGGACCCACGGGATGTGTGCTGGTGACGTCTTGTGCTTCATCCTCCACAGCACCGTGGCCACATCTGCCCCATGTCCCATCCTTGCCCTTTCCCCGAGGACCATCTGGAGCAACCAAACCTGCATTGCAGCAGGCACGGTGCCTAACCCTCAGCTCAGTGAACCCCTCGGAGGTGTTTGCAAGCGAGAAAGCACATGGCTTCTTTTGACCCGGCCTTTATGAAGCAAAGGGACTTGTTCTGGGCTCTTGGGAGAGAAGCAAAGACGAGCAAAATCCCGTGGGTCTCTGCACGCTCCAGGGGTCACCTCCGACAAGCGACAAGATTTCCACCGCCCGACCTCTGCCTCTGGCACTCGGCCAGCGCACAGCATCCCCAAGGGCTCCCGAAGCCGGCTCGCTCGCTGCCTCCAGCTCTCGCCTGCTGCGCCGCGATTATCCCTCAAAGTCGCCGTGATTATTTTCTTCGGACCGCTGTTCCTCTATCACGAGGATCAAAAGCGCACATTGAAAAGGTCGCCCCGCTAGCAATTCGCTTCTGCGCTCAAACGCCGTGGCTGGAAGGCAAACAGACGTTGGCAGGATCACCTTGGGAAAGCTGCGTCCTTCTTCTCCCCACTTGTTTTAGCTACTGGATGCATTTGTTCCTAAACCAAACCGGGGAGAACGTGGGGTTGTGGCTTTTGTCCTGCTTCTACTTGCACAATCGTTAACTGTTTCCAAAATAAGAACTTCTCTGGCCAGAAAATAGCCTGTTTTGGGAACACCTTATAGAGATTTTGTGGCTTTTTGGGGGCTGCCAATGTGAAGACGAAGACAGCAGCATTAGCATTAATTCTCAGCCGTTACAGGGAAACACTCTTTGTCTTCCCATCCTCCCTGCTTTAATGGGACCACGGCATTGCGGCAGCGCGACCCCACAAAGACCCTCACCTTATGGCAGGGTCACAGCAAGATGCTTGGTGCTAAAGCAGCCCAGCCTGGTGATTAATAGCTCGTTAAGACAAATAACTCAAATGGCCCAGCTGGAAAGGAGCAGCTTCATAGCTAAGGTTGCCGTGACCTTCCTGGGGTTATATCCATGGCTCGTTGCACCTTCTCCTGGGTCAAGCAAACTCCTCAAAGCAAAGCTGCTGGGTTTTTAAGCCTTTCTGCAGAGCTATGGGAGATCTCTGCAGGAAGAGCAGGGGGTGGCTGGAGAGGCTGTTTGCAAGAGGGAGAGGTGCTGGCCCGGCAGAGGTGATAGCACCGTGCAGGGGGGAGCACAGGGTCCCTCCACCCTTGCACACACAGGCAGGGACAGGGGACGAGGGCTGAAGGGTTTTCTCATTTCTGCGGGTGTTACTGTGTCAGGCAGCGGGGTTTTCTCCAAGTAGCCCTTGGACAAGACCCTGGTGGCTCTGGGAACAGGCTGGGTATGTCCTGGGGCTGTGGTGACCCCCTCGAGCCCCGTCACCTGCATGGTCCTGCCTGTCCCCTGCCCGCTCAGACTCCCCGTGCCTCGTCCTCAGCCGCTGGCAGGCAGCTCATCCGAGGGAGCTGCCTTTCCTAAAGCTCTTTTTTTGTGTCTTTATGAATAATTTGGCAATTCTGCATTTGAAGCGGGGGATGTGTCTGGGACAGGGCCGTGTGACGCATCCCGGCTCCGTCCCCTGTTGTATCCCGGCTCCGTGCCCGGTTGCATCCTGGCTCCATTGCCCTGGGGCTCCAGAGCTGCAAAGGGATGTGCTGCCAGGGTGTGAAAGCTGAGGGAGGGCATCCCTGATGCTGGACCAGGAGGTGGATTTCGGCAGCCCCCAGCGTGTCCCACTGTATGGCTGACGGCTGGAGGGCTCCTGGCTGCGCTGCCTCGTGTCTGGGAAAGCCTGACGGAGCAGTTTGGGGAGTGCAGAGGTGTGATTGCGGGAGGATGCGGGCTCTGAGCTCGGGTGTGTGCCAGATGCAGCTCCAGCAGCATCTGCAGGACGGGGGGCTCTGCCGCAGCCGAGGCAGAGGAGGTGATGCCCAGATGTTGGGTCCACGGTCTCTATTAGCCCCTTGGTGCTTGGCTGGGCTCTCTTGACCCCCCTCCAACCCAAGGCTTGCCAAGACTCTGCAGATGGACCTCTTGGACCTTTCCCAGCATTCCTGGGAGTCCTCCGAGGTGCCTCCAAGCACTGCTCCCAGGATCCCTGCTCCATGGTGGGCAGACAGTCACCGACCAGCCCCCGTTTCTCTGGTTGTTGCAGGTCCTCGATCACCTTGATGACCACCTGAAGAGATCCCAATACTTCCGATTCCTGTGGTTCCCTCACAGCGAGAACGTCAGCATCATCTACCAGGATCCCACCAACAAGGCAGGTCCCACTGGGCTCCACGCAGGAAGGGAGAAGGGCCCGTGCACAAAGCCGGGTGCCTTCCCAGAGCCGGCGTTTTAGGATGGGCTTGCAGTGCAAGGGCTGCTGGGGAGGGCTGATCAGGGAAGCAGCATTTTGGGGCTGGGCTGGGCTCTGCCCATGCTCCATGGTCTGTGTGTCCCAGGGCACAGAGGCAGCTGGGGCTGTCCAAGCTCTCAGCATCCTCGTGACAAAGCCTGGTCTCTTCCTGGGACTGGATGTGGCCCTGTTTCATCACAGGAGAGAGATTTGGGGTGTCCTTCTCCAAATCCCCTCTCCCAGCTTGGTGCTGGTCCAGGCATGTGCTCCCACCTTCATGCCCGCTGGGAAGAAAGCAGCAAACCCTGCTAGTCCCTAACTACCATCATCTTCCTCTGCTTGGCTTTGCAGCCCCCCTCTTCCTCTGCCAGCTGGTTCTGGGATTATGCTGTTGGCTACTATTTGCTGGAGTTTCTGCTCTGGATCAGGTAGGAGCGTGCTCTGGGCAGTGGTTGCTGACAAGTGGGGTCGGGGAGGTTTGTCCAGGGCTGGCCTCATCCAGGTCTGTTTTTCTGCATCGCTGCATTGAAACCTGTGTTGCTTTGCTGGGAGTCCTACGGAGGATGGCAAGGGAGGATTGCTATGCCCATCCCTGGGGAAGAAGGAGGTGCTTGTTCTCCTCCAAGCAAGCTCCTGTGCAGGAGGAGTGGGTTTGGGCTGGGATTGATGTCTGGGGCTGCACTGCCCTCTCGTGTGCACAGCCATGGAGCAGTATGCCAAGGCGGCGCGGGTTTGCAGCAGCAAAGGAGCTTTTTCGGGGACGGTGTTGGCCGTGAGCATGTCCTGAGCACCACGGTGGAGAGAGGAGATCCAGGCAGGTTGTGGAGGCTAGGCTGGGAAGCAGGACCCTGGTGGCACAAGGAGAGCTGGGCTGGACTCTCTGAAGAGGGAGAAGAGGGACTGTGGCCACTTAGGACTCTGCCAAGGGGTCCACCCTGCCACTCCACCCTGTCCCCAGCCGTTCTTGGTCCCCCAGTGCGAGGAGCCCAGGGCAGAGCCTGAGAGGTGCTGAGGTCTCAAGGGGGAGGGAAGGTGATGACCGAGCACCCCTTTTCTAGCTTGCAGCAAGAGGAGGAGGAGGGAGCTGAGGGCAAGGGTGCGAGGACCACGATCAGGTGGGGTGAACACAGGCGAGCTCCCGGCAGGGCTGCAGGACCCCATGGGCTCCAGCACATTGCAGCTTTGCTGCCTTGCTTACAGCCCTTTGAGAGGGCATCCCCTTGCCCGGCATCCCCCTGCCCAGCATCCCCGACTGTGGCTTGTGGCACCACAGCTCACAGCCTGCCCTTGGCAAAGCCCTGGGCAGCAGCTCTGGGGTCAGATCTCACCTCCTGCTCTCTCCCCTGCAGCACCTTCGTGCCCAGCTTGGTGCGCTGGATCAACCGCTTCTTCTTCTGGCTCCTCTTCAGTTCCCGGGTGGAGAATATTGCTGTCAGCTACAAGATCTTCAACTATGAGTGTCGCTTCAAGCAGCACGTTCAAGACTGGGCCATCCCCATGTAAATGGCTCTGCAGGCCCTCCCTGTCCCTTCCCAGCCAGGCTCAGTGCCCGAATCCCAAACCATCCCCTGCCTGTGCTCTGCCCCAGCCTGGAGCAGGAGCAAAGCCTTGGAGAAAGGGACCTGGCTAGGAGGCACTGCTCCTATCTGCAAGCTTAGCATGGGCACCCTTCGGCATCCCTGTCCTGGGGTACCAAACCCATGCCACACCATGTCCTGGGGCTTTGTGAGCCCAAAGCAATGGGAGGGTTGTGCCAAGCCATTCCCTGAGTTAGCTTGGGGCCAGGGATGGAGCTGTGGGGATGGGGATTCAAACCCGAAGGGAGCTGGTTGTGCCCGTGCTGGCATTAACGGGCTGGGGGCTTTCCCTGGGCAGTGAGAAGACGAAGGAAGCCTTGTTGGAGCTGAAAGCCGCCTTGGAGAACAACCCCAAGATGGTGGCTCACTACCCTGTGGAGGTGCGCTTTGCTCGTGCGGACGAGATCTGGCTGAGTCCCTGCTTCCAGCGAGACAGCTGCTACATGAACATCATCATGTACAGGTGAGCCACGTCCCCATTCCACCCCCCTCTCCTCCTTCTCCTCCTCTTCCTCCCCGGGTCACCGGGAGCTGTGACCAGAGACCCGGCAGCAGCAAATGCACAGCTCAAACACACCGACACCGGCCCTGGGCTGGCACTGGAGAGCCGGACCAAACAACCTCCTGCACCTTTGCCTGCTCACCCCACTCAGACACTTGCAGGCACCAAGCCAGAAGGGATGGGATGGCCTTGGAGCGCCCTAGAGCCACCCACCCCTGCTTCTTGAGGATGTTGTCCTACATGAGGGTCCACTGGCCAAGTGCTGGTGGCCAGGGGGTTTCCATCCCCCGGAGCTGGTCAAAGAGCCCGTGATGGGTCCCCGGGGTTGTCCTTCTGCCCAGGTGGGGATTTCTCGGGGAGGGTTCCCCGGGGTTGTCCTTCTGCCCAGGTGGGGATTTCTCAGGGAGGGTTCCTGGGTGTGCAGATCCTCCCACAGCCCCTGCTAATGCCCTCCCTGCCTGACACCCCCCTCCCAGGCCCTACGGGAAGAACGTTCCCCGCCTCAACTACTGGCTGACCTACGAGGGCATCATGAAGAAGCACGGTGGGAGACCCCACTGGGCAAAGGTACCGATGGCCCCACTCCTCTGGGAGGAGAGGGTCTGCAGAACCGGGTCCCTTCCCCTTCTCCATCACAACTCCACGTGGGACGGGGGGGTTTGCAGTCGAGTGGGGGTCAGAGAAGGTCCCCCGCATCAGGCTGGTCCCGGAGGGAGATGGGTGCCTTGAGGAGATGGTGTTCCCCTCTTTGCTACCCACCCTGGGCACGTAGATAAGGGGATGGAGGTCCCACCACTTCTGCAGGGGTTTCCCACAGCATGTGGGGGGGGGGGTGTCCAGGGCCAGCAACACGTTTCCCGGTGATGGGCAGCCCCCCCTCCCCATTTCTCTCCTGCAGGCCCACAGCTGCACCCGGAAGGACTTTGAGAAGATGTACCCAGCCTTCCCCAAATTCTGCTCTGTCCGGGAGAAGCTGGACCCCACGGGGATCTTCCTGAACACCTACCTGGAAAAAGTGTTTTACTGATGGGGCCAATCCGGGGGATGGAGGAAAAATCAGCCATCACCCCCAGTTCTTGGGATGCCCCAAAGCTCATGGTCCTCCGTGGTCACAAGGTGCTGCACCCCCAGCTCTGCCCTCATCTGTCGTGACAGCAGGCAGCAAGGGCTGGGGCGTGCTCTGACCTCGATGCTAACAAGGCTCTGCGGTGCCTGGAAATCTCTCCTGGAAACCAGCAGCTCGGGGGGGACCATGTCCCTGTCTCCTCAAGACCTGTACAGCCCCAAGTACCTCCTGTCCAAGCCAGCATCTCAATAAAGACCTTTCTTTGAGCAGACCTTATCTAAGCCTATGCTTTCAGCCTGGAGGTGTGTCTGATGGAGATGCCCAGCCCTGGGGACCGGGGAGGGGGCTTGGTGTCCCCGCACAGCCCCACTGTCAGAGTCAGGGCTGGTCATGGAGACCAGAGCCCGTTGCACAGCCTGGGGCTGGTGCCATCCGCGTCCTCGAGCTCAGGCCGCCTCCCCTCGCAGAGGCACGCAGGCAGATTTTGGGAGGAAGAGGCTGCCTGCCAGGTCCACCCCAGCCTGCCTCGTGCTGGTGTAAGGGAAGCCGTGCACGGGCAGATGCGCTGTGTCCTTGCCCCGGTGGGACTGCAGCTGCCCCACGCTGCCAAAACCTGCAGGAGATGCTCCTCAGGATCCAGCGGGGTGATGCCCGTGCTCCTGTCCCTCCTCTCCTAAAAACCATCCCTGCTCGACCGACCTGAATGGTGCCGGTCTGAGCCCTGCTGGCATCGCCAAGAGATGGGGAAGGGGACGTGGGTTTCTCAAGAGGAGTGGCAGGATTCCTCAGGATGGCCAGGACAGACGGACAGCAACTCGACAATGCTTTCAGAGAGACACCGTCCCAGCACCATGCAGCCTTGCTGCCCTGCGGGGTCATGTAGGAAGGAGTGCAAGATTTTATGGGAGAGAAGACACTTATCCCCAAAACTAGTGACACTGGTTGGGTTGATCCTCTCCCACTCGCTCCTGCCATGGTTTCCCCGTGTGTCCTCCTTCACAAGCACCATGGCCTGGGTGTCTGGTGGCACGGCCAGGATTGCTGGTGTGCAAGACAGAGGATGAGGAGCACCAGCAATGGTGTCTCTGGGGTTGCCCTTGATGGACGATGAGAACCCATTTACGGGCAGATCTTTGACTTCTAGAGCCATCGGCTGGCACCAGGGTGGGTATGCTGCAGCTCACGCGTCTCACCGAGCTCAGGTCGCTCAAGGCAAGATGCTGGTGTCATGTCCAAGGTCAGCTACTCAACCTGGTGTTCCGGCCGCGTCCGAGCAAACAGGTTGAGGACCGCGGGAAGAAGGTTTCAGCGAGTGCCCGGGTGTCAGTGCTGGTCCCCAGGAGCAGCAGGGATGAGACAACAGGGACGTGCTGGAAAAAGTGCATCATCTCAGGGGAAAAACACAGGCACGGCGGCTCTTCCGTGGGACAGGTCTGGTGGTTTCTCCCAGAAGCTGCTTGTTCACTGAGGTTTACCTGGTTTCCAGCCCTTGGAGCCAGGTGGGGTGTAAGTGCTGGAAGTTTTGTTTCTAGCTCTCAGATGCGTGCAAGATCCTGAAAGCGCAACCTGCAGAGGAAGGTGGGTTGTTTTTTGAACAGGTAGTTAAAAAGTGGGAAGAGGGTGTGGGTGAAGATTCAGGTGAGTGAGCTGGCCACCTTCCTGGGAGGAGGGGTTGATACGGCCTCAGATTTTGCTGCGGTTTCATTTCTGCTGTGCAAGAGGAGTTTCTGACAGCTCTACAGATCTGAAGCGAAGAGGTTGTATAAACTTACATAAATTTCAATTTTGTAATGGACTTCTTTTGAGTTAATGCTTCATCTTCCGATCTAGACGTTATCCGAATGACTGTAGTTTGTCTAAATAATATGCCACCGATTTTAGCCTGATTAATTAACACTGGATTTATTGAAAGTAACTTTTGGGATGATTTCTTTCCAAGGACAAGGTTTAAGTCTCTCAGCACTTCTGTTGCAAATTGTTGGCCTTGGTTTTCTTAGAGAAACTTGAGTCTGATTAAACCCAACAGACTCTTTGAACCCTTGGAAAATTAAACTGACATCGTGGTCCCAAAACTCATGCGTTCAACCAAGGGTGTGCTGCATCGAATGTTTAGCTTGGTGGTGTAAAAAGGCAGATGCTATTTTTGTATTTTCTCTGCAAATTCTTTCATGATTTTCTCTGCATAATTGTGTTGCTGGAGTGTCCACAGGTTCTGCATGAAGCATTTTAGGTGAAAAAATGCCAATCAAAATCACAAAAAAAATAAAAGATGCATGGTATAAAAGGGCAAATATAATTCTAATTCTAATCCTAATCCAATTCCTAATCCTAATAATATTTATTCTTTTATACCTTCTTATATTAGTCCAGGTTTAAAGTGAAAATCATCTGTTATCTCCACCAGTGGAGCTGACCCTGTTCCTAAGGACACTTCAAGGTTAAGCCATGGTGTCCTGCGAAGAAGCCAGAAACACAAAACTTCATAAAAGTCCTGCTGTGACCCCGGAGGAGGTAGCGGTGACGTCCTTCTCAAGTCAAGGCGGTGAAGAACGTGACTGTGCTCTTCCCTTTGGAGGATCTTGCAATCCTTTCTTTTCCTGGAGCCACCACCTTCCGATCTCCATACAGCCCAGCTTCCACGAAACGGTAACACCCCGCCACCCACGTAAGGCCACCCCTGGTTTGGTGTTGGTCTGTTAGGATGGTAGGACAAGGCTCGGAAAACGAGTTGAGTTCAAGGGGATCCTGCGCCGCATCCTCTGTCACGGTGAACGTCGCTGGGATGGAGTCCTGTAATTCTGCACCTGACGCGTGGTGACACCTGATGGAGAGGAGACCCAGACGGTCACTCTTAGCATCTCCTTTCCATCCAGGGATGCTGGGTCGTGGCCACCTCCTCCAGCAGCCCCAGCCCAAGACCCTCCTGGCTGGCTGCTGGAGCCCAGCCCAGGGACCCAAGGTCTCTGCCCCGGCTGAGGGGTGCTGCTGCTGCTGCTTTCCCATTTGCAGGGTCAACCAGCAGCAAAGCTGAGCCCGTGTCCCAGAGCCACGCACACAGGACACTCTGGCTTCACAGCCACATGTACATTTGCAGGTCCCTCGAGCACCGGCACGGCCCCTCTGTCACCCCGGCATCCCTGCCCGGATCCCTGCGCCCCCAACTCACCGGCTGGTCCAGCCCAGTGCTCACTGCAAACACGCAGCACCCACATACTCGTCCCATGGGCACCCCACATTCGTGGGTCCAACTGGGTACCAGCAGGGACCCCCTCCACATATCTGATACCCCTGCCCGGACCCGAGGCCATCCTGCTCGCCAGCTGGTCTGGTTTGAAGTTTGCTGCTGAATTCACATGTGCACTCCGGTGCGCCAGGACTGGGGGGGATGCAGGCACAGGGACTGGGGGGATGCAGGCACAGGGATTGGGGGGATGCAGGCACCAGGACTGGGGGGATGCAGACACCGGGACTTGGGGGATGCAGGCACAGGGACTGGGGCGATGCAGGCACCAGGACTGGGGGGATGCAGGCACAGGGACTGGGGGGATGCAGGCACCGGGACTGGGGGGGAGGCAGACACCGGGACTGGGGGGATAGAGTCACCAGGACTGGGGGGATGCAGGCACAGGGACTGGGGGGA